>JAWNZC010000322.1:9955000-10541285 GCA_035771165.1 Paragorgia papillata | reverse complement strand
TGTATACAACTACAAGGATAAATAAACTTACGCCTAAAAATGCGAAAGAGCGTGGAGATCGCTTTTAATAACTCTGGTGAGTGCGTTGATATTTTACCGTTTGTGTTCCTTTATCAGACTGAAATATAAATGTGGACAAAAAAAACTTTCGCTATTATGAATTTCGTTTATATTATTGTGTTCACACTACATATATTTAACTTTTGGAAAGGGGTCCGAATCCGCCAACGGGCGATCCATATTTACCACATTTACTTGTAGATTTGGACCCCCGGGGGACACCGTCCCAATACTGGCGAACGTTCAGTTCCGTCTCTCAACTAAATTTCATTTATGATAATTTTTTTTTCATTTGCCCAGGAAAGGACAGGTTTTATGTTTCCAGGAATAAAAAATGCTTTCAAGCAGGGTTATTTTTATCATCAGATGAATTTATGTAAAATAATTCATTTTTTGGCCTTTGTTTCGTGATTTGACAGTCGCCTTTTTCATTGCATATATACAGCATAAAATTACAGAAGCGTTATGAGCTTTTCCAAACATGTCGGTATGAGTCGCGTATAACTGGCTGGCCAGTGTGAAATAAAGATATCATTTTTCGTTTACTATATAGGTAAAGCTGTAAAGTGTCGAGTAAACATTTTTTGATAATTCCTGGCCTGACCGAGTTTGAAGCTGTAATCTTGTGACGTTATACGGCAGACGGGCCTGGTCTCCGTATATTATATCAGTAATAGACAGTGCACTTGCACTGCGGGTTAGAACTCATGCTGTAAGGCCTTTCATGTTTGCATATTTGGCAACCGCATGTTGCGGTTTGGTTTTAAATTGTATATATTTCCAAACTCGCCAAAAATCCCTTTTTGAATTTCAAAACACGTACTAGTTTAATCGATGCCAAATACTGACATCTTATAAAATTGTTTTGAGGCGGCACCCTTTTGGATTGGTCCAAATGGAGGTTATCGTTTATGTTGATCTCATGAGAAATACTAA
This sequence comes from Paragorgia papillata, assembly GCA_035771165.1. NCBI lineage: Eukaryota > Metazoa > Cnidaria > Anthozoa > Scleralcyonacea > Coralliidae > Paragorgia > Paragorgia papillata. The sequence continues at coordinate 10,540,289 of JAWNZC010000322.1, read as the reverse complement.
CCGAAATAAATATTTAATCAAGTGTTGTAAATTATACAACCTGGATTTACATAAAACTTTTCGGTCGATTTTCTCAATGCATTTAAAAATCATACATGCAGTATCGGGTCATACATTCCACGTGTATCACAAGATGATTGATAAAAGTGAGTCAACATTTTCTATATTTATCTCACCTTCGTGGACTCGCGTCTTGTATATCAAACAAAGATCGGCTGCTAATTGTTTTATCTATTATATAGTTTGCAGCATTCGCGTGTTGCATTTGGACAAACAACCCTCTCGCCTTCGGCTCGAATTAGTATATGCGAGTACAATACAGTGGTAGCTGTATTAGAAATATTATTACTGCAACATCCTCTTCAGACGCAACTCAGCTGTGCATTCTCCTGTGCTAGATAGGCTTATTATTGGCAAACAAAGATTTTACAGTATCGATTAAGGCAAGGAATACTACCTGTGATTTCGTCATTTTGAGTCCTCTGTTGGTGAGGACACAATTCACTGCAACTCCAGTAACCCTGGTGATTCCCGCACAGAACCGCCCAATATTTAAGGTATGTAAATAGTTGAAGTTCACTTATATAAGAGTAAAACGTTGGTACGACAAACGACAAACTGGAGGGCTCATTTTGTCAGATGACGACCTTATTAGGATTTTTCATTCGGATATTATGTGATATTGCAATACATTTGTGTCAAATGGAAAAATGAAGAAGTCACAAATATTATCTTTTCCCCAGATTTCAGTGATGTTTAGTTGATAAACCTTATTAGCTGATCCGCTGGAAATACTATCCACTGTAATCACAATGAAAATTAATAGTGTTCATGGTGATTCGGTTATGCGAAATTTTCAGGCTGTACCTATAAATGGTTACTCCAATGAATATGATCACGTACGTTGACTTAACTGGTACATACCTGAAACTCAAGAACGTACTAAGTTTTTAAGTATTCAGCATCGCGATTCTTCCTTGGAATACAAATCTTTGTGCATAGTCGGAGATACTATATTGTCATTACGGCTACGCTACATTCAACCCAGTTTTTTCTAAGACATATCCTACATGTCTACAGACGAACAGCTTCGCCTACCTCACAATAGATCCCTATTTCGGATTCATATGCAATTTTAATAATTTTGGCCACTTCACGAACGAGTTTAAATGTGTGAATTTTATATCTGACAAAGCAAATCTTAAAATTCTCAACACAGGAAACCAATTATCCTTAACTCCTTAAAGCAATTGACACCGCCAAAAGTCAATGGGCGTGGGAACAAGATTAAATATCTTCCACTGAATCGAAACATTTTCTTCATGCCTTCCGACTAGTTTTGTGTTTTTTAATACACACAAAACTGTAAGTATACGCAGATGATGAGAGTGGAGAGTACTGTACATATTACGACGTACTTCGCTGGAAAACAACACAAGTACCTGGGTGCGTTTTACGGTCTCAGTATGGCTATTCTTATAATAAGATACACTTTTTAGCCTTGGACACAATTTTCTAATTTCTCTTATATCATTAATATTTCATAAGGTAAAATTCCAAAAATATTCCTCAATTTACATAGCTAAAATCACTCCAAACTTGAAATATAGTCCTGGAAAACATGGCTATTTAGATACAAAGCACGGTACAAAGCATTCCCAGCCGTTCTGTATCTGATTTTTTACACGCGCTTCGCTTTGCAGCTCGCCTTGTAAATCAGATACAGTTCGGCTGCTCTAATGCTTTATCTATTACTATTCTGACTACTTTTCAATTTTCTTATTGCTCTTGTTTTTCTTATTTGTAAAAGTAATACCAATGGTAATAATTATACTACCTATTATTATTTAACCCGATATTATTAACGTTAATTATCGTTCATTTCGGTATTGTTTATTAATTGTTACCGCGTTGCAGAATCCTAAAAATGCAGCTCTCCGACAAGATGAAGTAAAGAAATGGAAAAATAGCTCAGCATGATATAGTTTAAAAACAGTTGCCAGAATTACTTAACAATGGCACGTAAAAATTGTTAACAAGTTAATAGAAATGGAAATAGTTCAGCATGATATAGTTTAAAACTTGTTGCCTGAAATACTTAACAATGGCACGTAAATAAAAATTGTTAAACAGAAGTAGATGCAATTTGTTAGATGTTAACAATATTCTTATTATGTTCAAGTTATGTTCTCATATGGGGCTAGAATCGGTCGGAATATTCACTTCTAGACAAATAGATGTTTTTTCATTTCTCTTTGTTTTGAATAAATAGTTATTTCATTCTTGTGAAAGATTTGCATATCCCCGAGGTGGCCTCAATATAACGTACTTAATTTTCACATGACGAGGTTGACGGGGAGTTACAATAGAAAAGAAGTACTTTGAGAGGAATATTAGAGGGGAATATGAATCTATTGTTTTGCCAGTGTTATCTGAGGGGACTATTGAATATATTCCCCGAAAAGAGAACCAAGGGAAAACCGAGGCATGTGAAAATTAAAGAAATGTTTAAATTCAACCGGTTATTCGTCTTGTTTAAATGTAAACTCATGCCATTATTCACACTCCGATGAAGATATTCTTCACCTGATTGCACTCATTTAATTAAAGTGCCTATATCATGCATGTTCGGGCATTTTAACATATTTAAGATATTTGGAAGGCTTCTGAGGCGATTTTGTATTTTAAAAATAAAATATTAAATTTCTTTTTGTTTAAAAATTTTTTTTCTAAAATTTCATCTCCGTGGAGACTTTTTCGCTGTTAAAGTTGACGGAAGTGAACGTCTAAGCAGGAATTTGTCTAAAAAACAAAGTTTACAGGATTCCTTGATGTTGTAAAGTCACGTCAAGAATTGTGGTTCATTCACCATCACAGTGGTGTGTTCGAACGAAGGATGTCCTTGCGGAGATCAACCAACAGTGATCGGACCTCTACCACGAGACAGAAAATTTTGTGAGATTCAGAAAGGTGAAATGCCATACCTGTTTGCTTGGAAACGGATGACAGGAGATGGATAAAGTCAAAACGAATTTGGTGGCCAATACAGAACGAAATGGTCGCAAACTAAAAATGAATCAGAAGATCAACACATGATAAGCTGGATGGAGTGAGGAGATTGAACCTTGAAAAGTAGTAAATGACAAGCTTGACGGAATTGAAAGGCCAATAAGAGTTTAACAGAAATCAAACAACAGTTTGTGTAGTGAACTGGCAACACTGCACGAAACAAAGGCGTGATATACAAAAACGGCACAAAAAAAGGAAAAAAATGGTGGAAGAATAGGGAAAACACGGAGAGAGAAAGCGAAGCTTTTAATGTAGTCCCATTGCAGGGTGGGTTCATAAAGAGCGCGCAAGCCAGGAAATTCCAGGTCAGTCCAGAGGAGCAGCCAGTTAAGCTCCAGACCTCAACAAAAACCGAAAATCTTCCAGCTGGTCTAATAAAGTGATCCATGGATTCCCAACTAGCAACAAACCTGCAAAGGTCGGGCGGTGGGGAGGAGCCATCTTGTCATTTGTTTATAATAATCAAATTTACTGTCACGGGAGGACACACTATAGCTGGGCTTTATTCTGATACCATGGAAAAGTGTACAACAATTTCAAGCGCCGGATAATGGATTCCACACCAATGGTTTTGATTTTCCAACGCAAAACTTCCTAGCAAGCTGTACGGGACACAGCAGTGTAGTTTATAACAAGACACCTGGGTCAGATGTGTTTCACTTGGGCTACTGAAAAAAGTGGCGGTCCTCTATAAACGCGTGAGCAAAGAGGTGGAGGCAATGTAGGTGGGTCCGATGGAAGATCAGATCGAAGGGCTGAATGTGTTGCGTAGATCTTCACATTGGTGAAGCAGGATTATCCTGAATTGTCAAAGTGTTCTAGAATTATAGGTGATCCTGAAGCCTAGGGGACTTTCTCCTGTCGCACATGCGGGGACTTAAAAATTTCATTTGTCTGAGGTGCCCAAACTTCACGTGTTGGTAGAGCCTAGGTACTCAGATGCACTAGCAAATATGCAAAAAATTTTTATTTTTTTTTATTGTGACTAGTAAAATTAAACCCAACGAACCCTACGTCTATGCAATCCTTTCATACAACATGAAATCCTGATTCCATTGCGTTTTGCCTATTAAATTAGGGCGTGTTGGGAAGTCTCTTTCGACTTCTGCAGCACTGCCGGTACTGTAGCCTGTATGTGAATGGTCAGTCAACTGTAATTTCTCCTACAGATTTTGGTAACCATCAGCATATAATGCACAACTTGGTGTTGATGTTATATATAAATGGCTGGCTCATGCATCAAAATGAAACATCAAGTGGATAACATATACTTGTGAACAAAATTACATATACTCTAGTGTTTCAAAGCACTTATAACAGTGAATATAAAATCCCTAAATAGATCAATATTAAAAGCTTACTGTCCATCGCCCGTATCTCAAACTCAAGACAAGCAAACAGTCGATAAAAACACAAAATGGTACATAGAACACACAATGTGTATACAAGCTTCCTACTTCAACATAAACAATTATAAAACTCGTTTAGTAATAAAGCAGTTAATGTTCAACAAACTGTTTCCTCAAAGTCTGTCATCTTCATGAATGTTCCCTTGTGCTCTCACATCATACCATGCATCGCAGTGCACAGAATAATAAAAAAAAGTATCCAGAATGTTAGCGTTTTTGATCTTCATATCCGAGATCATGCTAGCCATGCAAGAGAAAAATATACTGTATATCGTTTGTCACTTGGACTTTTGAACAGCTTCGGCCAGCTTTACCGCTTTGACGAAATTGTTGGTAGGGTTGTTTTCCAATGTAAGTTGCTTATATTGTGTTGATCATTGTGATGTGCTTGTATATCATGTAACAACCACAGAATAGGAACATAGGACTGTCGATGAATTTTCGAAGTGATCGAACACTCGAAAGTCTAGGCAGTGTATTGCGCAATTTTGCAATTTTGTGTGGCGTAAAAAAAAATAAAAATAAAATACAAACGGAGCCGAAACCTAGACTCGTTCTACCTATTAACGTAGCCCGAATAAGGAGGGGTTCATAGTGATAGGAGGGTAGTTTGATGGCAGTGAATATACATTACTCTGACAGTATTCATGAAAGTTTCACTCCATCCTCCTCTTATACCAATAAGAGTTGTTAACTAGCATAGCCATAATACCCAAAAGTGGCTTTCATGGCGCAGACTTATTCAACGAAAAAATTTTGATTGTTGGAGGAAGGAAATCTGACTGCCCTGAAGAATATATTCTTGATAAGCGTCATGGATGTTATGACATTAATCACGAAATGAATGCAAACAAAAGGCGCCTCTTCACTTTTGCATGTGTCTGAAAATGGCCATACTAGTAAAGTTGGAGTGGACAATGTAATTGTACATAAGGATGGTGAAGACAAAGATGGGTGAAGTGTTATAAGATACTGTTGTTATTTAACAATGTTCAATCAGAAAAATAACTCATATGTTACTTGCAATGGAAACATACAAGAGGCAAGGATGTGCGGCGGTTGAGTTATTCTGAGTTGACAATTGTTTGCAATGGGAGCTGAGGTCAAGATGAGCGAGGAAAACTACTTAAAGTCAGTCCGAATCATTCAGTTTTGATCGTCTATATTCTTGGGAAGAACTTTCCCCCATATTGAAACGAAGCCCGAGAGTGGGTGGGCGTGGTTATAGATATTTTGGAGTGCATGTTAAGTTATAAGAACTAGTATATGATCCGAAACCTTATATCAACATGCAACAGATTAATATGTACACCGATATTTAAAATTCACAATTAATCCCCGGCCCCGGGCGTTCGAAGCTAGGGTATTAAAAGTCAAATAAGAACGTATATTCGTTGCATGGTTTTTGCTTGCCCGTTGGTTTTTTACCCCAACCCATGGCTGTATCTAATCTATTTTAAAATAATTGTGACTTTCTTTAGCGTATTAGCTTGTTCTATAATTTGGCCATAAAAAAATCGGGAAAAAGGATCAATTTTTTCCCTCTGTAGAAACGTATCAAATGCTGTTGAAAGATGTATTAGTAGTAAAGGGTGAAAACAGTTTCAGCACTCTCAAATTTCGAAATGAAAACAGTATAGAGGACTGAATGTGTTTGATGGTCTCAATTGCACCGACGGATGGAGGCTAATCTAACTGACCTGTCTACCAACGCTCAGTTTTCATGCACCTACCGGTTGTGCGTTGGAGGTGGGATGTCGCAGTCCCATATGTTGGTAGACAGGTCAGTAAATTAGCCTTCATCCGTCGGTGAAATTGACTATTAAACCACATTCAGTCCTCTATACGTTTTCATTTCGAAATTTGAAGTGCTGAAACTGTTTTCACCTACTACTAATACATCTTTGCAAGTCGACGTTAACATAGTCATTCGAGAAATGGTCTGGAAACCAGGCAAACTTCAATGCGCCTATATAACAAGCTGTTTCTTTACATTGGTACATTCTTGAACGTGCACAAACCCCATATATAATCAATCACACGGTTGAGTGCTTGAACCCAAGCACTCTATTGGATGACTGCTTCATTATACTAAAAATATACATTATGCTCACCGTGCACAAGTTTGCGTAAACCTTAACAAATAGATAGAACGAAGACTTTCGCTGAATTTCCAGACCATATATATAAATGGACTATGACTTTAAGGGGCTGTTCATAGGAGACGGGCTGGCCCGGTTACCGTGACTTTATGTCACGAAAATCTTTCTTTGACTACAAAAAGGAATTAGAATACCCTTTACAGAAGAACGAATCCAATTTTGCTTTGTTATGTCATTTTGCACTTTTCACAAGATTTTCGTGACATACAATCAGCCCAGTAACATGGACTAAGCCCGCCTGATATGAACAGCCCATAAGGCACAGATTGAACAGCAAACGCTACTTAGTAAAATACCATGATTCTGTTGTCAAATGGACGCTACAATACAGTATCGGAAAATTAAACGTTTCAAGTAAATGACGTTTTCAATCTGACTAATTCTGTACGGTTTTAAAGCCTGGTTTCCATACCATCGTCCCGATCGCCGAAATTTCTCCAATCAGTCTAGAGATATTTCGAATCGCCCAATATGATTGATGGATTCAGGCGATCGGGACGATCGAGACGATCTTATGGAAACCAGGCTTAAAGCTTTTATCTCTCAGTGACTATTTTCGTTATCAGTTCGAGAATTTGTTTTCCGAATATTTCATCCCAAAATTTAAGAGCAAATATTCTCGTTGAAATAATATTCACTGAGTATTGTAGTATAAAACAATAAACGCAGTAACCATAATACCAATTACCCTGTTCTTTAAAAACCCTGATTCAAGTCCAGTTTCATCATATTAATTATAAATAATGCATTTCTAGTTTATTAAGTGTTTTCTTCCAGACACCATTACTTTCTTGTCAAAGACAGGAAGTCGAATCTTCGTATTATGTTGATAAAAATAGCAAAGTCAAATAAATACAAAATTAAATATAAACTACAGTAGTTAAGCTTGACCACCTTAACAGTGCTGCTAAAATTAACACCATGCAGTCCTTTTAAATATTTCTTCTAACAGCATCTAGAAAATTACTGGCAATCCATGCTTTTATACCCATATATATATATATATATATATATATATAGTTCAATCTACAGACACGGTGTTTCGCTGTACAACAGCTCATCAGTGTAGCTTGGAACAATCTGAATGAATTTCACCAATTACTTATACACATGCGATCGTTCGGTGACAACCGCATGTGGGAAAGCATCGGTGAAATACATTCAGATAGCGTGAAGTGCGCATGATATATATATATATATATATATATATATATATATATATATATATATATATATAGATATATATATATATATATATATATATATATATATATATATCTATATATATCAGGTACAGAGTTTTAATTTGTCTAGCAATATTCGACCGACAGGATTTATCGGCTTGGAAAAAAATTCCGATGTTCTCTGATGTTTTCTTTGCACAAAACATCAATAATTTTGACAAACGACAATCCTGTTGTCCACCAACTTGGTAGCCAGCGTGGCAGCCGGGTTTTTTGGGGGAGGAAGCGGGCGGGAGGAGGCGGGCGGGTGAGTGCACCAACTTGGATAATATTTTATAGGGGTACAGCAATAGCGTCAGTGTGGTCGGCATATTTCAACGTATATCATGTAACTGTAAGTCTGAACTCTGAAACTCGATTTTTGGCGTATGTTTTTTCCTTCTCAATTGAATCACCGACAATACTTTCAAAAGCATACCGTGCAAATTGAGGTATCATAAGAAAGGTAAATCATGGACATTGTGACGTCAATAATTTGGCAAGATTATTGGTAAATAATGGCCGATAACACGATCATCTTTTGCCGAAATTAGTTTTACCCAAGAGTCGTTTTGATTACTTGGATCATAGTCTCTAAAATTGAAGTGTCTGGAGACGCGGACATATAACTCTTTGTTTTTATTTTTTGTTCATGTTCATGTTCATGCGAATGTGTGCACTTTCGCACTTGCTGAACACGTTGTATTTTCAGTATAACGAAGCAATCAGCCAACAGCAGCGTTTGGGTTTTATCGTTCAACCACGCTGTGTAAATATTAATGGCGTAAAACAAACAAATTGTGCACTTTCAGGCCATCCTCAACATAAATCACAGATCATTGTTAGCCGCTTTGACTTTCACTGCATTTCCAGACAATTTAATTCCATGCAGAGACTATGCTTGGATATCGGGTCGTAAGATGATTTTATTGCCCATAAGCGTATCACCTTAAAACAGATGATCAATTTGATGCGAAATTTTTCAATAGGTAAATGAACTCAGAGAATCAATGTTATTTTGACGTGTGAGTGTACATGAAAATTAATTTACATTATTTTTAAGAATGTTGATGGGGATATGTGTTGTTGCGACCATATTATTCATTATGAAAGGGACTCACCTTTATAAATGTCTCATACACCTCATTAAAGAAGTTTTTTATTCCATCTTCATTTTTAACGTCATGCAATATCATGAATCTCATACTTAAAGAGAGTTAAAGAACGTTCTTTTTATGCTCAGCACTTTCCACCTCAGGTTTAGCCGGTCAGAGCTGCGGGGGTGGATGGTCATGGTGAATCATGGTCATGGGTCCTATAGTAGACCCTGGGTATGAGGTTGACTCCATGTTATGCTTGAGTTACAATGTACTGTTTCTGGGTATACCAGTATAGTTAAAAACTGGACAGTTTGGTCAGTTGGTTTTCTCTAATGCAGCAGAGGTATTGTATTTCATTTTACAAGATATAGATCCTGGTCTAAACAGTAACTGGGTTGTATGAGTCAGCTACATGCACACCAAACCGACAAATCTGGATATCCTTATTAATGCAAGATCTGGTATTCTGCTGTATATGCATTTATATGTGATGGGCTTGTGATGTGACGGGAGGTGATATGATGCAATGCAATGGGATACGATGGGACGTTAAGGTGAAGTAATACGAGCAACAAATTGGTGCAACATTGTTGCGTTGCAAGTTGAATAGCGTTGTTGCACGTATTACCACTCCACCTTAAACATTGTCACGAAACAATGATTTTGTTGCAAGTTGAATCAGCATGTTGCAGCAAGTAGAACTGGAGTCTACTTTTTTCCACTTGCAACAAAATCATTGTTGCGTGACAATATATTTAAGGTGGGTGGTTGTCGTGGAATCTTCTTTCCACTCTGGTTCGAAAGTCACAATGAGAGCAATCTCTTTCAAAGGGACTGTATCTTTCTTTTTTAAAACATTTATTTCACTAACATTATTATCACAAACAATGTTGTCACTTCGATGGACAATCTCAATCTAATCGTTACAAGGTTTCTTATGACAATTATAGTGGGCCGCACCCCATTATCAAATTATTTAAACAATAAACCATTTACCCTGTGTGCGGTATTCATTACAACAATCAAACCCTATTCTATTTTAAAGTTCTCTAATGTCATTAATTATTCTAAATTATACATTACATGAAATATATTCAACAGTGGTAATACGCGCAACAACGCTTTTCAACTTGCAACGCAACAAAGTTGCGTTGCAATTTGACTACAAATTTTGTCCGTATTACCTCACCTTTATGTAACGTAAGGGCTCCACTCAAAACATTAAACATTAGTATTTTGTTACTATGTAAAAATGTCAGCAGTTTACCATCTATTCACTTTACACCATGGAATCAGGTATACTGTACAGTAGATATTGTATGGACTGAAGGACTGTCATCGAACCAAACATTCTTTCCACCCACGGAAGTTTGAAAATATTAGTCCTGCATTTTAAAATTAATACACTCAGATTTTCTGACAGATTTTCTGTCATTCCACCTGCTGGGTGACAGTGTCCTTTTAAATACAAGTTACTGTAGTTATTATTTTCCAAAAACTGTTAACAACAAAAGGATATCACCAGCAGTTACAAAGGCAGAAACAAACCATTCATTAAACTTGTCAATAACTTTTAAGTACCTAACAAGAATAGAAAAGTTAAAGATTGACATACAGTAAATGAAATCCACAGAAATAAATTAATGACAGCTTCGCAATGATAAGTAAAACCAATATGGTGTTAGTCATGGTTAGAATATGAAAAGCCATCCATGATACAGGTGAAGAATGGGTGATAAGTGATAACATGACTCTCTTTACTTTTGTTTTTTATATGCATTGTCGACTAGAACTACGGTGACCAAGATGTATATTAAGCTATTGCCGGCAGGCAATTTAAAGTGTCTAAACGATGCATTTCAACTTTAATAGTACAACAGCATTTGCCCTATACTGTATACTGTAGCAGAGAAAAGACCTTGAGTATTTAAAACAGAAATCATACAATATGTGCAAAACTAATGAAATAAAAAAACACTTTTTTTACATATTTTAATTTAGATTTTGCAGCCTTTTAGCATCACTCCGAGTAGCAGGTTTCAACAATCTAATTGGCTGTCGGTTAGTTACAGTACGTACCTAATTTTAATTACAGGGGCTTGACTGAGTTCATTCAAATTTCATCCCACTCTCACTGTAACCCAGGGAGGGAGACACCAAGTACTTGTCGTCTCCCTCCCTGGGTTACAGTGAGAGTGGGATGAAATTTGAATGAACTCAGCCAAGCCCCTGTAATTAAAATTAGGTAAAAAGCCATCCATAGATAGTTAAGCCATCCGGTTTCGTCTGTCTAAGGCCTTTTCGCAGGTGTAGCATAGGGTTAGGTGTCGGGGTGTCGTTGCACTAAGCACCTCTGCTTACTCTTGTGCGTCGTCTTACATGGCCGCTCGACCTATTATAATTACGTTTGTCGCGGTGCGTTCGCCCATCTGACACATTGATCATTCGTTTATTAGCGTTCATCCATCAGGACGCGTTTTTCCCCCCTGGTTGTGCGGTGTTGTTATTCCGCCCACACCCTTAGTCCACCACGGCGTGACAGTTCGCAAGAACGTGTTCTGTCGTGTTGCGACGTAATAGTCGTGAGGCACGCTGCTGCTGCTACACCTACCAGCTCCAGCCGGCCAAGGCGCACTTCCCGCGATGCGTGTTCTTATTACAGTTATTGGCTTTAGTGTATCATGGACGTAACTCCCGTGATGAGTTTTTGCCGTTTTGGGTTTATTAGCCATATTGTCCCACGACGTGGGGCTTGTTATTATATGCGTTTTTGTTGTTATTGCGCTTATCAGTCTTATTGTATCACGCGGCTTTGTTCCTGTGATGGCATGAGTTTTTGGTTGTTATTAGGAAGTAGTATACGCTTATTTAGTGCATCACGATCTACATGTACTTGGTGATGCGTGTTATTACGTCGAAATCTTGTCCATCTTAGCGTGAAATTCTGTGTTGCGTGTTGTTTGTACCTTGACTAGCCTCAGCTTTTCACGGTGTACAGTAGTTGTTGTGATGCGTGTTGTTTTTACACTTTCCAACTTCAGCAGCCATCACTAGCGTGGTCCAATGCTGTGTGTTGTTATTACGCTTATCAGCTTCAGTCCATCACAAGCGTGGTCCCATGTGTATTGTTAAAATTACGCCCACCAACTTCGGCCTTTCACGCTGCGTAGTTTCGTGTTGTTGTAATTGGTACTGTAGTATGCTTTCAGCCTTGGCCTATCACAATCCAGAGCGATATCCCGTGATGTAAATTGTTATTATTTACGCTTACCATCTTCAGCCCATCACGATCGTTGTCCTGTGATGTGTGTTGTTATTGCTTCGGCCCTTCATGGCGCGTGGTCACAGCACAAGCGTGGCCAGTGGTGCCTGTTTTAGTTGTTATTAGACTTACCAGCTTTGGCCCTTCATGCTTTGCTGTGTGTTGGTTGTGTGCTTTCAGCCTCAGCATATTGTATAATGAGCGTGGTCTCATGATGTATGTTGTTATTATGCCTGCCAGGTTCGTCCCTTCATGGGGCGTGGTCCTGTGATGTGTATCACAAATGTCGTCTGTGATACATGTTATTACACCTGCACCAGCTTCAGCCTATCATGAGCATAGGGGAGCCACGGTTGGCGTGCGCTATAGGGCGCTGCCTCTCACCACTGCAGTGCAAAGTCAAGCCCGTTTGGACGGGGTTAGTACTTGGATGGGTGACCGTCTGGGAATAACCCCGTTCTCAAGCTTGAGACACATGTGAGTAGAGTTTAATTGATCTCTCCTGTGCTTTGAGGGTTTTTTCGCTGGGTTCTCCGGTTTTCCTCCCTCCGTAAAACCAACATCTACGTCTTAGCTGTAATCCATTTAGAGGGCCCTGGGTAACATTAGCTTCTGCTAACCAAGTGATTTTAACCCTCTATAAATAAAGTTTCAGTTTCAGCAAAGTCCCATGCATTTCAGCATGTTGTTATTATATTATGCTTACCAGTTTCAGCCTATTATGAGTGTGATTCTGTGATGTGTGTTGGTATGTCCCAGCATGTTATGTGTAAAGGTACAGAAATCATAGTCGTTACTACAAAGTTTATTTATATTTTCATTGTTGATAGTTCATTGTTCATACAGGCGAGTGAAATTTTGAAAATTAACCTGTGTTTCTACTGTAGGTTATGACAGCTTGGCCTTGGTGAGATCAGTAGGAGGAACGAATCGCGCTATACATGTCTTTATAATGGTATAACCAGCAAAAATCTTCTTTTTCTTTTTTATCAAGAGAGCAATATTTATTGTCAAGGTAATTTCAATGTGGAATTGCTTCAAAAACATTGCTTGCTTTCCCACAGCCGTATTGTGTTTATTTGAGTGGTTTGCTTTCTTCCATTTCCAGTTTTCCACCTGGCAATGTGGTTTGTACACTAGTTTCCCAGTTCTTACTGTAGGTGAGAGTGTTTCTCAGCAACAGGATAACACCACAACTTTGTGAAGTCGCTCATGTGGAAATTCATGATGGAATCCCAATGGTCTGTTCTCACTTCTATGAACTTGGATGCAGCAGCCAAGCTGCCTCTGCTGTTCAAAGCTTTCCTCTCTAAAAGGGTATTAACAACTCTCCAAAGTAGCCTCCTCCGCAGACAACTCTTGAGGTTAGGATCGTTGGGGTTGAGTCAATCTCATTCCCATCTCCTCTCCCCTCTCCACAGTTTTTTCATTGCTCTCCCCAGCAGGCTTAATTAGCCAAGAATTCAAAACTGGACATCCTTTTTCGTGAGGACACATTTTAGGGGGGTCCTGGAAAATTTTTTGAATTTTGGGTCTCTGAAACAGCATTTCCTTTTGAGAGCACTTTTGAGAAAAATATAAAGTTTGAAAACACAAACGACCAGTTAAATTAAAACTTTTTTATAGTGTATCTCATGGTTGGTTGCTGTTTGGACTGAGCAGGCGAGGAGTCTGGAAGAAGTGAGTGTGTCAAACTTATCGAAGAGCAGTTTTATTAAACAATGTGGTTGCTACTTCATGTTAGAGCCACATACACTGTAATGGTTTACATATACAAATTGTGGTTAAATTGATCTTGCAAAGTCACAATCAATCATCACATCTGCATGTCTACATGTTCTTGAGAAAAATAAGTAATGAAACCTACATAATAGCTGAAGTCAACAGCAGCTAACAGAAATCTAGAAACATCAGAAATGGGGAAACCTGCAAGTTGTTGTTTGAGGAAAATATTTCCCTTAGGTCATCCATACCAAATGTGGCCATCCAAAAACCTGATTTTTCAAAAGTGGTCATCCTATTGGACAGTGGCCCCATCGGCCATAGCTCCAACACTGGGAGATTCCCTGCAGAGGCTATTCTTCAAAGATAATTAACAGTATAACAAATAGCCTATGCAAGGCTCGAAATAGTGACTCAGTACTATGCTGGTCAAGTGACTAGTCACGTTCCACAATTTTTGTTACCAAATTGACATTAGGCTTTGGTCAGTCATCTGATGATTTTGGCTGGTCATTGACCAGTGACCAGCCATAATTTTTGAGTCCTACCTATGGCCTACCCATTGGTTGGGTTGGTCTGATTGCTTCACTGAGATTGATGACTGTCTAAAAGTGGTGTTTCAATGTGAAACAATGTGAACATTACTGTGTATATACAAGCTACAGTACTGTGTACAAACTACATTACTGTATCAAGCTTACATGTACTGTATGCACTATACAGTAAATATAAGCCTAGGGTTGGTTGGTTGCAAACAAGAGTCATTTTTTAAATTACGATTTATAGCTGGTAAAAAATTACAATATTAAATATCTTATATATATATATAAAGAGAATTGCTCATTAAACTTACATATTATTGGTGCTCCACATCATTTCGTCCACAAGATCAAGAGCTGCATGGACTACAAACTGATTCAAGTGGCGATGATCATCTCTCTGTTTTGAAATAATTTGACGTACTAATAAATGAGCGTATTATAACAACAAAAATCGACAGAAGAAGAAGCGAAACGCAAGAGATTTAATACACTGTACCTTCATTTGTTCTCGTGACGTCTCTGCATTGGAGTGGACCAGATCTCATGTGTGAACTGAACTCAGTTTCGTAAACAGGATTATCATTGTGACCCACAATAGCAAAGTAGTAAAAACCAGACATTCTTTTCAATAGGTTAAAGTCTGTCTCCAAAAACTGAACTATTGTCAGTTCTTTAAAATGACTTTAATTGTTGAACCATTTTTAATTCCAGGGACTATAAATATCCAAGCAGTGGCCAAGGGCCTTGTTTTTGTCCCAGATGTCAATGCGGGATATGTGCTACAATTTTTTGGTCTAGGGAGGGCACGGGAAATAATTACAAAGATAATATTTTCTTTTAGCAATATAGTCAAGTGAAAGTTTTAAGGATAGCTTTCACAGCAATAACTAAAAGAATTTAAATTTTTAATTTTATCAAAGTTTTGACAACTCTTAAAGGTATGAGAGAATACTTATAATCAGTTTAATATGAAAGAGGGGTCAAATATATTTTTACCCTACCCCGACTGAATTCAAAATCGACCAATCGCCTGGCTTCGTCCTACCAGCAACGTTGAAAGTTTATGGCGGGTACTTTTTCTCAGATACAGAAGCTTGTTCTCCAAGAAAGAACCAAGAAAGCAATGTAATATTTGTCAAATATTGGTAGTTCTAATAGGTATGTTGCTTATACATGAGCGTTAACTTGGCTTGACTTCTTGATTCAAGACAAACAGGGAGTATTCCATAGTTTAAAAGAACAATTTAAAAATTGCTAAATCTGCAGAGCCTGATATTTGCTTGATTGTGGATTATTTGGGCTACAGCCTAAAATGGCAAACTTTGCTTTGTTTCTTTTAACTTGGTAAATGTGTAACTTGTATTTATGAAAGAGAAAACTAGGGTTAAAGATGTTTAAAGTGCGTAACAGAACATTAAATTTTGTGTTGTGTGTATATAGTTACGAATGGCCGGCCATAGCGGACGCATCCCATTTCGATCTACTGCTCGCTTAGTAGTTTTGTAATTATATTTGACAAACTTATCGTAGAAGTAGTTTTCTGTTAGTCTATACATTAAGATCGTTCGATACATAGTGCCAATATGTTTCATGGTTGTGTTTAGGGTCATTTAAACCATGAATTTGTGGTAGAGTTTGGTGCAAAAACTGTGCACGAGTTAGAGAACGATGCATTTTCTACGCTAAGATAATGCGATGCCTTTTTACTATGTAAAGCTTATTATCATTGCTTTGGAATAAAAATTTTGATGTAAAATGTTTTGGATAAATACAGTGCCACTAACGCTATTTCTAGGGGACGTAATTTATGTGAATTACATATTTTGACTGTTTTGTGAAATATGTACTATTTGAAAATTCCTAATCGACCTACAGTAAACAAGCCAATACCACCTGTCAGACCTTATATGCTCCTGAAGATAATTATCTTGTGACATTGATTCAGTTTGTTTTCCAAATAAATTATTCTGCTAAATACAATATGATTTTGTACAAATCAGTGTTAAGGCCTGAGGGGGGGGGGTGGGGGGGAGGCCCCACCCTACGGCATTTGCTCTTGAATCACAACCTCGGGGTGGGGGCATTTACATATTTGAAAGGAAATTTTCAAACGTTCCTAGGCAGAGAGGGGCAATTTGCCTACATTTTATCATAATTCTCCAGTCCCAGGGTTGTGCTTTTGAACATTTCATTTAAAAAATTCAAATCCCCCACCTTTTGCCCAGCCTCCCCCCCCCCCCCCTCGGACTTAACACTTTAACACTGATTTGTGCATAAGTGACCGAGCTTGAGAAGAGTGGGTCGAGGAAACTTATGAACATCATAGACTCAATAACAACAATGACCCTTTTGTTGACAACAACAATGATCTGATGTTGTTAAGTTCACCTCAATTCATTCTTCTCAAAATCTTTAATGTGTGGTTTCTCATACCGTTTTCCCCAAAATACACCAAATTAACAACTTCACTACATGTAACTTACAAAATAAATACAAATGAAACTTTGCACAATTACCAAGTACCATAATATCTTAGTTTAGGATTTATACAGAAACATTACCAACAATATTTTTATTAGAGAAGCACTTTAAAGTACAGTATAGTACCATATTTATTCCAATAGATGCCCTGGGCATTTATTGAAAAATTGAGCTCTAAAGGAGGGCATTTATTAGAGAGAGGTGTTTATTAGAGAGAGGTGTTTATTTCAAAATTTGATATTTCAATTAACTCTTTCCTGTCTGAATTGGTCTTTTAGTATTTTATTCTGGCTAATGCCAGACGATTTTATTCACCTCTGGGGAAGCCCTCGGACAGGAATGAGTTAAACAAAAAAAACACGTTCCACAAATGTTCACACTTCACACAATCTCATCATCAATGTATAATAAGAACTAAAAGGCTTCATCATATGTGTCCTTAACATTGCGAAGTAAGCAATTAGAAACAAAAAATGTTCACAGCAATTTACATGTACATGTAACAATAAAAAAAACACTTCATCTTCTTAAAAGTTATTGTTAAAAAATAAAGCACTGGCATTGTATTTATGTTTTTGTGTTGACAGGTATATTTGGAAGTAGCATTTATTAGGGGGGGGGGTGTGTTTATTGGAGAGGGGTATTTATTGGAGGGGGGGGGGGCATTTATTAAATATTTTTATTGGTAGAGGGGGTGTCTATTGGAAAGGGGTGTTTATTTGATAGTGGGCATTTATTGGAATAAATACCATAAAATGGTGCATTCATGTATTTACAGTACATGTACAGTAAACCAACAGTATGTTGACTACAGACATGTATGTCTGTATCTGATCATACTCAATGGTTGAACATTAAAGTTTCACATTTTTTGGGAATTTTTACAAGTCCTTGAATATGAATTTTTCATTTTTAATGAGCTCTTTGCAAGTCCTGGAATTTTGCAAGAGTGTACTGTCAATATGTGCTGGTGCTGCTACTCTTCAACTTCAACTTGAAGTTCAATTCAGCAATTAATTAGGGATGTAGATACTGAAAGAACAGCAGGTGGTTCAAGGCCAAAAATGATGGCTGTGAATTGGCATTGCGGAGTAGCTATTTTCTAATGAAATCCTTGGGTCTCAATACTGAAATAAAGGATTTGACATAAATTGTGAAGGTTAACCTTTTCTCTCAAGGTTATCCACTTGGCAAAGTAAAAATTGTATGGTGTTAGACAGTAAAATAACAAGGGGACCCTGGTTTTAGGCAGCCTACAGACTAGTATGGAAGGGTTACTATGGAATTAGAGATATGTAATCAGGTAAATTGTACACTTACAGTAGGTCCAGTTTGCCCTTTACTTCTTAGAGGTTCTATATACTGTAACTTGAAAAGT
Source organism: Paragorgia papillata (assembly GCA_035771165.1). Lineage (NCBI taxonomy): Eukaryota > Metazoa > Cnidaria > Anthozoa > Scleralcyonacea > Coralliidae > Paragorgia > Paragorgia papillata. The sequence goes on along the minus strand of JAWNZC010000322.1, from coordinate 10,521,941 downwards.
AAAAGTTGTTGGAAAAACCTTTTAGGGGGCAGCCTGATCATACCTTTGAGGGTTCTTGCTCTTTTGACATTCAAATATTGTCACAAATTCACAATTCACAAAAAAATACAGTAAGTGTTGTACACCCAAAAAGACACAAAAAGTTTTTCTTTAAATATATGCAGTATGCCAGTAGGCCCAATATGGTAACAGTACTTGTGTGTGTACATACTGTATACTGTATAATACAGTACAGTATATAATTATAATAATTACATGTATGTAACTAAACCATGGATATTTTTAATTAATAGATTGTGTCAATATATCCAGAACCAGTTTTGATTAACTGTTTTGGTTATTAAAAGTTTCAAAAATGGCATCTGGCAGCTCACCATATGACGATTATAGAGCTAAAAATTCTGATGTCAAGCCAAGAAGTAACAGGAAACCTCCAAGATATGGCACACATTTTGATACAGAATTAAGCCTTAATTCTGAAACACAAAGAAGTGAAACAGGAGAAAGAGATTCATTACCTAACAACCTGGTTAGTGTGACTATTGATAATTGAAGGAAGGAAGGAAGGAAGGAAGGAAGGAAGGAAGGAAGGAAGGAAGGAAGGAAGGAAGGAAGGAAGGAAGGAAGGAAGGAAGGAAGGAAGGAAGGAAGGAAGGAAGGAAGGAAGGAAGGAAGGAAGGAAGGAAGGAAGGAAGGAAGGAAGGAAGGAAGGAAGGAAGGAAGGAAGGAAGGAAGGAAGGAAGGAAGGAAGGAAGGAAGGAAGGAAGGAAGGAAGGAAGGAAGGAAGGAAGGAAGGAAGGAAGGAAGGAAGGAAGGAAGGAAGGAAGGAAGGAAAGAAAGAAAGAAAGGAAGGAAGGAAGGAAGGAAAGAAGGAAAGAAGGAAAGAAGGAAAGAAAGAAATAAGGAAGGAGGGAAAGAAAGAGAAAGAAAGAAAGAAAGAAAGAAAGGAAAGGGATGGGAAGGAAGGAAGGAAAAGAGGGAGGGAGGAAAATGAAGGAAAGAAAGAAGGGAGGGAAGGAAGGAAAGGAAGGAAGGAAGGAGGGAAAGAAAGAAAGAAAGAAGGAAGGAAAAAGGAAGGAAGGGAATTTCTGTTTTTTGAACAGCAACAACATTTATATTAATTTTGTATTCTCTAACACTTTACATGAACAAATTAAAAAACTAAATGTATAAGGATACTTGCTTTTGGAAATAACTATAAAAGCTAAAAAAAGTCTGAAAACCAATGAATTACAGTCAGACAGAATTTTTCATTTAGGGAATAGTAGTCTGATTAGCAGCCACGTGCCATGGACTCAATTTTCCTCCAAATGCAGTGTTTGCATCTCAGCTACAAAAATAATTAATATTTCCCATTTTACTCAACCATGAGAAACAGGGACATGGCGACTGGGTGTGTGTGGAGGGTGCGATAATAATTTTAAATATTAAGTGGTAGGTCAAAAACGATAAATTGTATTATAAAAATAATCAGAGATAAGGTGGCTTGTTGCTGCGTCGGAGTTAATAGACTAGACCATGAGAATTCCATCATGGCCAGGCCTAGAATTCCCACATGAGTGATTTGACGTTGTGGTGTCATCCACTCGTCGAGAAACCCTCTCTAAAACGACCCGAACAGCGAAGCTTGACAGAGGGATTCGAGCCACGCGAACCCTCCTCTAAACAATAAGACATGATTGTCTTACGTATTGCTACATTGGACTTTATTTTTGGGTGCTATGTATTTTTTCTGATACGTATTGTAAAGCAAGTTGGTGCGCTTCTGAGCTTCTCGGCGTTTATATTCCTCAGTAGACATTGCAACTTTAGTTGTGTCCGTCATGTTGAAGTATGGCGCTTAGGCCAATCATGCAGGCTGCTAACATTAGCTGAACACTGCATCTGACCAGAGACGTAATAGATGGTTCAGTCGGAACTTCTACGAGGTGGGCGAGGATGCAGCACCAAAACTGGAACCTCTAATGGGCATAACGGCTAGCGACGCCAGGCTGCAATCGGTAAACGACCATGGGTTGCAGTAAGTGGCCTTCTGGAAGAAGGTCCGATATTTCACTAAGTAGTTTATTATATGACTACAAGTGTTGTAAACGTTCTGTGAAAACTTGACATAGTGTTAGACTCGTATTCGCCATCATCTTTCTTGCGAGCTAAAAACCAAAATGGCATATGTTTTTCCATTTTTAAAGTACTTTCCGTTTAGTTAGAGTCCTGAACTTTCTAACTCAAGTAGCATTTTTCAATTGCTTTTTGTTTGACATATTGCTCAAGGTTGTACGTTACGAAGTTGAATAAAAAAACATTTGAAATTCTATAATATTTGTGAGAAGTAAACGAACATTGCTACGAACATTTTGAACTTTTAAAAAGTTTCACATAACATGGAAACTTAAACAATACATCAAATGAGAGCTTAACCCAATTTCTAACAACATACCTGCACGATATATTTCAACAATGAGTAGTTCTGAAATTATTATCCTTTTTGTTGCATGTATACTGACATGACTTTCATTTTGTTTATAAAATTCTCTCAGCGGTCTGGAACGACAGATTCCAGACCGCTCAGGAACCAATCAAATTGCCGGATTTCACGTTTCCAGACCGCTCGCGGAAATAATAATAATAATACTACTTAATTTGTATATACTAATCCAGAGATAGTTTATTTTTTCCCTTACGTGTAAGTCCTAAATTATTATTGTAAGCTCATTTGTACTATTCTAATTCAGACTTGGACAGGTGGTGCAGCAAATAAGCCTCAAAGAGAAAATAAATCAAAAAGAACCAAGGCGAGTCAAGGTACAAGCCAATATTCAGATGAGTCCCCATCAAGATTAATTCGAAAGAAACATACACCAGCAACAATGCCAAGAACAAAGTTCTCTTCTGATGCTCAACATCGAGCAATGGATAAACTAAGACAACACTTAACATTCAGTGCTGCTGATGAGGTAGGGTAGTGTACTACTATACTACTGCATGCATCGGTTGTGCTCTACTCCACTCCACTTTACTCCAGTTCCACTCCACTTCACTCTACTCCATTCCATTCCACTCCACTCCACTCCACTTCACTCTACTCCACTTCACTCTACTCCATTCCATTCCACTCCACTCCACTCCACTCCACTCCACTCCACTCCACTCCACTCCACTCCACTCCACTCCACTCTACTCTACTCTACTCTACTCTACTCTACTCTACTCTACTCTACTCTACTCTACTCTACTCTACTCTACTCTACTCTACTCTACTCTACTCTACTCTACTCTACATTTTACGTGACTAATTATTTGAAAAATGTTTATTTGCTGCTATTGTTTTATTACAGTATTTGTTTTTCTGAAATAATACTGTAAATATGATTTAATTTTGATAGGGAAATGTTGGGGAAGAATCACGGCCCAGACCCAGCAATAATGAAAAAAATGTCCAAGGTTTATCAAGGGTCAGAAATGAAGCAGGCCAAAATGCAATGCACCCATCCCAATCAGGAAACGGAAATACACCCAGTGCTTCTTCCATTCCTGTAAGTTTAAAACTATTATTGAATACAGTTTTATACAGCTAATAGTTCTTTAATAAAATTAATAGTTAACTGCAGTGCCAAATATTCTGCTAGCCTGATTCATCAGCTGACCAGTCAGTACACTAATAAGCATTTACTTAATAATGTGTTAATATATATGACGTACAGTACTATTAAAATTACGGAAACCACCGAAGTGTGGAATGGTGTAAAATATTCGAATCGCTGCCACGCCCACAAACGTTCAACAAACGTCGACAATTGTTGAAAGTTTTAAAAATACATCCGATAAACAAATGTAACGATTAGCTGCAGAAACGCTCTCAGCAGTGATTTTGTAGTGAAAAAATATACTGACAGATTTTTAAGATGGTTTTTTAAGTATGTTGTCAATAGTATGGCCTTTAAAATGGGCAATAAAGTAACATTTTCTCAAATAGTCATTGACTCATTGTCTTTGTTTACCTTATTTATTTCAAAATTCGTTGATGTTTGTGGGCGTGAGAGCGATTCAAAAATTTCACGTCGTTCCACACATTGGTGGTTTCCGTAATATTAAGAAAAATGAAAAATTAATTTTTACTGACCTTATAAGATGTATGTGAAAGTTGCCAAATATGAAAAAGTGCAAAAGAGTGGTTGCAGTCAAAGTTAATATGTCTTTCAGTTAATTAGTTTATGCAATAAGTACAATATGTAAAACTTGTACATGTTGGATAACAGTCTCACTCACACTATACTATAAATATCAATAGGTTTTAGCAGGAAAATCTAACGCGTATCACAGGTAGTGTGAACAGACATGGCTCGTAACGGCGGTGTAGACTGTTTACTTACCTCCCGAACGGGGTTCTGTTGAGAACACACAACTCAATCCTATCTATTTACTTTTGGAACGATTCTGATCCAATTCACACTACGGTTGAAACCGCAACAAATGCTATCCAATATGAGATGTACCGACAGTACCGCGTACTTCTTACTGTCAAGATTAGAGCGTCGCTTCGACGCAGAAATTGCCGTACCGTATACAGTGTAACAGGCGTTTTATATGTGAACAGAAGAATGTGGTACAGTAAACACCCGCGTGTAAAGAACCTAGTGATTTAAGAACATGTAGGCAGAAATTTTGGATTTTAATACCCCAAAATATAAGAACCTGTTTAGCCAACCAAAGCCACAAGGTTCTTATATGAAGAGTCACTCTGAATAATGAAACAGTGTTGTAGCCAAAATGTGGGACTATAAAATATAAATTTGCTATATATTTGGCCCTTCCATAAAAATATCATTACAGAAATTACATACAGTATAATCTCTCTATAACAAAGTGGTTTATATATCTGGTCATATAACAATAGCATTTCCCTTAAAGAAATTTTAAGAACCTATTAAGAACCTATTTTGCCTAAATTGTCAGTAATTACCCCAAAATATAAGAACCTACAGTATTTTGCCAGACTTGAAAAAATCTAGGTTCTTACACGTGGTTGTTTACTGTATCGTTTACGTGCCAGCGCAACCATTATCTGGTGTTGTGTAAGCGCGGGGTCTAAGCCAAGGTGTAAGTGTGACTGCAGCTCTACTGGAGATTGAGTTGTGCTAATTATATCTCAAATCATTAATAATTCATGAAATAATCAGCCAATTACAATAGTTCATTCAATCACCTGTTGAAGTTGGACTCCAGTAAAACACGCTAAAATCGTACCACCCAACCTATGGATCGTTTTCACTCACGTTATCGGTGGCCTCGTTGGCGTGGTGAAACAATACGAAATGTTTGAATAAGAATAGAGTTAAATTCCCATAGGATAAAGGTTGTGCACCAATATGGCCGCCATTTCATTGTTTCTGTGCACCAATATGGCCGCCGTGACGTCAGATGAAAACCATGAATTAGATGAAAACCGGTGTTCATCTAATTCGTAAGATCTCAATTATCTATGCAAAATAAACAAGTTGCTGTATGAATAAATTTTACACACACTCATCATGAAATCTTATGAGGGTTTATTTTAATTACATTTTCCAATTGAGATGCCATATCAATAACTCGTTTGTCGTGTTTCAAACATTTATTTTTTATTTGTTGTTTTGTATTTGTAGCCTGTTGACTCAGACAAGATAATAGATCGATTGAAGCAAGTTCGGGTAAGATTTAATCTACATGTACAATTATTCAGCTAGAAGAAACATTTTTTCTACATTTCTGTAACTCTAGATCATTCTTTTTCGTTGCCTAACCAATACTAGAGTACAGGTTAAGGAGTAGGGTTTATAAGAGGTTAAAATATTCAGAATAAATGAAAATATGACCTTGAAAGAATAAAAAGGTTATTTACCAAATATCGTTGGCCCGTATACTCCCCACTGTATAGGTAGAAACTGCGCCAACATCTCACTTCAAACAACTTTGGTTATCTTAGTTATGGCATGTGAAAATGCGATTTGTTTCTGGAATATTTTTTTGGTTTGGTTTAATATTTACTCTAACAATTGAAAAAGATGGCGGCGGTACATTTAACCACAATGCTTTGCGACCTCAAATTAGCTCAAATAACAACTAAACATTGTTTATCATGCTAAAATGAATTAAGTAAGCAAGAAGTTCTTTCCTACCAAAGTTGATCGTTTTAAAACCATATCTTCCAATAATTCTGCAAGAAACAATATTTATTGCACGCAAAGGATTGTGGTTAAATGTACAAGTCGCCATCTTTTTCGGTACGGTCAATTGACGGTGCCCAACCTCGTCCCCAGGGCCATTTGTGGGTGCTGGGCCAAGATGGCGGCCAAGAACAAATGGCCCTGGCACAGGCTGAGCTATCACCACATCTGATTGGTCGAGATAACATTGGATGTTTTAGGTATTCTGATTGGTGGAAACAAGGCGGGCGGCAGGCTAACTCGCGGGCATTTGTTTATAGGGCTCAAATTATATTAAATAAGTGATACCAGAATTGCCGGCTGTTAAAAACAACTTCAAAATGAATGAAAATGTGAGGAAAGCTGGCGAAACACCCGTAAAACTGACGTCGGAAGAATATGTAATGATGGGTCGTGTTGTCTCTGTGCCCTGGCTGCCATACAACGAAGTCCATGGGATGGCAATTCAGTGTGTTTTCTAAATCGAGCGAACGAAAGACTTGGTGCATGAAGAAAGTCAAAAACTGTATTTTGGCTGCGAAAGGAAAGTACACCACAGGGCAGAATTTACGTGTTTGGCCATTGAGAAGCAGGCTTTTTTCGAACAAGAATTATCGACTAAACGAAGCCTAAATGTTTTTCAAAACGCTGAATTGAATCCACTGAAAACTCACGAAAACAAGGCGGCCCGGCCAGACAACGGCAATCCAGTTTCTTGCGAATTTGGTACAACAGTGAAGCAAATGATAAATACTAAGCATTTACAGATATTTATTAAAAGTGTATTTATTTTAATAATTCGACAATGTATTTGGAAATTAATGTTTTGATTGTTTTCAGTTTGGGTCAGTCAAGCTGAACTAAATATTCAGAAAAAATTGAGCCTGACTAGGCGCGATAAAGTTAGTGAAGACTGGGTCCAAGTCAAAAATGAGTCAAAATATGCCTTATTTTTTGCAGCCTGTGCCAGGGCCATTTGTTCCCGCATTTTGTTTTTGGCCGCCATCTTGGCCCAGCCCCCACAAATGGCCCTGGGGACGAGGTTGGACGGTACCGTAAAATATTTGCTACCTCAAATCAGCTCAGTGAAATAACAACTAAACATTGTTTATCATGTTAACATGGATTAAGTAAGCAAGAACTTCGTTCCTACCAAAGGTGATCTTTTTAAAGACTAAGAAATAATATTTACTCTGCGCAAAGGATTGTGGTTAAATATACAAGTCGCCATCTTTTTCGGTACGATCAATTTCGTTTTTACTTTACAGGAATACTTGAAGCAGGCTACATCTTTGTTTATTGCTTTAAACAGCAAATCAACCACCCCTGACGAAGCAACAGTAAGTTAGATTCATTTGATTGGTGATGTACGTGTGAGATATTCACAATACCATGCTTCTCAACTGTGTAGCTAAACATACATTTCAAATTGTTTTCTTTTAAAGGATGAGGATTTAGATCAAATGGATAAATTGGCCAAGTTAATCAAACATCTCAAAGCACAAGAAAAGGCTTACATTGATTTTGTGCAAAGGAGCATTGTAAGTAATACAGATTGAATAAGAATATTGTATCCGGTATTACGAACACCGAAACGTTTTTATCTTTAAACATACAGTATGCGAGTGAAGATATGTGGTTAACTGCCGAGATTTTAGAGAAAGCAATACCGACATTTCCAACAAATAATTTGCAAAAAGCAGATTGATCAAAGTCTGTCTTAATTGGATGGGCACGTGAAATCTTGTTTCTGATCTTCTTGTTTCTGTTGATCTTCTTCCTCCTGCTGATCTTGCTCCTGTTGATCTTTCTGCTCCTGCTGTTCTTCCTGCCCCTGCTGATTATCCTGTTATTGCTGACCTTCCTATAGCCTGGTCCCCTGGCCCAATCAAAGAATATGGGCCAGGTAACCACTAAAGACTTCTGCTTTCCTATTGGTTAAAATTTCGCGCGTTTTTAGTGGCTATGAGTAAAACTGCAATCGTCATAAGTGGATTTAGCCCTGATGACGCGAGAATGAGATTAGTGGTTACCTGGCCCATATTTCTTTTGAAATTGGGCCAGGGTACCAGGCTAACCTTCCTATTCCTGCTCCTGCTGATCTTCCTATTCCTGCTGATCTTCTTGCTCCTGACGATCTTCTTGCTCCTGACGTTCTTCCTGTTGATCTTGCTCCTGTTGATCTTCCTGCCCTAACCCGAGTATCAGTCTCTCTTTGAAAGAGAGCCTGACACAAATCATTGATTCTTCTCCTCCGCCCCCTATTCATGTGACGCACCATAGCCAATAAAAATCACTTCCTGTTTTGTATTGTGTGTGTCTATTAAAAGCTTCACCGAACAAATGAACATCTAACCAAATCGAACCTCAAAAAATTCATTGCTTGTGCATAAACATCTTCAAACACACGTTTATTCAGTTTTCAAGTAATCTTTCGAAGTGGCAATGCCGAAGTAAAATCTAGTACTGTATACTGCAATGAACCAGCAATTTGCAATTAGGGAAATTATTTATACGATCGGGATTCGGGAACCACCAAATATTTTAATATTTGATTACAACAATTCCCAAATATATTCCCAGATATTTTAATTAAATGCACAACGGCAATTCCGATTTTCCTAATAGCCACAACATTTTAAATGTTTTCACCAAACGTTTTGATGTTTCACCCCATTTCAACAACTGCTTTAGCTTGGCTACGAGATAATAATTTGTCTCACGCGTTTCTGTTCAGATTCAGACATTCAGTCAAGCAAAGGCTGGAAACCGGCCTTGATATGGTTTGTATTCAGACTTTATACGTACAGTACTTGCGTATGAGTTCCAGTAGACTATAAATTACGGACACTGCATTCGCTTTTCCGATCAGAATGAACTTTCAAGCGCAGTTGTTTCTTCCCGTAGTCAGACGACAAGACAGCAGCAGTGTTTTGTTTTGACAGCTCTTGCTCTTCCTTCACGCATAGTATTACGGCAAAACGCGGAGGTTCCTTCTTAATCAGCTTCTTTAATCGCTCTTGTCCATGAAAATGGCAAAAACGCTATAAACGCTGGTAAATTCAGCTGTTCCTGCTGATCGTCCTGTTCCTGCTGATCTTTCTGTTCCTGCCGATTTTCATGTACCTGCTGATCTTCTTCCTGCTGATCTTCCTGCTCTTGCTGATCTTCCTGTTCCTGCTTATCTTCCTGCCCCTGCTGATCTTCCTGCCCCTGCCGATCTTCCTGTTCCTGCCGATTTTCGTGTTTCTGTTGAACTTCTTCCTGCTGATCTTCCTGCTCTTGCTGATCTTCCTGTTCCTGCTGATCTTCCTGCCCCTGCTGATCTTCCTGCCTCTGCCGATCTTCGTGTTTCTGTTGAACTTCTTCCTGCTGACTTTGCTCCTGTTGATCTTCCTGCTCCTGCCAATCTTCCTGTTCCTGCTGATCTTCCTGTTCCTGCTGATCTTCCTGTTCCTGCTGATGTTCCTGCTCCTGCTGATGTTCCTGCTGATCTTCCTGCTGATCTTCCTGTTCCTGCTGATCTTCCCGTTCCTGTTGATCTTCCTGCTCCTGCTGATCTTCCTGGTCCTGCCGATCTTGTTGAACTTTCTTTTCTGTTTATCTTCTTGCTCCTGTTGATCTTCCTGTTCTTGTTGAACTTTCTTTCCTGTTGATCTTCTTGCTCCTGTTGAACTTTCTTTCCTGTTGGTCTTGCTCTTGTTGATCTTCTTGCTCCTGTTGATCTTTCTGCTCCTGTTGATCTTTCTTCTCCTGTTGATCTTTCTGCTCCTGTTGATCTTTCTTCTCCGGTTGAACTTTCTCCTGTTGATCTTTCTGCTCCTGTTGATCTTTCTGCTCCTGTTGATCTTTCTGCTCCTGTTGATCGTTCTGCTCCTGTTGATCTTTCTGCTCCTGTTGATCTTTCTGCTCCTGTTGAACTTTCTTTCCTGTTGAACTTTCTCTTCTGTTGATCTTTCTGCTCCTGTTGATCTTTCTGCTCCTGTTGATCTTCTTGCTCATGTTGAACTTTCTTTCCTGTTGATCTTCTTGCTCTTGTTGAACTTTCTTTCCTGTTGATCTTCTTGCTCTTGTTAAACTTTCTTTTCTGTTGATCTTCCTTGCTCCTGTTGAACTTTCTTTCCTATTGATCTTTCTGCTCCTGTTGAACATTCTTTTCTGTTGATCTTTCTGCTCCTGTTGAACTTTCTTTTCTGTTGATCTTCTTGCTCCTGTTGATCTTTCTGCTCCTGTTGATCTTTCTTCTGTTGAACTTTCTTTCGTGTTGATCTTCTTGCTCTTGTGCTGTAACGCTTTTGGTTGCTTTTGCGCCTGTTCCTTTTTATCGTGCTTTGGTTTCTTCCGTCTTTTTGTTTCCTCACTTGGTTTGAAAATGTTCAGTGGTAAGCTTTCACGGGTTTGACGTTTAAGTGACGACGTATTGTGTTCTAGAATTGCGTTGTTTGAATCTACGAGTATTAATGTACAGTAACCTAGACGAACAACTTTTACATCACATATATGTTTTGTTTTAATTTTATTTTTGTCGCTGTCTTTAGGTAGTTCATCGTGAGTCGTCGATTGACAACACACCTTCTACAAGTGTTGTGTCACTTGATGGAGAACACCTGCAGGTAAATTAAATAGAGAATAATACATGGATGTGCGGAAATATGAAATTTATTTCGAGTGTTGACCAGGATATCTCACGAGTGAGCGAAGCGAACGAGTGACATATCCTGTTCAACACGAGAAATAAATTTCATATTTCCAAGCATCCATGTATTGTTCTGTTTATTATATAAAAAAGTTGTTCTATTGCCTTGCAAAAATTGCATTAAACTATAATTCTGATTCAGCGATAATCGTCACATGTGCGATTATCATAAATAATCGCACATGTGAGATTATCACTTTTATTAGTGGCGGAAAAATCAATAAAAACACTCTATTTTATATAATAAACTAAATTTATTGTATAGCTATTTCATAAGATTGTGAGTAATTAACCTAACTTACGGAATAAATAACCCGTTTGGGGCTTAATATTTGTTATGTCTAGTTTACATAAAGATCGTAATCTTATTGTAAAGAATACTGTTAGGATTTATTGTCACACCGCTTATAAGATTGTACTTCACTTGGTGTAAAGATGCGTGCATACAAAGGATTTACTAGCTTTGATTTTATGTTGTACTCATGAATTAATAATGCTTTTAGCCTTTTAATAGTTTTTTTAAAACCCAATAAAGTCAACTACTTTTCTTAGAATGTTACTGTTTCGGAGCAAGGCGAGGACATAGAAGGACTCCGACAGCAACATGCTTTGTTACGCAAGATGGTTGACCAACAAAGACAGGTAAAAGTCATTGTATGATAATTTGATAATCATGTTAAAAATTAAATTTTTTTAATATTTATACAGTAGTAAGTCGAATCTTGCGTTATTTCGAATTGAAAGGCATCTCCTCGAGTCTTCAAAATACTTTATGATAATGTTCTTTCATACTATTCCGATGTCCGACTATAAATAACAAGTTTCTACTGTATATATTTCGAATTTCACCTTAATTCTAATTTTGGATTAGTTAATACTTCTTATTGACCGAGCGTGAGGTCTGCACTAGTGAAATATCGGACCGACTAGTGCGGACGCAGCGAGCCGAGGTCCGTGCAGAAAACGGAGGCCGATACTTCATTAGTACAGACCGAACAAGCGAGGTCAATACAGTCAACTCTCGCCTTGCGGACACCCCGCTATGACGGACACCCCGCTATTGAGGACAGTTGGTAAATCCCCGGCCGAAACTAACTATGAAATGTATTGAAATAACTCGCTATTACGGACTCTCGCTATTACGGAATTGCGGACACTTCATGTGGTCCCCAACAAACATTTTTACTGTTCTACTCTCGTTACAACGGACACCTTGGACGTATTTTTCTCTCGACACATGAAAGTGAATGACTTTTTTAATTTATCGAGTGACATATTTACATCTTGCTATTTGTCAACGGAAAAGTACTTTGAAGATTCCGTTCGTCATGATTTCTGTTGACTTGTATTTTGACTTGTACTGTGTACTTATGTATCACAGTAAACGTCAACTAGAAATTGAAATAAACTGGACATTTTAAAACAAAAAAGCAGTAATACATTGTAGTGACATTTTTCAACCTGAAATCGGGATATTTTCATCGCATCCCGCTATTGCGGACTCTCGTTATTACGGACACCAAATGACGGTCCCCAGGGTGTCCGCTATAACGAGATGACTGTAAGTAGTTTATTATATGACTATATAAATGTTGTAAACGTTCTGTGAAAACTCGACAAAGTGTTAGGTTCGCATTCGCCACCATCTTTCTTGCGAACTAAACCAAAATGGCAGATGTTTTCCAATTTTTAAAGTACTTTCCGTTTAGCTTGAATCCTGAACTTTCTACCCAAAATAGCATTTTTCAATTGCTTTTGTTTGACATATTGCTCAAGGTCGTGCGTTAAGTAGTTGAATAGAAAACCCATCTGAAATTCTATAATGCTTGTGAGAAGTAAACGCTATATTATTACGAACAATGTTACGAACATTTTGGACATTTAAAAAAGTTTCGCATAACGGGGAAACTTGAACTACATGAAATGAAAGCTGAACAAAATTTCTAACATACCTGCACGATATATTTCAACAATGAGTAGTTCTGAAATTTATATATATATATAATCATAAACCAAACCAAAACTGTTTAAACCATAAATATAAATCAAATAAAAACTCTTAACAATTTATTAAACACTGGCCTTTTTATTTTTACTCGTTTTGTAAAGCTGAAGGAATTACAAGAGCGACAAAACGCTTTGTTAGAATTTCAGCGTGTGGCTGAGAATCAATTAAAGGAAGCAGAAGCTGAGGTAGCTATGTTAAAATAAAGCCTTAATCAAATGAAGTCGATAGTCAAGCATGAGAATGTCACCTTTCTGGCTTTTCAGTTTGATATCACCAACTGCCATGCATTCTCGTCAATTTTTATCAACTTTACCCTCTTCAAACTTTGTTTGAGAGATGACGAGATATATTTGCCTGTTTGTCTGATCTTGATTGTCGACCAAGGTGGAAACCATAAGACAGTGACTTTTTTACAAATATTAACAATGTCATACAGTACAAGCATATAGTTAACAATTAGAGAACGAGCCAGAGTATTGGTGTGCTGATGGCATCGTAATTATTCGCAGGCTATTAGCGCACGTGTCTTTCACCTCTGCGACCCGGTTTTGATTCTTGCTAGATGTAGTTTATATCTGATTAAAATTTTACATTGGCCGCATGTGAGAGGAACGCTTCTAGTTGGACACTACCAAACACCGCATGTTTTTATCGAGTACTCCAGATTCTTCCTGTAGTAACACTGGGCCAGTGAGAGATGGCCCTTAGTGGACTTTCAGTCAAAATAATTTATATATGGGTTATAAGAATACTGTATATGTTGCTTTCTCGTGCATTAATCTTAATTTATGTAGCTAATAAAAATTGAATTCATTAAATTTAATATCTTATTAATCTACTCGTTGTAACATATGACAAGGCTCGCAAGCTTTTACACTTTGTTCGTTTGAAAAAAATATACACAATAACATTCCGATAGTCATATATATTATGTAACAGACGTTCGGTGGACGTTCGTCAAGCTCAATTACTCAGAAAAGATTTCGGATTCGAACCTGCAACCTTATAATGACCTGTTAGACGCTCTAACCATTGTGCCACTGAGGCTCAGATGGAGAACTAAGTGGTAGCGTTTGCATATGAGATGTTGTTGTTAAAAGTGACATGATAAGTTGTACGTATACATGTAGTGCATGTAAAATTACACCAAGCTCGCAAACGTACCACATGCACTACATGTATACGTACAACTTATCATGTCACTTTAACAACAACATCTTATATGCAAACGCTACCACTTAGGAGCACATATGACTATGAATTTGTAACCTTAGCTCTCCATCTAAGCTTCAGTGGCTCAATGCAATGGTTAGAGCATCTAACAGGTCATTAGAAGGTTGCAGGTTCGAACCCTGTCTGGGGTCTCAGAAATATTTTCTGAGTAATTGAGCAGCTTGACGAACGTCGACCGAACGTCTGTTACATATTACACCAAGCTCGCAAACGTACCACATGCACTACATGTATACGTACAACTTATCATGTCACTTTAACAACAACATCTTATATGCAAACGCTACCACTTAGGAGCACATATGACTATGAATTTGTAACCTTAGCTCTCCATCTAAGCTTCAGTGGCTCAATGCAATGGTTAGAGCATCTAACAGGTCATTAGAAGGTTGCAGGTTCGAACCCTGTCTGGGGTCTCAGAAATATTTTCTGAGTAATTGAGCAGCTTGACGAACGTCGACCGAACGTCTGTTACATATTACACCAAGCTCGCAAACGTACCACATGCACTACATGTATACGTACAACTTATCACGCCATATATATTATGTTGTTTTAGGGAGTGCGTATCTCAAGTCTGATTAACGGAAACGTGACCACGGAAAGGAGAGTGACAGGCGATGCGAGTAGTATTAGTGGCAGAAGCAGGAGTGGAACAGAGAGATCAGACGAATCTCATTCCTTACAGGTAAACTATTTAACAGACAGACAGACAGACAGACAGACAGACAGACGGACGAACGGACGGACGGACGGACGGACGGACGGACAGACCGACCGACCGACCAACAGATTTGTTAGAAATATTTGTTACTGTAGCTTTGGTTTTGAACTGTTAGTTTTATGTACATTTATCGATATTTACTATAACTTTAGCTTGGAGCTGTTGGTGGTCAAACGAATTGGAGAAGATCTTCTGGGGATGATGTACGTCAGAGAAACAGAGAAGAACAGGTATAATACTGTGTCCGCATTTTGGAAATATATTTTTAAAAACGGTTCGTATTTTTAGTATGTCTTTGTTCGCCTAGACCTGAAATTTTTGTGGGTGGCTTTTTGTCTTTATTTCAGAAATTTTATTAGTAGTCCATGTTGTTTAGGTTCAGCGTGGTAGACAATCAACAGATCAAAAGCCAGAGAATTTCAAGAACCAAAGGCCAACTAGAAATCAACCAGTAAGATTAAATAAATTTGCATGTTGATATAATATAAGTTCTGTTCTGCACTGCCCTGCCCTGCTCTGCTCTGCTCTGCTCTGTTTTGTTTTGTTTTGTTTTGTTTTGTTTTGTTTTGTTTTGTTTTGTTTTGTTTTGTTTTGTTTTGTTCTGTTCCGTCATGTCCTTTCCTGCTCTGTCATGTCTTGCCCTGTTCTGATCTTCACTCGGCGCGAGCACTCCCCCAGTCTGTATATAGATAGGTTAAACAGGAAATACATGTACTTTTTCAATTAGCTCTTGACCTTACGGCGCACTTACAAACACCAAATACACTGTCTAAATTTTACTTTTCTAGGCACTCGTTTATGAGTCAACAGGATCAGTGACACCTGACAATGAGGTATGTGTTTTTTTAGCTTTCAGGTTTTTTATTTTTTATTGTTTGCGTTTACTGAAAATCGTAACTAAAAATACTGCTCTATTTGAAAGGCGCAGGCATTAGCAATGGCAGATGCAGCTCAAGAACGTCTTGAATTAGAAAGTAAATTAATGGATTTACAAGCAAAAAAGGAAAAGATGGACACTCTTGTTGAGCAGCTTCAGCAACTGAGAGAAATGCAACTTGGGAAAGGTATTTGTATAAGCAAATATAATAGATTAAGATCAGACTAGTTCCTAGTCCTCTTTTCTCTCGAACTTATTTTGGTGACGTCACAGAATAGGGATCGAGCAAGAGGACTAGCGGAAAATGTTCATCTTTATCTATCATGAGTCCTGCTGGAGCTCGGATTCTTTAACCTTTATGAACGAGGGCACTTAAACAAACTTCTCCTTGAGAGCAGACAGCAAACGAGTAGGTTTCTTTGTTTTACATTACGTTAAAAGGTCGTTACATACGAGGCTTTATAAAGTAGTGTTCGGCGTGGGAAGTGATTGTGTTGAAGCACATTTATATACAAATCGAAATATGCTATTTTAACGTTTCGGCAGTAGACCAACCTTGCTATATGATGTTATAAAGAATTGTGCAGACCGACGTGAGCTGTGTTATCTGCCTTGGTTTTCCGCCAAACGGCCGTTTGGTGCCTGTATAATTTGGGGCCAGATTTGGGGCCAAGCAAAACATTTTATTCCAGGCCTCTCACAATTTCGGTCTGTCGCTCGACATTAAAAAAAGAGGCCTGGGAACCAGGCAGGATTAAGATGGCTCTCTCTTATGACCGCGCGCACCCTGGTGGCTAATTTAATAGCGAAGCGCACAGTTACTATTTATAGACCAAAACTAAGACAAACAAACCGAAATTGAATCTCGAGGGATTTCTAATGAGCCATTTTCTTTCGTTGGAAATGAAGGAATAATTTATAAACTCAGACAAACATGAATTCGACGTCATCTGTGCGCTTCGGTATTGGCAGCAGCCAGGATTAATCCTAACAAGTAAACAGTGCTACCAATGCTTTAATAACCAAACTTAAATTTTATCTGCTGAATAGCACTATCCGAAACATAAATCGCTATTCATTTCCATGGTTAAAATATAAATTAGGTTGTTCATAACATGGCTAGTGTGGTTCTCTAGCTAGGACTTTATACCGGATAAGCTATCTCGGCTTTGTACAACAAGCTCCAGGAAATTTGATACACTGGACAAATTAAATAACGTCAGCATGTTATCTAGCGGGGTTTTTATTTTGAAACTCATGGAGATGATTTTCTTTGATTCCATTTTGTAAATTATTAGTTTGAGAAATGAGATTTCCAGCGCGATTTCACTAAAACCTAGTTGTATATTTTAAGAAATGGCATTACCACAAGAGAGGAGTATTAATGAAACGATTCAGAATGGCGAAGAAGACGTGCCGTTCACCACAAGATCTGCGAAAGATACTGGTGATAACGTTGATGATGAGAAGATATTGGAAGCCTTACAGCTACACCGAAAACTTAGGCAAGTCAAAGCGGCAGATTAGCCCTGACGCGGTGTGACTAATTTGTGCATGTTGTCATGGTCACGGCTCTCGTCATGGTCCTCGTCGTTGTTCTTGTCTTGGTCCTCGTTGTTCTTCTCGTCCTGGTCTATACTGTTGTTGTTCAGTTGTTGTTGGTGTTGTCGTCGTCGTTGTTGGTGTTGTCGTTGTTGCTGTTGTCGTTGTTGCTGTTGTCGTCGTCGTTGTTGGTGTTGGTGTTGTTGCCGTTGCCGGCTTCTGTCTAATATTAAATAGGAAAATGTTAGAATATATTTTTATATATATTGACATATGTTAAAAATGACTTTTGGACGATGTTCACTAGTTCATGTATATTACAAGTTGAGGTGTAAAAATGGAAAACTGAAGTGTCATATGGTTAGGATGGTCTTTACATTGCCTTTTTATTCTGATCACAAAAATTTAATCCAGGTCTTGAATTGTGGGATGAAACTTTCAATTGATAAATTTGATGAACATCAAAATGTTAGTCAAAAACATGGATAAGTAAAGAGCATGAACACTATATATGGAGTTCTTTCAAGGAGAATAAAGATGAAGTATTTCACGATTCGTTCCTATCAATATGGCAGCCATGTATATATTGTTATAGTTTGTCCGTCCATCATTACCTTCGTTTACCACAACTTTGGATGGATGAGTGGAGGAAGAGCATGGGTAGAATATTGGCAGCATAGTTGCCTTGCCTACATGTATATAGATGCATCAGTGAGGCGCTCATATCCTTTAACTTTTCCTTATTTGTTTATATTCGTTTTCTCATCATCTAGGAAACTTCAAGACGTGAGAGATAAGCTTGAAAAACTAAAAGATCTCTTCGGGGAGCAGCAGGTTAGTTTTCAAAATTATTTTGCCAATAAACTCATAAAATGGTTCGGTTTTTTTTAAGTTGTTCAAAAAACATGCAGCACATGTGTGGTCTAAAACACTCGACTATTCCTTCGTGTTGTGTAAAACCGATAAAGCATCGTGTTTTAACATTCGACATAACAGTGTATTTTTCGATTTTGACACGAATATTGTTCTTAGTTGCTAAGGTGAAGAATATGTACCGGTTTGGATTGAACATGGGTTTTGAAGCTGTACTTAGAGCTGTGATGCTTGACCTTTAGACAGGAACCGAGCTCGTAACGTTTAATGCAGTCAAGACACGCTATCGTGCAGATATTTCTTATAGCATCATAGCTCGAAATACTTTCTTTAAATACTTGTTAGCGTTTTGAAATTGAGTGTTATGAGCTTGAAGTTCGAACAGGCATTTAGAAGCACGTTCTTAAAACTTCTCGTGCAAATGTACACTGATTTAGCCCATGGAATATTTCATTATAAATGTTCTTTAAAATCTTCAGGGACCTCCTGAACAAGGTAGTCATGCTAGGCCAAGGATTAATAGCCCTGATCGAATAGAACAGCAAGGCGAAACGGCAGAGACCGCATCAGAATCTGCGAGGGAAAGTGTGGCTGAGGATGGTGATGATGATGATACAGCCTCCAATGGAATGCCTCCGGGAAGCCTGGATTGGATTCTGAATTCTGGAATCGATGATCCTGAACTCTTATCGAAATTACGGTAAGATGACGTGAGGCATTGCGTATAACGCAACTTGTTTTGACCTATTAAATGAGATTGTTGTTCATACGGTACACTTCTCATATGTAGAAAGTGAACATGTAAAATTGCATGTTTTCAATTACAGACAGGTGAAGGCCGCCAAAGAAAGAGTTGCTAATCTAAAACAGCAGAATGAACAGAATAATGTAAGTAAACGACCTGTCCTTTGTTTTGCATAAAGCGTAATTTATAAGTGCCTTGGCCTTGTCTGCATAGAGTGAGAATCAGGCCTTTGTGTACATTTAAGAAGCTGACTATTTCAACGGAGAAACCCTCCTAGAAGGCTTGCCTTCTAACTACAACGCACTTGTGGTAACTGGAATAGTGGAATTGCACGACACGAACTTTTGTTGTGCAAAGAACAGTTTTTGATTTGACCTTCATGACGCAGCTTTCTTTACACCCATCGCTCATTATGAGCGGTGTGGAAGTCATAATGTTGCCAGTTTTTAACTTAAAGAGCTAGAATTTTATCCATTCATTATATTTCAATTGGAGTTGTTTTTAGTTGCTTATTTTGTTTATTGATTTTCCCACAAAAATATCGCTCTTCTCGCATGGCCTTGACACACAGTGCGATTTATCTAGCCGATATTTGGTGTCTTTTAAAACAGTTTGCCTGAATTAGATGACGCAACTGAAGTTTTGAATTGGACCGAAAGGTGGTGCAAACAATTGTTACGTTTGCTTATAGATGGAACATAATTAGTGTTGTTGTTGCTGCTGCTCCTGTTGTTGTTGTTGTTGCTGCTGTTGTCATTGTTGCTGTTTTAGTTGCAGCTATTGCATCTGTTGTTATGGTCGTATTGTGTCAATTCTGATTTGTATATGTGTGGTTTATTTATGAGACAGGTTGTTCACCCAAATCCGAGACCTGATGCTGGTACAAGTTCGACGCAAGGTGTTACGGAATACGAACATTCCGGGGCTGTTGGTGAGACGGACAATGAAGCTTCTGCTTCTGTCTCTAGTTCACTCATGTGGCAAGAAGATCCTGAATTCCAAGAGAAGCTAAGGTGTGAGGCTTTGGCATTTAGCTTCTAACACTACAGATCTTGAATTCGCGAAATGACCAGTGAGGCAATGTCGCTTTACTGTTGCCTTATTGAAATATATGGCTTAAAACGTTTGAAGTTTTGTCTTGCTATTTTTAATTTCTAGGTAATTTGATATATTTTTTTCTGATTTTCTATAGAAAGCTGGACGCTGCTAGGAAAAAACTAAAAAGGTTACAAGAACTTGTGAAGAAAACAGAAGAGGTACGAAACTCATTAATTTCATGTAATTGATGGTACCGAAAAAGATGGCGGTGGTACATTTAACCACAATGCTTTACCTCAAATACCAACTAAACATGGTTTATCATGCTAACATGGATTAAGTAAGCAAAAACTCCATTCCTCCTAAAGTTCATCGTTTTAAAACCCTATCTTCGGATAATTCTGCAAGAAACAATATTTACTGTGCGCAAAGGATTGTGGTTAAATGTACAAGACGCCATCTTTTTCGATACGGTCAATTAGTGCTGAAATTGTGTATATCATATAAGTAGGTAGGCCTTAATACCTTTAAGTAGATCTAGTAGGCTTTAGCTGCCGGGTTAAATTGGCCTAATATATAGGGCCTAAGCCTAAGTACCTGCTTATATTTTATAGACAAACGTTTTTTCTAGTTGCACTGGGTGGTGGATCTAATTCGGGTATAAGCTAGAAGGCCTTGATGTTGCATATTCGTAACTGGTCCCGATTTGTTCTTAAAATATATACATTGTAACACTTCAAATATTTCTTCACTAAAAATCCCAAGAACACTGTGCATACGTTGTTTGTCTTGTAAGATGCTGGTAAAATGCGTTTTGTTTTTTAGCTTCCAAATGGTCCAAATGGTGAGCCATATTTACCAGCAGAACTTGTTGACATGAGCTTCAGTACTGATGAAGATGATGAATCTGGTGAAGAAAGCGCAACTGGTGGAAATGACCAAGGCGGGAACGGCGATGAAGAAACTGATGAAGACGCAACAAGTGAAACATTGGTGGAAGGCGTTAGAGAAATTCCAGGGTACGACTTTTCTACGTTTTCTTGCCCACTTAGAATTAAGGCCTGATGATGTGAATGCGAGCTGTCCGTTAGCCTAAGATACGAAGTGAAGCATTTTTCTAACGTAAAAGAAACGCTGCCTGTCTGAGGCATTAATATATATAGGCTTTCAATCATAATCGACTAAAGACAACCCACGTAAACACATTGCAATTGCCTGGCCGTGTTGGGACTGGAAGGAAGAAGAAAATCCTTCCATCCTCCCCTGTTTTCCTTCCTTCGGGAAACGCGTGTTACGTTACGATTAACAAGTTCGCCTGGTTTTAATGTCCGTCCGTGAAGAGTGCTCTCTTTATCGATCTGTAGCAATCAAACATTCTACAGTGATTTCGAATGATTATTGTGGGACAATGAACCCGGGTGGAGAATAATATTAAGGTGTTACTCCGAGTGACGAACCATACCGGACAAGTAGAGAAAACTCTACTTGACCCTGCTGGGATTCGAACCCGCGACCTTCGGTTTACTAGTCCGATGCTCTACCAACTGAGTTATGAGGTCGAATGATAGTACTTACGCTATTTGATATTTCGAAACAGACTAGTTTCTTCAATATCTAGGCAACAGTCTTCATACATGATGATTTCGAATGATTACTATGGGACAGTGAACTCGGGTGGAGAATAATATTAAGGTGTTACTCCGACTAGTAAACCGAAGGTCGCGGGTTCGAATCCCAGTCGGGTTGTCCGTATGGTTCGTCACTCGGAGTAACACCTTCATATTATTCTACAGTGAGTTGAAGAGAATGTGAAAGAGGTTATCTAGGTATAATTTTTCCCCCGCAGCTCAATTCACGTTAACGTCTCAACTTCCTTCTCCTGTTTGCATAAAGCCGGTTTTCTATTTGGCAAGTTTTTTTAATAGATTTCTAATTAGTTCTGGCAGTCCAGAGTTAATAAGACAGAAAAAGTACCTTCGCGCGAGTGGAAAACTGGTATAAGACATGTATACACGGAGTTCATTGTCGATTTTTAAATGCAAATTACTTCCTGTGGTCAGGTTTTATTGTTTGAATACGTTTTCATAGATGTCTTTTCTATTACTTAATGCAGGGAACGCCAGGGTGAGAGTTACGTTGATACTGAAACTGCTTATATGAATAAATTGACAACGCAAAGAGCAGCCTTGAGTCACTTGATTTCAGAAAAAGAGAAATTACTAGAAACACAGGAACATTTTAAGAGACTCCGAAGGACGGATGCGATGACCCAGGTAATATTAATCTCTTTGATGTAAATCAAATGATATGAAGTGTTTAGATGTTTGTGGTGTTTGCGACCGCAAGTTTTGCGCCTCCACGCTACGCAAAGTGCGCCCAACGCGGGAAAAGTCTGGTTGACTCTCGAAAGTGCTCACAAAACGTAGGAAATCTCATATTTGGGTACCTCCCTCCATCTAAGATCCTACCTAAATCCGTCACTATAGCTGTTGTGGGTTGCAGACCGTATTGGAAAAAACGAAGGTCAAGGCTGTGAAGGTACACAGCAGGCTGTGAAGGTACACAGCTTAACGTGAATCTCGTTTAGATGGTAGAAGCTAGAGAGCATTGTGTTTGCTTTAGTCAACGATAAGCAAAATTATGCATTTGGTGACTTCCTGTAAGCACGCATGTATTTCTGCAGAGCAAGCCATGATTGCACAATCTCTTCTCCACTTTAAGCGTTACATTGAATTGTCTTGTTGACTAACTTGACTGCACTTGTTGACTTTATGTTGCATTTATATTTTTATTAATTATTAAGAATAAACTACGTGACATCGTAATAATAACATTTGGTGCAATAACCTGGCATAATTTTGGCCAAATTCTGCAAAATTTGGTTATGGTATCCTACTTTTTACGAGCACGACCACGACCAATAAAAGCTTATTAGAGTATATGTACAAACTTTAACCTTAGTTTCTGAACTGATTTTCTCTGTGTCTCCTTACGGTTTATCAGTGAGATTGGCAACTCTATTTAAAGGGGGATTGCAATCAGTTTTGCGCATGTCCGTAGGATTGCTTAATTTGAATCCTTACTATTTTGGTAATATCTTGATAAAAATTAATAACATTTTGATAAAAGTCTTAGACAAATCCATTCAAAGACTTACCACAGATTCTCCGGTTCAGATAGTTTCAGTAAAATATTTTTTATATACTTTTATTTTAGACAAGAAAATCAGCTAAACACAAACAATTGGACACATTTATTCATAATCCTACTGAGGTTGGTAGTTCGAGACCAGGACCAACTGTCGATTTTGGTACACAGACATTTACTGGACCAGAC
The DNA here is from genome assembly GCA_035771165.1 of Paragorgia papillata. NCBI lineage: Eukaryota > Metazoa > Cnidaria > Anthozoa > Scleralcyonacea > Coralliidae > Paragorgia > Paragorgia papillata. Next base: position 10,498,687 of record JAWNZC010000322.1, on the reverse strand, counting down.
CAAAGAGCTGAGAATTACCAGCAAAGGCCAGGTAAATACTTGTACCCTGGCGCGTACTCAGGAGTTGCTCAGAGGAGAAGTTTAGGTAGAGTGTTGGCTAAAAGTTGAAATACACCTTGAATGTTATAGCAGCGAGTGTATAACACTGCTACCTGAATTTTAGCTGAGTCATGTTAGAGTGTTAGGAAAGGAGCATTGTTTACTCTTCCCATATGTTTCTTTGCAAACCTGCATATTACACCTGTGCCACCAAATGTGTTACGAAGTACAAGCTTTTACTTTCTTAAACTCATTAATAATTCATGAGGAAAATTAAGAACATTCAAAAGATCCAATATTTAATCAGTATTTAGAAATCAGTCAAATTTAGCAAACTTTGAGGTCGTTTGAGAAGCTATATCCAACACTCGTCAGTGTTCATCCTCCGATGTCTAAATACAGCCAAGCTGGTTACAAAAACTCGGCTTCGCCTCCTATTTTCAACCTGTTTGGCTGTATTGAGAAATCGGAGGAAGAACACTGACTCGTGTTCGATATATCATTATTCATTACACGTTTGGCAGCACAGGTTAACCAGTAAAATGATAACTTTGCTATTACCAACATGCAAACTATGTTTAGAAATATATGCAAAACAATGTTGACTAACAAATTGACTGACAAAAAATACTTGACAGACTCAAATAACGTACACTACAACAGGAGTTGTATACAAGAAATAACCTTGCTGTGCTACCTGAATCCTAGTAACCCAGTGATTAGAGCGTCGCGATAGTGTTCTGAGAGTTAAAATAACTTCACTATTACCAAGACGCAAACTATACAACTCACATCACGATTATTATTGATTACTTAAGCTTTTGGTCTTTTGACTCTGATCTTACTCTGAGGAATTTTCTCTAAAGAATACCTGCAGAGTCAACATGCAAGCCGAAAGCTGCGACTAATGACAAAAACGACCTTTATTTCGACTATAGTAGGGTCCTGCTGTCCTGTTATATATAGATCAGTAACAATAATATATGTTTAGATACGTAACTGCTATGGTTATAGGAGCGAGAAATTGTGGTAACACCACGTTTATTATTATTTATTGCTTAGCTTTCGACCTGTTCTTAATCAGAGAAAAAAGAAACTGTCGACCGGTCGAAAGCTAAGTGATAAATATAATAAACGTGGTGTTACCACAAATTCTCGCTTCTATTACAAATTGTCACTATGCGAACATTCAGAGAATAGGCGAATTTCAGGGTATTGCGTGCGCATCATTTTGCAAAGGAATTGGCGGGCTCTTGGCGGGCTCCCCACAAAGTAAGCAATGGCAAACGGACTTGCTAGCGAGCCAACAACAGCAGAATAACAATGTTAAACATCCAGAAACTGTATCTATACTTTGTTTATTTTAAACAGTATGTTTACTTTGAGTGGAGCCTGCCAGTTTTTTTGAAAAATAATGCGCGCTCAACACCCTGAAACTCGCCTATTAAATATGCCATGGTATGCCATAATTCGAACTCCGTTACTTTAACACTTGTGTTTTGCTGTACTTATTGCGATTAGGTGTACTACCTTCCAACTCGTTGTTGTGGTGGGAGCTGCGACGACAGAGAGAATTGCAAGAGCAGAAATTGAAGAAACGTAAGGAAACAATGATGTTAGAAAAGAAACGAAGATCTGGGTTGGAGAATGCCTCAGAAGATGAAGGATTTGGTCGTAGCATGCTTAGTGCTGATATAACTACAGCAACATGGGGTGGATCCACACAGATGAGTAGCACGCAAAATGATTCAGCCGTGTCTGATCAAGGCTCTTCTCATGAAAGCGATGAGGAGGTAATACTTTTAATTATTTAAAGACTAATAATAATAATAATAATAATAATAATAATAATAATAATAATAATAATAATAATAATAATAATAATAATAATAATAATAATAATAATAATAATAATAATAATAATAATAATAATAATAATAATAATAATAATAATAATAATAATAATAATAATACCAATGTCATACCAATTGTGAATGGGGTACTTGGAACAGTGAGTAAAGGTTTGAAAATGTGTGTTGAGAAAGTTGGAACACATGGAATCACAGCCCTACTTAAAAAAATTGAGGCTATGGAATATTTAACTCTTATTGACTGGGACCGAGGGAAACAGTATGTTTTGTCAACCCCAAACATCGGTCGAGGGACCACAGAACATACTGTTTGCCGAAGGTTCCAGTCAATAAGTGTTTCATTGTATACCAAGTGTCAAAGAAAACAAAAAAAGAAAGACGTCAAATCATTAAAGTAAATGTAATGAAACTTTTTAATTTTATCTTTATTTAACTGATATACAAAAACAACCTTTGAACGATCTGTTTTAGTCTCGGTCTGAACGATTCTATAACAACAGACAGTATTATCACAGAATAGAAATACAACCAGAAGTGCAACTCGCGTCGGAAACTTTGAAGTTTATGTCCTCGCGCATCTTGATTCCTCGCCATCCTACGCATTCCTGGCAAGTTCCCCCGGCAGTTTGGACCTTCAACAGAAGGTTAAAACTGCCGGGGGAACTTGCCAGGATTGCGTAGGATGGCGTAAGACATTGCGTAGGATCGCGTAGGATGGCGTCGGATGGCGTAAAATATCGCGCATGCGCATTGAAGAAATGCAGACAAGTTGTCACTCGAGTTGGACTTCTGGTCGTATTTCTATTCTGTGGTATTATTCACCGCTCAGAGCTTTTGCCGGGACCCTCTCGCCCAATGAGACGCAAGAAAACATGAACTTTGACACTTGGTATATAATAAAGCTTGATGTTCTAGGGTAACAATACCACTTATACCTACACATGGTGTGAAACGTAGCAATAATAATAATAATAATAATAATAATAATAATAATAATAATAATAATAATAATAATAATACATGATGTATAGGGCTACTCTGGTTTAAAGTAAAAAAACAGTCAAGTTTCTTATTATAGACTATAAGGTCACCACAACGCTTGTGGATATCTTAAAATAAGGTGAAATGAACTATATGGGGTCACCACATAGAGTGAGAATCTTCCCCACCTACTCTATGCTAATTTCGGAGATTAATGAGTATCTTTAGCATATACAAAATTAACCATTAGATTATAGGCAGCATGTGCGACTGAGTTGACAATCGGTCATAGAGATGGACGGTGTGGGATTGAATTGAATTGAAACTTTATTTAAACACGGAAAATTCATCAGCCAATTATTTACATATATATATATATAATATATATATATATATATATACAAAACTAAAGGTGAAATATTAAAACATAACTAACTATATAAAAACAAACTATAACGGACTGTATTATTCTATTCTATTATAATTAGTATCTACGCCTGCTTTCCATGAATGCCGTGTGTCAACTACAGCCGGTAGTGAGAATCAAGCAGTCGACGGAAATTAGAAAATGACTCTGCTTGCATTAAATTTAAGGGCAGTCTGTTCCAGAGAGCAGCTCCGCTATAACTAAAGCTATTTTTTAGGTAATTGGTTCGAGGCAATGGTAGAGCAAGTTTATTAGTGGAATCTCTGAAAGAATATGAGAAATCACGATAAACAAATTTAGAACTTAAGTATTCAGGAGTGAGACCATGTAGAGATTTATAAACCATCACAGCTTTAACAATTTGTCGCTGTGTTTGCAGGTTTGACCAGCCTAATTGATCAATTAAATGATCAGCAGATATCAGAGGATATGTTTAAGCCGCCAGTACAAGTGACATCAGATAAATAACAACAATTATGTAGTATATAAGAGTAGAGAAAGGGCTTGTAAAAAGCAGGTATATTCTTTTATCAATCGAGTGGGTCTAACAGTAACTATAACTATAATGTTGCACTGATATAGGAGTTTACCGATATTCCGATTACGGATACTTTACTGTCGTATTTGCCGATACTTTATTTTTTTCATCAGAAAAGAACTTTGTTTAAAAATCAACATAACAATGGAAATATCCTATCAGGCCTTGCGTAACCGAGTAAATATTTAACAATTATTCGCCGAAGGCGAGGTGAATATCGGTGTATAATAACCGAGACGAAGTCGAGGTTATTATTCACCGATATTCGCTGAGCCTGAGGCGAATAATTGTTTTAGTATAAATACACATTTTCATACTTTTAGGAACAGCGTTTTCTTTAAAATGGTTAATTTCCTCTTCTGTCATTGACAAACCGCCTGGCGGCCATTTTGAATAAACGCTGTATGTGATTATCGAGAATTAATCCGAGGTAGCTCGACCAATCATCGCACGAGATTTTCTATAATCACCTGTGTATTTATACTAAATTGACATGGATATCGCCATATCGGAAGAAAACACCGATATTGTTATTTTAACACCAATACCAATATCAGTGCAGCAGCAGCAACAACAACAACAACAACAACCAGGACAACGACGACAATTAGATAATTTGAATTAAATTCGAATTTAATGTTATCCACATTTAGCAAATGCTATTCTCGGTGGAGGGTTACTTGCGTAAGCAAGCAAAACAAGCAAACAAATATTTATTTTTTTATTTTATTTTATTTTATTGAATTTGTCACAGTAAGTAATTACATTAAATTGGATACAAAGGTTGCTAGTACATAAGCAAATACAACATCAAAGAACAATAAAAAACAAAAAACAAACAAAAAACAAAACAAAAAACAAAAAAAAATACGCTTACAAACAACAGATAAAATAGATGTGACAGGAGAAAGGAACAGGACTTGTGTCCCTATTGGGACCTGACCCCTCAAACAATATACTCAATATAATAGAAACTTAAACGGTATACTCAATAGTCATACATACACATACATATACATATACAAAATACGCACACATACACATATATGGGAATGACTAACATGACGAAAAATATAAAACTAATCTATAACTGACCATAATAATAGCAAATGTATCTAGAGTTCAGATATTATAACTTAGGTAGAGCCAGGAGGGCTGTATGTTGATAACTTTTTAAAGTACAACTTAGTTAGAGTAGACTTGAATTCGGGAAGCGAGTGGTAGACTTTAAGATAAGAAGGCAAACTGTTCCATAGTTCGGCTGATCTAATAAAAAACTATTTTCTGAAATAGTCCTGTTTGTGTTTAATCAGTATATTGTAATTGTTAACGTCGTAATTCCGAGATCTATATCCTGGCTTAAAAGTACATAGAAAATCATTTACGTCTGTAGAAATAAGTCCTGCTCTGGATGATTTAAAAAGGAGTATCAAGTCGGTAATTTCTCTGCGAAATTCAAGTGGAAGAAGATTGGTCTTGATAAGTCTCTCATCGTATTTCACATCCGGGGGATAGTTGAGTATAAATTTAGTCGCTCGCCGCTGAACATTTTCAATTAACGAACGATGTTTTATTGTATGCGGTGACCACAAACTACTGGCATACTCAAGTTTAGGCCGTACAATAGTACAGTACAACAACTTTCTGACTTTTGGATCAGGGAGATCTTTGCATACTCTTTTAACAAGACCAAGCGCCTTGTTAGCCTTGGCCACAGCTCCTTCAATATGCCTTGACCACGACAGATCATTTGACACAGTGACACCAAGATCCGTAAATATTAAACTTAGACTACATGATTGAACTGACTGTTGTGAATAAAATAATCTGGAGTTGTATATAACCTGAAGGGGCTTTTAATAGGATATTACGGTACTTCATACATGTTTAGTGGGTGTTCTTTTTTTCCTTCTAGATCCTAGTTCAGGTTGAGGACGATGGTTCGGATGGAATAGTTCAAGCTGAAGAAGAAGAGGAAGAGGCCAATTCTGAAACTGAGATCTTTCCATCAGCTGCTGGTAGTGGAAAACAGTTTCAAAAAAGCCGTGGAGCAAAACAAAATGCAACGGAAAAACGACTTCTATTTGGTATGACTAATAGTTAATAATATCTAGTTAATAATATAAATAATTAGAAAGTAAGTGTATATACGCGGTAACGTGTAACATAATTATTACATTCAGTTGTGTGTTGCTGTGTTCGACCGTTCCGAGCGTCCAAAGATGACTTGTGAAAATACTCCGATAATAATAGGATTGGGCGTTTCTTAAGGCGGATTTCCATTCAGCTTTTTTTGTCGAGTGAGCGACTTTTCGCGATCGCTTTCTTTGTCTCATGAGCCGTCGGGTGGAATGGATCCAGTCGAGAGCTTTACAATACAAAAGAAAGTGATCACAAAATGTCGATCGCGCGATAAAAAGCACTGAATGGAAACCAGGCTTTAGGCTCGATTTCCAGTCGTATCTTGGGCCCCGGTACATACCTCCTCCGAAATCACGGCTGGACTCGTGGACTTGTGCATTGTCGATTTCCACCAATCAGATACGTGCCTGCACATTTTCAGCAGCCATATATTATTGGGGATATTGCATGAATTACCCCGTAAGTTCAAAATGGCGATCAAGAGAGTGCTGTTGTGTGAGGCGTGCGATGGCATTTTAGAAACGTTTAAGATTGATTGTCTAAAAGATTTACAACGGGAGGCTCTAGAGGAATTGGTTAATAGCCAAGATGTTCTCGTCATTCAGGCTACAGGATCAGGGAAATCACTTATATTTCAGTCAGCTTCTTGGTCTTGTTTTTTGATATCGTGAAATTAATTTATGCAAAACGTTACGGACACCCTCTGCATAGCTCACGCGACCATCCGTCTCATTCGGACGAGGTATGTATGCCGGGGCCCAGGAGACGGTTGGAAGTCGAGCCTAGACGTTTGTTGGACGTTCAACAAACGTCTGTTATTGATAACACTGATTTTGTGTGGAATATCTAGTCTCTCGCTCGGTAGCGTACCGATCAAATGTTAACTTGGATGATTGGTTGCAATAGCACCAATATAGGCAGTATAATATTTGTCACCTTCCAAACGACGTACCATAAAATGGCACAAATGTGATATAATTCTGCGACTGGTATCTACAAATAACAAAGTCTGGCCTACCAATCTAAAAACCAGTTGCAATTGTTGTTTGAAAAGATGTAAATGAGTGATTGAAATACTTCCAGCGCTTCTCTTTATTTACGACAAATTGTACATGTATATGTGTACAAATATCTTGCATGTGACTTCGAAGCGGCCTATTGGAGGACAACTTCCAAAGTTCAGTCGTTCAACAGAGCGAATATCCAACGGAAATTTGCTACTTTATATGACCATTTGTCCCTGCCAAGGGAATAACTGCAACGGGTATATATGTGCATGTTATTTAGATATAGTTACAACTACAATTAACAAAGTACAAATACACTGAATCGCTTCCCTGAAACTTGCTTCATTGTTTATGACTATGCTTTGTTTGTTTCTTACTGCAGAGGGATTGCGAAAAAGAGATTTAGAGCGACATGAGCGATTTAAGGGTTGGCAGAATTCATTGTTCCCATCTGGAAATAAAAAGCATGGCACGAGATCACAGGTATTGTGTGCATGTGTATGATGATTCAGATAAGGAAAAGTGCGTGTTTTGTGCATGTATTTTGATTTTCACCTTAATAATGACTTCGTCTTGTTCAAAGTTGTAGAAACATTTGACAAAAAATATTGTTTGCAAATTGGAATCCTCAGTACTCAGTAGGTCATTTGGACGATGGCGCTATGCGACTACAACTGCCAGAATATTTTGCCTAGTACCCTCTATCTGTATACTAGTACTAGGATACTGGCGAAGCATTCTGGTAGTTGTAGCTAATGCCATCGAACATCATCGCTCAAATGGTCTATAAACATCACGTGATCATGCACGATTTGGGCAGCGAAATTAAGTTTAGACAAAACAGATGCAAATCGAATAGACCCAATCTCGTTCCCAGAGCCCACGTTCCCCACCCGGGAAACGAGTGACTCTGGGATAATCCGTATCAAATCACAGGATTCTTGTTATTCCGGTTGAGCTACGCATACGTAAATATCCGAGCGAAATCTGGATAGTATGTTCTCCTTGTTTAACTTTTCCCCAAACAAGTCAATGGGGTTGCTGGCGAAGCTCGAATTACAGCATCTACACACATACGGCGAAGATATCGATCGCGGCAACGTCTTCACTGGAGTCTTGTCGTCGACATCTTTGTTATTTTGGTGTTATAAATTCTACTTCCGGTCACTTCAGACCAACTCATGCTCACTATTCAGCCAATAACGTAACGATTTGAAACGGATTATCCCTGAGTCTCTCGTTTCCCGGGTGGGGAACGTGGGCTCTGGGAACGAGATTGGAATAGACCCAGAATTGTTATATTCAATTATCTTTTCGTTCCGTTTTGTTATAATTTCAGGAATGAACCGTCTGGTTTTATTCCAGATGCAAATTAAGTTTGTTACTGTGAGGACTCAACTGCAATTTTGCGTTTGCATATTTATTAGTTGTGTTTACATCCTTTGTGACTTAGAAATAATCATAATTTCTTATAAGCAAGTTGTGTATAACCGTCCTATTGACTTTGGCAATATTTTTTAAGCGTTTCCCTAATCCTGAAGAACTAATAGAAGAAAATGAAGACGAAAGGTATAACAGCAGGGAAAGATCTATGTGGGAAAGACAATTCAACCTTCAGCAAACCCAGCTGGAAAATACCACTTCCCTGTGCAATACATTGTTACGAGATCAACAGACACTTATATCCGTGTTATTGAATCGCGCAGAAAATCCTCAGTCTTCAGCGTTTGGTGCAGGTATGCGTACTGATGCACTTCCCTGTCTGTTCGTTACTACATTAGTTAATATGTTATTGCGTTGTATTGACGAGCCTGAGAAGAAATTTGAACATATGCTTGATTTTTATTCTCCTTGGTTTTAGGTCCACATTCTTTCAGCCGGTATCAGCAGCGACAGCAAGAAGCATTACAAGGAATTCAAACTTATTTTGACCAACAGCGTTTCCTTGTGCAGCAGCAGCAAATGCTACAGAACTTAACTGAGTGTTACGCACAGATGCAGCAACAGCATGAAGATATGTTGCATTTACAAAGAAGCTTTTCTCAGCTATTCTCCTATCCATCGTCAGAAGGAGTCCAACACACAGGTCCATCGACTGCTACAAATACAGCGCCACTAAATGGTGAAACCAGCCGCACTCCTAACTCGTTTAATTTTCACCCAGAAACATCGGTGAAGGAAACGCCCCCTGCTTCGCCTTTTGCTAATCAAGCTGGCTCTGCTGAACGTCCTTCCAATGTGCCTGTCAGCTCGAGTTCACAGACATATTCTTTTAGTCGTTCTCCTTGGATGTCCGGTCTTCGAAATAGACAATTCCAATTCGTCGGCAGCACCAACCCGGACACAGGAGTTCCAAGTCCACAAGCAAATTCATCGCAAGGTTACAACCAGTCAAGTGTGCCTGTAAAACCTGTTTCTGCTAGAGTAGTTAAATCACCAAAGAGAAGTCCTGGTAATTCTACTTTTCCCTACAATTCTGTAACATATACTGGTAAGCACTGCCTTTTTCTTAATTTTTGCATGCGGTTTCACATATGAATTAGGTATTCCATTTGTGGCAAAAAATAATCATATGTAAAATTGATTCTTGTGTTAATTTTAATTTTATTACTCGGGCTACCTGAGGTAGACCGAGCCTAGGTTTCGGCTTCGACTTCGTTTCCGTTTCTGTTGGGTTTTTTTCTCCGTCACAAAATTGCATTTTTGCACAAGCACCTCCGCGTTTTTCCATTAGCCCGAGTGAACGCCCGACTCAGCTGGCGTCTTGTTTTAAATTTAATTTTTAATTCGAAGTCACCAGATTCTAAAGGATTCTGGACTATATGAATTTGCGAGTGAACTGAGTATTTCATACTCGATGCGTGTGTTGCATTGTGATTTGAATATTATAAATTGTTGTGGACTCTTTCTACCTTTTTCTTACTTCTGCTTTTTCCCCTTTTTATCCCGTGGCTGTACGTTATGCCGAGAGGGCATACTAAGGACATACTTGTCAGACGAAGAGGTCATTGATCCTTTGTCTGGTCAGCGAATGATAAACACTTTTACCTTAATAATATACTTACAAGACAACGTCTGTCGACCAAACGTCTTGACAGTGAATTGACCTGTTGGTCAAATGTCTGTTGGTGAAATATCAGTCAAATGTTTGTCAGTAAAATATATTGTCAGTGAAATATATTGTCAGTGAATTGACCTGTCAGCCAAATGTCTGTTGGTGTGATGTTCTGTCGGTCATGCAAACGTCTTTTGGCCAAACGTATTATCAGTGAATTGACTTGTCAGCTGAATGTCTATTGGTGCAATCTCCTCCCATACATTTGGTCGGCCAAATGTATACGTACAGTACAGTAGCTCATTGTACCCAACCATAACATGTCATATTGTTTTATTAACACAGATTCCAAAACAAGTACCAACAATGTTGTGGTTGGTAAACAGTTTCCTACTCCACTTCGAGCTACTGCGGCAGCTCTTTTGGCTGAACAAGATCAATCAACTTGGCGAGGTACGAAAAGAAGAAGGGAGGACACTTGTCAAGACAAAGTTGAAACAGACTCTATTTCTTCTCGTCAATCAAGCTTACCAGGAGACTCGGAAAAACCTGGAACGTAAGTACAGCGGTTATTGGTTATCTACGCGTACATTTTTAAATAAAACTAGGTATTGGTTTTGATCAGGTAGGGTGCTAAGGAGAAAGGTATTGGTTTTGACCAAGCAGGGTGCTAAGCAGAAAGATATTAGTTTTGATCAGGCATGATGCTAAGGAGAAATATATTAGTTTTGATCATGCATGGTGCTAAGGAGAAAGATACTAGTTTTGATCAGGCATGGTGCTAAGGAGAAAGATATTAGTTTTGATCAGGCATGGTGCTAAGGAGAAAGATATTAGTTTTGATCAGGCATGGTGCTAAGGAGAAAGATATTAGTTTTGATCAGGCATGGTGCTAAGGAGAAAGATATTAGTTTTGATCAGGCATGGTGCTAAGGGGAAAGATACTAGTTTTGATCATGCATGGTGCTAAGGAGAAAGATACTAGTTTTGATCAGGCATGGTGCTAAGGAGAAAGATATTAGTTTTGATCAGGCATGGTGCTAAGGAGAAATATATTAGTTTTGATCAGGCATGGTGCTAAGGAGAAAGATACTAGTTTTGATCATGCATGGTGCTAAGGAGAAAGATACTAGTTTTGATCAGGCGTGGTGCTAAGGAGAAAGATACTAGTTTTGATCAGGCATGGTGTTAAGGAGAAAGATACTAGTTTTGATCAGGCATGGTGCTAAGGAGAAAGATATTAGTTTTGATCAGGCGTGGTGCTAAGGAGAGAGATATTAGTTTTGATAAGGCATGGTGCTAAGGAGAAAGATATTAGTTTTGATCAGGCATGGTGCTAAGGAGAAAGATATTAGTTTTGATCAGGCATGATGCTAAGGAGAAAGATATTAGTTTTGATCAGGCGTGGTGCTAAGGAGAAAGATACTAGTTTTGATCAGGCATGGTGCTAAGGAGAAATATATTAGTTTTGATCATGCATGGTGTTAAGGAGAAAGATACTAGTTTTGATCGGGCATGATGCTAGGGAGAAAGATATTAGTTTTGATCAGGCGTGGTGCTAAGGAGAAAGATACTAGTTTTGATCAGGCATGATGCTAAGGAGAAAGATATTAGTTTTGATCAGGCATGATGCTAATGAGAAAGATACTAGTTTTGATCAGGCATGATGCTAAGGAGAAAGATATTAGTTTTGATCAGGCATGGTGCTAAGGAGAAAGATATTAGTTTTGATCAGGCGTGGTGCTAAGGAGAGAGATATTAGTTTTGATCAGGCATGGTGCTAAGGAGAAAGATATTAGTTTTGATCAGGCATGGTGCTAAGGAGAAAGATATTAGTCTTGATCAGGCTTGATGCTAAGGAGAAAGGTATTGATTTTGATCCGGTATATTAAGGTGTTGCATGGTAGCCTACGTGTACAGATCCCTTACAGAAAAACGGGCCGTTTAGGTGCTGAGGAGAAAGGTATTGAGTGCTGAGGAGAAAGCTATTCATTTGCGGGTGGGGTGGTGGGGCGGGGGGTGCGGTTAGGAAGATTAGGTAGATGGGCTTTAGCTCGAAACGTCCGTATTTCGTTTTCTACATCGTAACACACTGCCTACCCGACAGTTTAATTTTACAATACTCCCAGTATTTTTCTAAATTAAAGCATGTCTTAGATACTTTTTGTTTCTTTAACTTCTAGTGAATCTGATGCACCGAGTGATTACTCGCTATTTGAAGCTCTTCGTGATTCCATTTATTCAGAAGTTGCAACCCTTATTTCACAGAATGAATCCAGACCACATTTCTTGGTAAGAAATAAGTTGACTAGCGTTATGATTGTTCATATATAAATATATTGTTGTTTATTTGGCAGAGGGCGACAAGTAGGAGAATGTGTCTTAAATTGTTTGTGCGGCTGAAAAACAAGTGCTAAATTAGAAACTTTTTTTCCTGCGCCAGCATGCAGTTGTCATGTATAATGAGGATAGTAATAAAACAAACATTAAATGTATTCGAAAAATAAAGAAGACTTTTTATGATACAGAATCGAATATATTTACTACCCAACTACTTAAATTTGAATTTAAATATAAATATAAAGTGTCTATGAAACGAAAATTAAATCTGTCTTATTTGAAAGAACGCTTAAAATGATAGAGTAACATCTTTTGTAGTTTTTCGTACTTGAGATATTTCAGTTTGATATACAAGTTAAATATTTTGACGTCATACGTGCATAATGAGTTATATATCTTTGCTATTGTCAAATATAATCACTTGACAATGTACATGTTTAGTGTTCTGGACGAAACACACCCACATGCTGCCTTCGAATTAATTTGGTTTGATTATAGCAAAGATATATAACTTTTTTCGATAACGATATGCACATGTGATGTTTAATTTGCATATCAAACAAACTAAAATATCTCAAGAACGAAGCAAGGAACGAAAAACGTCAAAAGATGTTACTCTATCATTTTAAGTGTTCTTACAAATAAGACAGACTTGATTTTCGTTTCATAGGCACTTTAAACTAATTAGGGATGAAATTTCTAAATGCGCAATCCATCAATTTCTGACATTTTAACATAGCTTGAAAACCCGGGTGGTTGTGTGCCCCTATGAAAATGACAACAGAGAATGATTCGATCAAGAAAACGAAAATGTTGTTCTTTTTTGCGATAGTAGTAACCGCTGAGCATTTTAAAAACGAACGTTTTAAAAACTGGCTTTTTAAAAACGAACGTTTTAAAAACAGACCTCCCAGTCTGTTCGCGGCTTTTCTATTTTAAATATGTTTTTTTCAAAAAGCGAGGCAGTAAACCAAATTTCTGACTAGGGTTAGGGTTTTTGTTGTGGTTAGGTTATCCAGAAGATTGCTAAAATCTTACGACAAATTTGGAAAAACACATTTGACGACATATTTTTGAAAAGCCGCGGAGAGACTGGTAGGGTCCTTTAGAGTCCTTCCTTTTAGTGACGATCAATATATACAGTATGCATGTAAGAAAAGTCAGCGCGGGTACCTTAAAGTGGACCCATATTTCGGTAAGTGCTTCGTGTTCAGTGAGCTCTGTATATAACTGGAGTGATATCTCCTGTTCATTCACCGAGCAAAGATTGAAGTGAAACATGGCGGACATGTAGGCCTAAAGTACGCATAGTTCCAGTCTCCTACGCGGTCTTTTGACTGGATCAGACTTGACCAGACCGCGTAGAAGACTGGAACTATACGTTCTTCAGGACCAAAAGGATCGCGGGCTCTGGGAATAAGATTGCCACAAAGATATCACTCCAGTTATATATAGAGCTCACTGTTCGTGTTAGATTTACATAATAATTTGCATACATTTATACTAGTGATTAAAAGTGGCTCGTGATTGTTTCTGGTGGTGCTAACCCTAACACTAGCCCTTAACCCAAACTATTATGTGTACCTAACATGAAGTAGACTATAGTTTTTGTTATATAGGGTTATTAGGGTATATTTAAAAGTTTGTTGTTTATGGAATGTTTTATCATTTGCTGTTATAGATTGAGTTGTTTCGAGAATTACAGCTTCTGGGCTCAGATTATCTGCGACAACGGGCGCTTTATTCGTTAAGGGATTTGGTTACCCGTTTTCTCAAGGATGACCCGCCTGGTGGAACAATTGAATCAGCCATGGTACTTATTGTTTTGAAAATTATAGCACATAACCCCCCCCCCCCCCCCCCCCCCCTCTCTCTCTCTCTCTCTCTCTCTCTCTCTCTCTCTCTCTCTTAAAAACCTCAGTTTAAGGTGGCTCACTACGGTTTCCATACTGATAATGCCCAACTATACTAGACTAAGAGTGTAGAACATCCAGTTTAATCGAGTGAAATGCCAAGTATTACTTGTAATATACCCAATTCTACTTTCGGCATTACCACATTATATATACAGAACTCGTGACCAAGCTCTTGGCAACGTAGCCCATTCGAAATTTTCCTTCACCAAAATTACCTAGAACATCCTGTTTAATCGAGTAAAATGCCAAATATTACTTGTAATATACTAGACTACATGGCTAGAAATCCAGGACACTCAGCGGCAGTGGCCTGTGGGCTCATATTTAGATGGTAATATTAATTTGAAAATTCTGATGGCTAAATATGGATCATTTCGGCTATAAACAGAAGTCTATAGCAATAAATTAAAGTAGAGTTATTCGCTAAAATGTCTTATTGATCCATTTCTTACCCAAATATCAAATTACAAAAGGTTTAATCGTCTAGACAGGCCTGTACACTCGTACTCACAAAAATTGCCGCATAAATTTCGGTTATTATTTCTGAATCCACAGACACATTTAATAATAATAACAGCGGTTAAGACCCTGGCAACCTAGCAACAGCTCCATAAGAAATGGCGGACAAGAACCCGAAATTATCGAGGAATGCATTGCTTCTTCACGCCGAGTTCAGTATTTATCTCGGCGCTTGATGGATTAAATTACAACGACTCGGCTGCAATAAATCGTACATTTTAAGGTGTTTGGGAACCTATTAAACAACGAAAAAGTGGAACGAACAACTCCGCAAAACAAAGTAACGTTCATCCCGAGCAAATTCAGACGTTCGCATCGTGGACAAACAACACAGAAGCAGCCAAAATTGGAGCTCCAAAATAAGTGATATAGCAGATTAATAGACTTTAAACAGTGAATAAGAGGTATGTTTGTGAGGGGGTCGGGAACCTATTTAGGACGCTCCAAACTTAATAGAAATTGTAGTGCTGAACGATTGTTCAATTTGGTGAAGTTTTGGACGTTCGCATGTCGGAATTTACAATAGTAAATAACCGAAAATGATTGTTCTTTATATTTCCTTAAGAAATCTATTGAAGGACGCCATATTGAATTAATTAAAAAGGGATTCAGTGCGCATGCTTTGCCGCCATGTTGTCCTCGATTTCTGGCCATGATGTACTAAAGTTCTCTTCTTGGCGAGTAATATCGTCTGGCGTTAGAAAGAATAAAATAAGAAACGTGCCAAATGGCAATATTGGGAAGGGACGGGTTAATGGTATTGTTATTAAAGTATAATTATTCTTTGAAAATCTTAAATTATAAAATTTTGTTCATGGAATATGTACACAAATTAGTATTTTAATATCTACATAGGGCAGTTATCCTTGGATAGGGTCTGCGTCTGAACTAACACCAAGTGAAAGTATTGGGTTTTCAGAGACTGACCAAGACCAGGTTTGTAAACTACTTTTAGAAATCATTTTTGTGTTTGCCTTGTTTTCAATGGGTTATAGAAACATGAAGTGGAAGTTTGATTGCATGAGATTACCTGCACAAAGGACGCTTGTTTCCCTAACCATTTCGACTTCTACCCTATCTTTCACTAGCTTTCTAGATAATGCACTAGCTTATGTGATATATATTTTTCGTACTAGTCCTAGAAACTGTTTCAAAGTACCTACCTAGCATTGCCTTTCTTTATTGAATGTTTATATAATTGTGATACTTGCATATAGACCACTGTCATAGAGGTCTTCACTTTAAAATTTTTTTATGTGCATCTAAATGAGCCTTTCTGGCCTCGTTATGAAGCAAAGGTTCTTTTGAATTGCAGACCCGCAAACGAGGCGCGAAAGGCTGATAAAGATGCACATAAAAATATTCAAATTAATTGCCATTATGAAAGTGGTATGTATAAGCATGCATACAGGAGGAAGCTTTCAACCCTCAGACCACCTTGCATATAGAACCATACTTTATTACGTAAAATTTTATCTTTGTGTTCTGTTTCGTGGTCAGGAGTCAAAATCTCGTGTTTGCTGAGAGTACAGTGTTTACAACGTAAAAATATATAGAGTAATATTTGTTTTCTATAAAAAAACTCATAAAAATTATTATATTATTTCGATTATTTACGTTCTTGTATTGGATCACTTTTAATGTTATCTCGTTATAGTTAAAAGTACCAGAAGTTTCGACTCAAGGCATTTACGACTACGCCGAAGCTGTGGAATCAGGTAGCACTTTGTCAACTCCTAATAGCACTAGTCATGAACCTTTTGCCTCAGAGTTTCTTGGAGAGACTGTGATTCACTTGGACAAGGTATGTATATTCAATTAATATGGTAACGAATAATTATTATGGGACAGTGAACTCGAGTGGAGAATAATAAGGTGTTACTCTGAGTGAACCAGGCTGGGATTCGAACCCGCGACCTTCAGTTTACTATAGTCCGATGCTCTACCAACTGAGCTACAGATCAAGTTGGGAGATGGTGGTTGAATGATGGTTCTATATTTGATATTTCGAAACAGACTAGTTTCTTCAATATCTAGACAATAGTCTTCATACATCATGAAGATTTCGAATAATTATTATGGGACAGAGAACTCTGGTGGAGAATAATAATAATTATTATTAATATATTAATATGGTAACATAACAACAACAACAACAACAACAACAACAACAACAACAACAACAACAACAACAACAACAACAACAACAACAACAACAACAACAACAACAACTTTTATTTAGCACTATTATCATGTAACAAAAGAAGAAACACTTTAAACTGACGAAAGTTTGAATTAAAACGAAGTGCAGGCCAACTGTAATAACCTTAGGGGCTACTCGAGGCAGCTGGCCATTAAAAAGTACAATATATAAAAAATCCAGAGTAGCGTAAAGAAATCCAGAGTAGCGTAAAGAAATCCAGAGTAGCGTAAAGAAATCCAGAGTAGCGTAATAAAACCCAGAGTAGCGTAAATTAGAAACTTGAGAAACTGGAATCATGTATAAGGCCACAAACAATTGAAAGATTGAAAGAATAGATATGCGACATATATCTTACTTAACTCGTTACCCCGTTTGTAAGCCGTTTGAGACCGAGAGCAAATATTTTTACATACAGGCGAATGACTTAATATATAGAAGCTGGGTTCAATTTGGTGAACTTGCATTGTTTTGAAAAGAACACAAAATGAAACCAAAAGACTTTATTATTTGTAAAAATAACTTATTCCTAGCTTCCATTTTTCAATTTTTAAAAAAAGAAAACTTAATGGAGAAAAAAAACCAGCATTTAGAATTCCATGACCTTAGTCAGATTCCGCCTCCGCTCATATATAGCCATCGTTAAGCTTTTGTCCTGGGAGGTCTGGACTAAAGGCAAAGAGAACATGCTGAAATAATAGAGAAGATTGGAGTTTTATAAACCAATGTTAGTGCTATAATCGCCTTTTGAACAACCGTGGTTAATTTCGTTACTATTGAAATACTTTACAATAATTGAAATACTTTATATAGGTACCTTGTTTGGAACTGGGTTTAACACTTTAATTAAAATTAACTACTTTTACAATTGAGTTGCTTGAAACAATTCAGCAAATTACGCTTTTTGGAAACCAGGAGTACAAACAAACGTTGATAAAAATAGAAAAAAATTTTGAAGTCACAAAGGTGCAAGGACTGATCAGTGAACTCGATGTAAGTTAAAATGTGATACCTGGAACGCTAACGTCCAGTCATTCGGGGGGCAAAAAGTGAGGCAAAAAGTTCCAGGCCCCTGCGCGGTTTGCAGGTACGATTCAGTCTCCCACAAAATGTTTTTTACACGGTCACAGGTCTTGATCGAACTGCGAAGACTCGAAAAGGTGTGAAAAATTATTTATTGAATCATTTTATCACGCTTTGCTAAACGTGCATTTTAAATTTTGATTGGTTGTGCTATGCTGCCGAACTAATTATGCAGTGATTGTCTATTTGTTGCTATAGTAAAAGTCATTGTCTTTACAAAACGTGTACGAAGTTTGTCAGTGAAGAAATTAAATCAAATTTTCGTTATATTATAAACCATATATATATAGAGTTTCGCCACTCCGAAGAGGATACAAAAAATCAACACAAACTTAGTATAGAATATGCCGTTTAGGTTAGTACCAGTTTCATCAGTTCGTTTTGTTTAAAAAGCATTCCGCATTCGTACCGAAAACAGCAACTAGCCATGAGTAAACGTGAAAAATAAACAATCAAGTTGTCAGTTTATATTTCTTAAAATATCATTAGTTACAAAAGGCCGTTTAACAAAACTGAACAAGAAATTAAAGGAGCAGAAATAAGAAAATGACATTAGATGTATATTATGAAAAAATCAAGTATCAATACGTCTTCAAACTCGTACAAGAATAGCTTTCTCACTCTTGTTCTCACCTTTTCGGCTGGCTGTTTTCATCCTAGCCAGCTAAACGACGTCTGTTTTCTCAGCCTATTTTCATCCCTAGCTTAATTTACTGTATAGTTTTGGACTGCTATACAGTAAATAAAACAACAACAGCGCTGCACAACAATGGGAAACCATTAAATGCACGTTTAGTCTGATAAATAATTTTTTCAAACCTTTTTTCGAGCCTTCGCAGTTCGCTCAAGACGGGCGGCCGTGTAAAAAACATTTTGTGGGAGACTGAATCGTACCTGCAAACCGCGCAGGGGCCTGGAACTTTTTGCCTCACTTTTTGGTTCTTCGTTAGCGTTCCAGGTATCACATTTTAACTTACATCGAGTTCACTGGGACTGATTTCTTTTTAAATGCTTGCGTGTCGTTGTGTTGTGTTGTTTTGTGTTTTGTTTTGTTTTGTTTTTGTTTTTGTTTTTGTTTTTGTTTTTGTTTTGTTTTGTTTTGTTTTGTTTTGTTTTGTTTTATTTTTTTTACATAGGAATTTCTAAGTTTAGACAGGATTTGAACTTGATTCTTCTTGTTTTTCTTTTCGTTTTCTTTTCGATCTTCTTGCTTTCTTTCTAAATTAAATTTAGGCACTACGGTCGATGCGAGAACGACAACACTGCGACCCTGAAAATTCAGGAGTCAACGACGGTGCAGCGGCTGATGTACAAAGTGAAGAAGTTAGTAGCTCTGCTGGTGACGTTGTAAGTGAATCATCACTTCCGGATATACAGGTACAGTTAACTGTTACTATATTATTTTGTCTTCTAAGACCCCGTTTACACGATGCCGGTACAAAAATGACATGAAAATGGCACAAAATGAAGACGGGTTCCTTGACGGCATGAAATGAAAACGGAACACTACCGGTATCGTGTAAACGCCCGTGCCGTAACAGTTTGATGACGGCAATCACGATATATACGACCACAGTATTCGGGTTAGCCGTATTCACAAAGTCTTCTCAATTCTCATTGGAAGAGAATAGTCACATGCTAATCGTCATTATATTATACCGGCATCGTGTAAACGCAAGACTTTTTTGGCCTGTATTATACACTCTTTATGAAAAAAAATAAAGATTTTTATAGCTTTTCCCTATTGAGTCATTTTATAAATACTGTAGTATGGTTGCTGCAAATATATAATAGATAAAAAACATGAGCAGCCGACCTTTATCGTACTTAAAAAACTGATGCATAGAAATGTTCGTTTTTGTTGATAAAAATATCAAACCAACTGTTTTAGCTGAAAAATAGGTACGCAATGCGTACATGTGACTACCGCTGTTAAGCACAGAACATGCCTATAGAAAAAAGAAACATTTCGTCTTGGCAAATATAAATAACAGTTTGGACCGCGGAGCGCCGTAGGCGTGACAAGCTTCTAGGGGGGTCTGAAATCTAAAGTATTTTGAAGTGGCATTTCCTGCATTGTTGGGGAACATTTTATAGAATTGTGAAGATTATAAAACGTCATATAAAACACACAATTTACACAGAAGACAACAGATTTCAGTCGAGCTGAATTTTGATCAAGAAAAATTTCATCTTTGCTCAGCACACCTAAGAGGCTTTTCTGCAGGTATGGCACAGAGATATAGCCTTACGAAGCAATGTATGAAAATGTGTGAAAAGCACAGACACAAAAAAAATTACAGTTATTTTAAATCAATTTTATACATGTATTGCTAATTTGAACATGACACATACTATACATACATCTTTACTGGCTGTTTCCAAAACATAGCATATATTAGCATTATAAACATGCCCCAAGTTTTACGTGAAGTGAACTTGAAAAATTCAGATTTTTGTACGAAGCGCAGATAGCTTATCTGGTGGATAAATCCTAGCTAGAGAACCACTCTAGTGGTGCTTTGAACAACCCAATTTAACTTTTATCCACTGAACAGCACTATCAGATACATAACTATTCAGTGGATAAAATTTTATATTTAAGAAATAGAAAATGGCCGCCCGTGTTTATATAGCCTGATGCAAACACGAGAGTGAGTTGGGAGAATTCGAAAGTTTATGTGAACCCGAGCCGTAGATGAGGGTTTACATAAGTGCACAAATTTCCAAACCTGAACAAAAACAAAAAACAAGGAGCTTCCAAACCATGTATATTTTCTATTAACTATGGATAGATTAAGCCAACTTTGACCTCAAACTTATCTTAAAATAGTAATTAATTTGACAACTGATTCATTTCCTGATTTGTTTGATCTTGAAACACTCAAAAGTTGTGTTTGATCTAATATCAAAACACCTAGCTCAAAGTTGGTTAAAACACATTTCTCACTCTTAATAGTGTATGATATATACATGTACATGCAGTATAAACATGAGTGATGAGTCACTGACTAGTGAGCACAACACAATTCAACCAAAATTAAACTTAAATTCATAAAGCGATTTTATCATTAATATTGACAATTTCTTCGATAAAAGAAGAGCTTTAAAACAGGACACAGTTGAAGGCCCAACTTCTAGCGAACTTTATAAGCTGAATATTTCTAGTACTGCTATAAGTACCAAAGTGCGAGGTTGGCTTTGAGATCCGATCAAGTATTTATAGATTTTGTATATAGTATATAAGACAAACAACGTCACAGTTTTGAAACTATTTCTTACCTTGTATAAACTGATCAATGACAGAAACCGCTCCAAGAAGAAAAGATTTGCAAAGTAATAATTAACACTTTTCAAAAATCAAACTGTGATTCAACTTTAGTTTATTCCCCACGAGACCACGAAAACGACTCGAGTACTTCCCGAATACCTGGCGATCAATGGCGATCTTCTCGACTATATAGCGATCGTGTCGAATATCTGGCGATGACTGCACGAGTATGACGTAAGTGAGGTCCAAGACAAGCACTCACTCAATCAATCAAGCAAGATCACGCCGACATTGTGGCTCCCGCTGACAGGTCAGCGGTAGTCACAAAAATTTGAATTTAAAATGTATCTTCAAATGTTCATTAAGTCTGGATTTGTCCAATCCTTGTTTCTACAACAAAATATATAGTATGTTGTTCTAATGGCGATAGACATTATTTTCGTAATACAAAAATTTTGGTGTTTTTTTATCAAGACATCTCCAAAAAGGTACGACATTCTTTTGAGAAAACACCTAAGGAACTGATTGATAAATTTACAAATTTGACAGTTTTAAAATGTTCCTTTTGCTGTGTAATTACATCCCTGTATCTTGCTCTTTTGCGATCAACGTTAGTTTGGAGATAAATAATAATAATAATAATAATAATAATAATAATAATAATAATAATAATAATAATAATAATAATAATAATAATAATAATAATAATAATAATAATAATAATAATAATAATAATAATAATAATAATAATAAAGATTTATTCGCAGCTTATCCATTGAAATACAATGGCTCTTCATCTGCGACACTAAACTATGGTATACTAAGTTATAAAATTAGAACAAAATAGGAAGGTTAAAAATACACTAATATATAAATTATTGGGGAGCAAGGCATTGTTCTCTTAAGTATTCTTTACAATACCTACAGAACTGGTTAAAAGTCTCGTTCTAGTTTTGCGATTTCTCCTTTAAGTTTTTGAATGGAACAACGGGCTCCACGGCTATCGAGCTCTCCCGAATGGAGTTTTTCTTTGATATTCACAACGGCGTGCCGTATGCCCCAGTCGCATGTGACATTTTCGGCACATATTTCCATCTGCTGGATTAGACTTCACACGTAAAAGTTTACGCTGTACTTCCGATTATTTTATTTCAAGTCCAAGTAGTACGTCCTTTTTTTCTCTATGTCGCTCTTGGCTTTCTTCGCAAACCTTTGAAATGGTGTGTCAACAGATGAACCATGGTCAACAGCAGACTCCGTGAGCATATATTTCCCTTGTTTCTTCTTGCATGTCGTGGTCTGACATATTCGACATGGAAGGCTCTTGCTTTGAATATTCAGTGGGATATTCAAAAGACAATCTTTTTTTCGACTCTCTTATACGCGGCCGTTTTTCTGGTGGCGATGTGCGGCGATTTACACCACCGACAGGCGTAAATGCGTCATCCACTCGCAAACATAAGCGCACCATTTTTGCATCTCTTTGCATCGACATTGCCATTGATGTGCAGGAACAAGTGGCATCTTTTACGTCTCTCTCGCTACTGATTGTAACGAAAGTTCCTTCGTCGTCTCTGTACTGAATTCGTATATTTGTTTTATCTTCATAAAAGCTCCCAACAGTTTCCCATACAAGATTCGAGAGGCTTTCTAGGTTCAAACTATTCAGTTTGGTCGTGGAGATCGTCGTTGTCTTACATCGCTGGTAATCGTGGCCATATAATACTTTAATTTGAACAGACATTTTGCAGAACAATGAATGAAAAAGTAACAATGGTGTAAAATACACTCGAAGAACATGCTCTCACGTTTGTCAAACATGTGGGCGGGACTTGTGAAAGTTTGTCCATTCACGGTTCAAATCAGTTGGTTTACAGGTTTAAAATAACTAATGAATTACGCCCAACGTGAACATTTCAAACGTAAACAAACGTGAAAAAACGATCACGCCTAACGGTTGATTGCAAATGGTAGTACAAGATACATGTACGCATAGCGTACCTTTTGTTACAACTTTTGAATATATTAATGGCTAGAAAATTGTAAAGAAACATACCTGTGGAGACTCTTCTATCTAATTTTGTTGACTTTTCTCGTTATTTTACTACATCAGCCTTGTTTAATACCAACAAAATCTCCTGCTTGGTAAACAAAGCAAAACTGGCCACCATTTTGTTTTGCCCGCAGGTGAATAGTGCAGGATATCCCGAGCTAGAGGAACCAATCAGATTGCGTGAAAAGCACTATTCACCTGCGGGGTATATGCTAACAATAATTATTGTAATACATTTTGTTCTGGATATAGTAATACACTCTTTTTTAACCAGGTGGATGTACTCTGTACGGAAATACACCATATCAGAAACAATTGTTTTTGCCCTATAAATAAGAACTTGTTAAAAACCTATCAGCCTGATATCTCACTACACACCCAACATATAAGAATAATTTCAGCCTGACTTGGAAAAATAGGGTTTTTTTATGCTGTTTTTTATTGTATGTCTTAATTAACTATGTTTATCTTTCTTATGAATTATTAATGAATTTATAGTATATGTTATACATATATCCAATTGTTTTAGTATCCGAAGATCGACACCCAAGCATTGGATCGTCAAATAAAGAAAATTATGGCGGTAACGTTAATAATTCAATGTCGTTTATACTTACAATTGTTACTCTTTTAAGCTTTTATGTGTTATAGACTACATACGGCTTGTAAGTTGTGTCGCGCTTTAAATTTCCCTCCATTTATAGTAGATTGCTAATGTTACTGTATACCTTCGGAGATGAAATTTTTTCGAAAAATATTTTTTGACCGCGATAAAGTTTTGTGCTAAACCTTCATACATTTCCAAACTTTCGACACTGAAGTAACGGTGAATTTCGAGCATTTTGAGTGAAGTTGTGAAAATGTGAATGAAAATGAACGTCTTGCTAAATGTCTAAAAACCGTTCTCACCTCTGACGGCAAACACCTACCTCAAACTGCAGTTTGCGATTTGCCGTGAACTGGAAAAACCTTAAGCTAAATGTCTCGACAAGATCTATATTTAAGGTGAAGTAATACGAGCAACAAATTGCTGCAAGTGCAACAGTGCTTCAGAATGCACGGTTATACAATGTTATTGTTGCATTTGAAATGTAATTTGCAAGTTATTAAGACCAACCACATTACAACGCCAATTATACTGCAAGCCATCAGTGCCATATCCTGCTATACAGCTTATGTAGATGAAATAACAATGTAGAGTAAGTTCTGTTATCACATTTGAAGTCTTGTGTGTCTAATTTGATACAGGAAGTGATCCCTTGCTTAAATGACCACATGGAAGAGACTTGCTCTGTAGATTTTCTGGAATTTATAAGAAAAATGGTCATGGGTATGATACAACAAAAGAACGAGGGAAAGGTAAGAGTAAATATCAATTTGTTAGTACCAGTTATAAGACTATTTTAGCAATACTATTTATTGCTAAAAACTTACCAGGACCCACGCGTTCATCCAACAAAATAACATAGCGACTGGAGAAGTGGATATTTGCTGTACCATTGTTTTCTCGCCGAAACAATGGTTAAACTTCGTTTTTTTTAAAAATAATAGACAGGACCAAAAAAGATAGCGACTTGTACATTTACTCACAATTATTTGCGTACAGAATACTCAAGAAGACAAAACTGTCAGGATACCAAAATTTGTTAGGAGAAAACTATCACCTGCTAAATTCATGTTCACATGTCAAACAACCTATACCTAGTACCAAAACTTATTTAGCTTCGCTAAGGATTATGGGTAAATGTACCGCCACTGTCTTTTTCGGTATCGTTAATTCCGAAGGTCTAATGTACACAGGTTAGTTTTTACTAAATAATAATCCAAACTCATGTTCCAATTGTTATCTAGATATTGATTGTCACACCGCAACCATGCACGAGTTGAAGATAACGCTTATTGACCTTTGAGATAATTACATTTTTTTATTTTAGGGGTTCAGTAGATTCTTTCATAAACAGCTTGAGTCGATATTACAAGATTCGCTGGCGAAATTTATAGGAAAACGGTGAGTATGTGAAATGTCGTGAAACTAATCTGACTGTATATTTGGACCTTCTGTCCGCATAAGAGTATATTGTATATAAGAAATATGAAAAATTATGTTTCTCCGGAACTGCGTAGCTGGGGAGTTTTCATTAGCTTAATGTTCTAAAAACGGTATTCAATGCCTGAAATCAATGGAGTGTAATACTTGCGTGTTAAGTAACTACTACAAAAAGTTGAAACGTATACATGCATGTAATGAGTAATACACCACTTTCATAATGGCGACTAGTTTGAATGTTTTATGTGCATCATAAGCCTTTCTAGCCTCGTTTGCGTGTCTGTCATTTGAAAGAATCTTTGATTCATAACGAGACTGGGAAGGATATTGTATCTAAATAGCCATGTTTATATACCGACTATTTTTGAGGTTCAAGGCATTTTAGCTGAGTAAACCGAAGAAAAATTTTATGCAAACTAGGACGATCTTGTATTTGATTTACAGCATACTAATTATTAATAGGACAATTTCTTTTGTCCTTACCTCATCAATTATTTTAATAAAATGAGTTTTTGTTAGATAAAATAGGAGTAGGATATAAAATAGGATTTATATGGCGGCTAGAGCCGTTGTAAATCCCACACGTATCACCACTACTTGCTGTGTTCGATGACTTGAAATGCATGGATTCTACGTTTTGCAACGTTGAAATGCACCAACCGACAAATTGCACGTGACGAGTGGGCAGCAACACGCCCGCGCAACGCTTGCATCACATACCACATGTTAGTTACTGTAGCAACACACTATTTGCACTGAAGAAAAACAACGAAATTTAAAGGTTTTACAGCTCAGTAATAGAAACAAATGCAAGAAATTAGCGTTTTAAACCTTATTGAGTACTTCTTGTGTCCTTATATTCGTTTAAATTTTCTTAAAATGAAGTCTTTTTGTCTGTTTTCAATTTACGAATCGAAAGCTTATGAACTTTAGTGGCGACCATCTTAGGTAGTGGTACGTTATCATACAGCTGGCACGCTAAATTGGGCCCCATATCCTATCCAGTTTTATTGAGATCAGTGGGCTTAACTAATACTATTGGTGAGAGGCAGCGCCCTAACAACACATGCCACCCGTGCTCCCCTCACACACACATGTACTTAAGTCATTTTCATGTCCTTGGATCTTCTGATCTACTGCCGTCTACTCCACGTGCGGTTT
Source organism: Paragorgia papillata (assembly GCA_035771165.1). Lineage (NCBI taxonomy): Eukaryota > Metazoa > Cnidaria > Anthozoa > Scleralcyonacea > Coralliidae > Paragorgia > Paragorgia papillata. The sequence goes on along the minus strand of JAWNZC010000322.1, from coordinate 10,472,037 downwards.
TCTTTGTACACATTTTGCATGACAGTGTTTCATGTTCAAGCGTATCAAGGTTAAGTTTTTTCTTATGCAAACCTACTTCAGTCTTTAACTCTTTCTAGCTGACATCTGACTCACAAGTCTTATGTATTTTAAAGGATTTTGGGTGAAGGAAAATTCGGCAACGCCCTCCGTGGCTCAGTGGTCAGAGCATTGCACTAGAATCGCAAGGTCGTGGGTTCAATTCCTGCCGGAAAGCCTGTGTAGTTGCATTTTTCGCAACTGGTTAGAACATGCTGTGTAATCGAGTGAAATGCCCAATATTACTTATAATATACCCAATTCTCTCCTGGCATTACCACCTTATTATATATACAGAACTCTCGATCAAGCTCTCGGCAACGCCTTCCGTGGCTCAGTGGTCAGAGCATTGCACTAGAATCGCAAGGTCGTGCCTGTGTAGGTGCATTTTTCGCAGCTGGTCCCGGTTTGGTCTTAAAATGTATATATTCTACACTCGAATTTTCCTTCACCCAAAATCCTTAGAACATGCTATGTAATCGAGTGAAATGCCCAATATTACTTATTATGTACTTTACTCTGGCTAAAGCCAGACGATTTTACTTGTCACATGAAAACCCACCGACGCGAAAGGGTTAACTGTTTTTGAGACCTTGTGAAAATATTGTCTGGGCCTCTCAGAATAACAAGTACTTGTAATAAAGTTCGTAATATTTTTGGTAGGATGAAAGATTGCGGTGAAGACCTGCTCGTGGATATTTCTGAAATACTTTTTAACGAGCTAGCATTTTTCAAACTTATGCAGGAGCTAGATGGGTATGTATCCATTTAAATAAAAATAAAATAATTTAAATAAAATCCATGACTTTTACGGTGGCATTTGAACGATCTTGATTTTTAAGTTAATCTTCATATTTTCTTTTTCTTCAGGGGAGCAACAAACGCAAAATTCTTCAACCGAGAGCAGGTAATTTATTTGCTGTGGTGTTTGTAAGCAGTCTTGCGAATACGTCAACGTATTCTAATTACGGTTGCAATAGAGGGAAATGGTCAAATGTCAGAGAAAAAATTGTACTTTATTTTGTAACAAAATCTTTTTTTTTCAGTGCAAAATCAAAAGTGTATTTTTACAGCGTGAAAAATAAGATGTTTGCGAGACAAATTACTTAAAGTGGTTCTCTTATGAAAATATTGTTTGTAATGTTTCTGCATAATCCTAAAGATATTATGGTACTTGATAATTGTGCTAAGTTTCATTTCGAAATTCTTAAAAACAAAGTTGTATTTTACGTGCGAAGTTTGCATTTGGAGCCCCGCCATCAAATTGGTCGTGTTTGAGAAGAATGAGTTGAGAACAGTGAGCTCTATATATAACTGGAGTGATATATTTGTGGCAATCTTGTTCCCAGAGCCCGCGATTCTTATGGGCCTGAAGTACGTATAGTTCCAGTCTTCTACGCGGTCTAGGAGAATGGAACTATGACTTCAATATTTGCCCGGTCAATAAACAGCAGATATCACTCCAGTTATGTATAGAGCTCACTGGTTGAGGAGAGCTTATGACGTCATAGACTCAGCAAAAACAAAAGATCGTTGTTGTCTATGACGTCATAAGCTTCCTCGATTCATTCTTCTCAAGCTTGCGGCCACTTTAATGGCGGTGCTCCAAAATACAAACTTCACACCTAAAATATCACCTTTTCTTCAACGAATTTTGAAATGAAACTTTGCACGATTACTAACTACCATAACATCTTTAGGATTATCAATTTTTTCACCAAAATGGTACTTTTAAAAAGTTACAATTTTGCAACGTTTAAATATTTATTGCTGAAATTTTCATGGGTTACTAACAACACTAATACTCTTCTGCATAAAGGTGTCGGCGATTTTTTATAAGTTAGATTTTTTAATATTTTTTTTTACGTTTTGAATTTAGAAAATGTAAATTGTGTTAATACAGTGCAAATTATTAATAAAATTTAAACAAAAAGTCATTTCAAAAATCGCTGACTTCGTTTTGAAGGCGGATATGTAGTTAGCAACCTACGAAAATTTTAGCGAAAAATATTAAAACCTTTTGTCAAATTTCACTTAGTAAACTCGTCAATTGTTTGTCTTAAGTGTGTACATTTTAGTTTATCGTAATGTGGTTTTATCGTATTTTCTTGTGGTTTAAATCTAAGTTATTCCTAAATTTCGAGAATCTGAAGTTTTAATTCGTTTGTTGTTTTCAACTAGGTTGTCTTGCTCATATTAGTTAGTTTTCTGTTCAGTCGTTTTACAATCCATGCCATAATTATTATCAGGTTTGGTTTAAGAGGTTTAGGCCCAGTTCTTGTTAAGGTTCGGGCCTAAAACCTCATTTTCAGTTATTGCAGAAACTGGCTCGCTGCGAGTACTTGCATGTAATTAAAAAGAAATTGCAGTGCTTGTTGTTTTTTTCGCTCTGAGTTTTTTAATTAGATGCAAGTACTCGCCGCGGGCTGCGAACCTGTTTCTGCGATGACTGGAAAAGAGTGGTTATACACCAGTGGTTAACCCGGTTAGAATCGTCCCTGTACATTACTTCAATTGTAATATCTGTTACGATGTACTTTAGTATATTACGTAATTTACATGCACTATTTTATTCAAGTCATTTCTTTTTTCATAACGTTTTACTAACTTCACTTGTAGAAGTATCGCGTTTCCAGTTCAGGAGCACGCAACAACTCCCTCATCCAAGACAAGTCTACTGAAATTAGGTGAGTCAGTTGTAAAAGATGAACGATAATAGCAAGGTCGAAACTCAATGGGGGTCTCGGTCAGTCGCATTTTTTCTTGACTTTTATTAATTCTGATCTTGAATTTTTGATTTTGTATCAATTTTGTTTTTGTATCCTCAACATTGAATGTGATCAGTGGCGGCGAAAGCGTGAGGGCAGCGGGGACAGTCGTCTCCACAACGTTCGACTTGTGGGGTCGACATACAGGTTTTGCCCCCACAAACGTTTCTTGTTAAGTGACTGAACTGTGATGCAATACTAGCGATTTTGAGTCACATGGTCAACAACTGTTTGTGTAAAATGTAAATTAAAGTTAGGATGGAAATAGACAAAAAGAGGTTCTCGGGGGTCCAAAAATACTTACTCCGTCGTTCCTGAATGTTGTTGAAAATATTAATTACCCTTTCTTGTATCGTACAATTAATGTTTTACCAGTAGTGAACAAAGAAAAGAGAAAAACGACGATACAGAGGAGGTTGAGATGGAGATAGAGAATGAAAACGCCGAAGACCAGGAAGCTGAAGGAGACGATTCATCAGGATCTTCTGACTGGCAAATTGTTGAAGAGAAACAAGAAGATGATGAGAAAGAAGAAGACCCTGTTTCGAGGGAACAACTAGAACAGGACGAAGAAGCGCTTGGAAGAGCTAGAGATGATGCCATGGCAGAAGAATTTGATGAACGTACAAGGTAACTATATTCTTCATAGTTTCTCGCTTTGGTTTAAAGTGTATAAATGTAGTCATTGTACCGTAGTTTTTGCTGTCTTATTGCGGTTCTTGCATTGTTGGCGTATTTGATTTTACTGCATGGTGGATTGTACGCGGTCGTGATCTTAATACAGCAGCAGGTAACAAGCCCAAGTTCAAGTTCAATCTTCTATTATTATATATTATCCTACTCTATTAGCAATAATAAATTAACGAAGATACAAGAATATATAAAATAGATAACGTTGCATAATAAAAATTTAATCAAAATCTGTTGAGAGAGTTTGGTGGACAAAGTAGCATATGCTTTCGAGTTGTCCGCTAATCTTTCATGGCTTGATTTACAGCAAAGCATTCGGAACTGATGTCGTGTAAACACATTTTGCAAATCAAACACTTACATACGGCTTTTCGCTTCAGCAGTACCGTAGAATTCCGAAAGTAACGGCCCCCGTTACTTTCGGATTTGGCAGCCCTTGGGGCCCGCTACTTTCGGGGGGCCACTACATTCGGATGGTTGAAATACGTTAGGAAGAAATATCCGTCATTCATCAGTAACTATTATTTACTACATTAGTCCTATTTTCATGTAACTTTTTCTGAGGATGATTCTGTTATTAACAACTACCTACTGAATTGACTTAATTATCAAGCGATGAATAGTATGAAACTGCCAACGTTTTTATCACTAGACCTTATTACCAGATTGTCAGATTAGAATATAAAACTCTGAACGTTTCGACCAGAATAAAGAATAAAACAAACACCGAAAAACGTCATCTTGAGACTTGATATTCAAGTTAAATAAATATTTCCCTTAATATTTTGTTTTGTCTTGTTTCTATTACGACAGCAGCGATGATGACCTTGACATGATTGTCGGCGGCGATGGTGGCAACTTATAAAGAGAGAACATGTTGTAAATATTGAAAAATTAAAGACGAACACGTGTTTTCATCTGTTTTCTGTTTTCATCGAACAGAAATGTCGATAATCGAAATGTCGAAATTACTAGCTTTAAGTTGATTGTTAAGTTTTAATACGAACATTACTTTTTTGTTGGATAAACATGTATTTGAAACATTAAAAAATGCGCCACATTCGAAGGGGGCGTTACTTTCGCAATTCTACGGTATTCCTTTTTATTTAATTTTGACGTCACAACGTCAATTTTGATTTAGATTTGTCGTTGTGACGTCAAAAGAACTGTACCTCATAGTTGATCCACCATGCACTCACCAAATAACTGCGCCAAAGCATAAGATACGAGAATGACAATATTATTTCTCGAGTACTATAGAGCACATTTTGTACAACTATTAATATTTTTATGTTTCAAATATATTTGAAAAAAGTGTTTTTGTATATAAGTATTACATTTTTATACTCCGCGCGCTTTACGTTTGCCCGCGCGCCCGGAGGAGGGAGCTGTATTTGTAGCATCCAAGACAGCATGTTTGTTGTTGAAGTTTAGTTACTTGAATCTAAACAATAAAATACACCATTCCCAATTGGCCCGATAGCTCAGCTGGCAGATTGCTGTCATTGAACGTACAAGTTTAAATCATGCTTGATTCAGGCAAACAATTATAGCATTTTGTGTGGCTTGTTGTCGCTTCTTCGATGATTACAAACGCACATACTTAGTAAAAAACACACTCTTTACGTTTCTCTCTGGCGAAGGGCCTTCGTTGGAAACGTTAAGCTACTACGTTCTCTGTTTCCGCAGTATATCTAACCTTACTATATTTCGATTGTTGTTTCAACACTGCCCACGCAGCACGCTACTTTTATTTCACTACTTAGTAAATAATCTTAACTTTGACTTTAATTTATTTTTTGTTACGTTTTTAGCCATCCTGAGGCAACAGCAACCGAATCATCTCAGGTACAGTGATTTTTAACTATCCAGAAATATTTTTCCAGTATATAATTCTTATCAGTTATAGACCTGGAGCGAGGAGTATTCCACAAAAAATTACCCCGTGGGAGAAAATGTCTATAAATGATATACTATACCAAACATTGTATTTATACATGTTTTCATAACTTATGTTTCCTTTCAAGCAAAATTTTGTATTCCACAAGAAATTACCCCAGGCGAATACCCCGGTGACGTAGGCAAGCGGGATATTCGAATTTTGAATACTCCGGTGATGTATAGGCATGCAAGCGGGATATTCGAGTTCCGAATACCCCAGTGACGTACGTTGGCGGGAAATTTGAGATCTGGTAGGGTTATTCATAAAAAAATACCACCATTGTCACGTGGTACAAATCTAGCTTTCTGATTGGACAACTTAATTGTGAGGTGTAATATTGATGAATTGTTCTTGTATTGTGGAAGGTAATAGCAGTAAATGCAGATGTATTGGGTGCATTGAGATTATTATTTGGCATTGATAACATACTGAGAACAAAAATGTGGTTGTGGGTCAGTGAGTTATTGAGCTAAACATCGAAAATCGATCAACAATTGAAGGAATTCGTGTACCAGTCAAATTTGAAGTCCATTGATCGACAGTAAAAAAATAGGGCAACAAACTCACCGTGTCGTGGCGAAGAGCTTGACTAAATAATTTCAAAACTTCTTAAGATTGTGCAGTTTATCAAGGTGATGCAAAAGAAGCAACGTGAACTTATGCATGAGATATTAAATTTTCGTATAAGCGACAACGCGGTTTTTTTTGGGTTTTTTTTTTGGGGGGGTTGGTTTGTTTTTTGTTTTTTTGTTTTTTAGGGGGGTGGGGGGTAAATCCCTTCTGTTGAAATGTGAACTTAAAGAAAAGTGTGTCAAACTATATTCAGTTTTGTTGATTTTTTTTCTTGCTAATTTGTTACTTATCATCATGATGATGAACTAGTGAGCTCTATATATAACTGGAGTGATATCTTTGTGGCAATCTTCTTCCCAGAGCCCGCGATCCTTTTGGCCCTAAAATACGTATAGTTCCAGTCTTCTACGCGGTCTGGTCAGGTCTGATCCAGTCAAAAGACCGCGTAGGAGACTGGAACTATACGTACTTTAGGCCTACATGTCCGTCATGTTTGACTTCAATCTTTGCCCGGTGAATGGATCCAGTTATATGTAGAGCTCACTGTGATGAACATGCCGATGATGATGATAATAATAATAATAATATGATAAGTTATACGCTCACATGTAGTGCGTGTGGTACGTTTGCGAGCTTGGTGTAATGCAACAGACGTTTGGTAGACGTTCGTCAAGCTCAATTACTCAGCCTTACTTATTTCTGAGCCCCAGACAGCGTTGAACCCTGGAAGAAGGTTGCAAGTTCGAACCCTGTCTGGGGTTCAGAAATCTGAGTAATTGAGTATTTACAACTTATATACGACTTATGCTTGTAACATCTTATTTTTTTAGTGCATTAAGGTTGTCGAACTCTCCGTAAGCGAGTCGAGACCGTTAGCCAGGTAACTGACTAGAACATTTGTAGTTTTGCTAAATCAGAAATCTAAATTGAAAACACTGCAAAACGATGGCAATGAATGTTATAAATGTGTGAAGGGTTGTAATACGTCCTTTAAAAATCTGAAAGTTTCAGACCAGTTGCGCCTGTATGCTTATGATCGCTAGCCAGAAGGATAAATGCAAAGCACTGTATGTATGTATAGTTGTAATAATGCTGCGAGTGGTATTAAATCCTATATTATGTATGTATAACTACCGTAAAAGCTCTATTAAGCTCCGCCCCTATAGGCCCCTCTTTCTATTAGATATGGTTCATGACGCGTTAGATCAATGGTGCAGTGTAATTTATTCTTTATTTGAACGTCTTCTATTTCCAACTTCATGTGTGACATTTTAGGACTTTCTATTCATGCACTATTTTAAAGATATCAACCATCTTTCTTGGCTAGCATAATGCATTGTATGTTTCTGGAAAATGGGATTTGGCAGAGCTCATAGTGTTCATTAAAGCTAGTATTTCCAAAGAAAAATATTTCAAACTACTTGTTAGCCTCCTCCACAGACGTCTTATGGCTCACTTAGTGAGAACGTGCAACCAATTGACAGCTGCGAAGGAGACTAACTACTTGTCTGTTGTTTCAGTCTTTAGCTTTCACTGACTTTTTTTAATTATCCCCCTCCCCTTTATTAATCCCTTATCTCTATTAACCACCCTCGCTAGGTCCTGAAATTAAATGAGCCCCCAGCGGGGAGGGGGTTATAGAGCTTTTACGTTCCATTTATGATTTTGTTATCAATTTATCATTAGTGTACTTTATTTTTTTTACTATTAGTATACAGTGGGAAAACAACGTAGAAAATTTCATTTATTTCTTTATTGATATTTAGGGGGAGTGTTTCGCAGTGTCAATAAACGCGATGCATTGCAAATTATGTTTAACGTTTTTTGTTACATATCCCATTTTAAACATATCCTTTTGCTTTTTATTTTGTGCATGTAGTTAAGTCTTCTACCATAAGCCAATACTTCTTTTTTACTTTTTTGCCAGTAATGGTAGCGAAGAGGAGGATGAAAGTGAAGTGGAGCTGGAAGAGTCAGCTACTGGTCAGTATGAAGAGAACGCTGAAGGTATTGCTTGGAGTGGCAATTTAAATGGTAGCCAAAGTACACCTCAGCAGAACGAACAAGGAAGCCAAATGGCTGCCACTGGATCAAATGCAGGGGAAGAAGGAACGAGTGCTGGCAATCACAATAAACAGGTATAACTAATATATGTGTTAATTCATATATGTATCGCAACACGACTGTTATTTAGTCGAAAACGTTTGTTTCTTAGTTTCCTTGTAACGCTATTATTCGGATCTTCAAAGTTTTACCCGGCTTCCAGGTTACCGTAAAAATACCACAGTTCTTGCGAGTGTCGCCTAAAATTCTATTTTGGTAATTGTTTCATTCCTCAGCAGATAATTGTAAGATAATTAGTCAAATGTGTAAACAATGATTTGTTCTTACAGGATGATGACCAAGATGACGACCTACCAACCAAATTTACCGGCTTGACAGAGGTACCGATTGACTTCTTTTAGGTTTTTAAAACCTGTATGTACTGCTGTTCGTAACCTTTGTGTAGTTGCTATAAATATTTTTTTTAAGTTTTAACGGAAAACTTTACTACTTCGTAAAGGCTGATTTACAAGTGAAGATCGCAGAAGAGCAAAGTAAAAATGATGGGATTAATGGTATCGTTTTGTCCATTGAAGATGGAGACGGTATGTGCACAATATTTATATATCGTTTTGCAGTACCTGAAAACAGCGCCTGTATATACCTCTGATGGCATTTATTACTCTACCTGTGTATAGGCTCTACCGCTACCTGTGGTAGGCCGAGTCTAGGTTTCGGCTCGGCTTTCTTTTTTTATACCTTTTTTTTGGGTGTCACGGAGTGAGGCCGTGAGGCATGTTGTAAGTTCTATGCTCCTTTTGCTTTTGGAGTTGGACAAAAAGTTGAACAGCTTTGCCTTTTGATCAAGATGTTCTTACACGTTGTTGGTAGACTTTGAAAGTGACTGGCCGACTTTGTAGTTAAACAGCGATCAGATGTGGCTAACAACTGTCGTGATCGTAAATATGTTCACCAGTGTGAAGTATGCACCACATTCGATCCAGTTGGCGTACTTGCCAGTAGCCCGAGTGAACGCCTGACCCAGGCATCTTGTAGATAAACTTGCTCTATCGGGTTAACGTATACGCGAATAATTGTTTTGATCTTTTCTATTTGCTTAGTATATCAATGCCCAGCAAAATAAACGAAGCAAAGCCATAAGTTTAGATATAATAGATTAATAGTTCTTTTGGTTTTTGTTTGTTCTTGTGTTACTTGTTCTTTTTCTAATTTTTTGTTGTTGTGTTTTTTTAATTATTTTGTTTGTTTTCTTTGATGTTGATTTGCTTGTTCCTTTTGTTTGTTTGTTTGTTTGTTTGTTTGTTTGTTTGTTGTTTGTTTGTTTGTTTGTTTGTTTGTTTGTTTGTTTGTTTGTTTGTTTGTTTGTTTGTTTGTTTGTAATTCCTTCTAGTTAATTCTTGTTCTGCTCGTTTTTTTGTTTTTTTTCTTGTTCAAATTGTTCCTTTTGGCTTGTATTTATTTCTTATTCGTCTCATTCTCTTCCTGGTAGCTGTGGTTTTATATTGTTTGTTATTTGTTAACGTCGTTATATAATAATTTCATTATTATTATTTATTGTATTTAGAACTTGTTGGAGATCCAAATCTCGCCCCTGAGCCAGGCAAGTGTTTAAGTAATATATCATACACGAGGAGGAGTGTTTCATCAGGATATCCAAACACCGAGACGTTTGTTGAAAATCGAGGCGAAGCCGAGGTTTTTGAACAAACTTCGAGGTGTTTGGATATCCTGATGAAACACTCCTCCGAGTGTATGATATGGCATCTCAAACAAATCACTATTTTAAGAGAAAATCAAGATGAAAGTTTGCTTAATTTATGTAATTTCTTCCTCCGATATCCAAACCACAGACACGGTACTGATTTCCTTTGTGTTTTCCTCATGAATTATTAGTGAGTTTGAGATGTACTATTTATAAACCGCGCAGGAGGGCTTTATCGGATTCAAAACACCGAGATGAGTTTTAAAAACGAGACGAGTTCGACGAGATTGTGAATTCAGAGGAATAACTGCTGCGAAGTAGCTTCTTAGACAATCCTTTACTTCACAAGAAAATTGACATTAAGCTTGACCAATGTGAAATATTTATTTATGTAAAATATTTCTCCAATTTCAAAAATTGGAGAAATAAAATTCGAGAAAAAATATTGTTTTAATTATTCGGTTTGAGAAGCTTGTCTTACTAATTACTACCAACTGCATGCGGACTCATTATACATTGGTCATGGTACACATCACCTACACAACACTATTCACTGAGCTTATTCAGATAAGCAAAACCAATTTTGAAATTAACAAAACGAAATTATTGTGAACTGCCGAGATTTTCAACAACGCAATACTGGCGTTTCGAGGGTGGCCCTTCATCAGAGTAAAATGTGATTAAATACAATCAAATAAGGCATATATATGATAAAAGGGTGACGTAAGTTGAAGGTATAGATTTCATAAAACAAACAAAAAGTGAAAAACACGCCAAGAACAGATTTTAAAAATTCGATGAAAATATATCTAGAAGGGGATTACTTGTTTTTTAAAATCCAGAGGAACTAAGCTGAAGCAGTACGAGTTACTTTCTGTTAAAACAGTAAGATTATTTGCTCTCAAGTACGCTGAAATAAAGGCGATAATATTAAATACGTAAAGAAATAAAAAGTAGCGTCAAGCTTATATATATTTGTTTTGTTTAATTTTTTTTACATTTTGTAGAAGGGTCAGGACTAGTGAATGGAGACCTTGATGAAGCAGAAAAGTGATCGCGGGTAACTGCTGTCAACAAGACTGTACTGTATATAAAAAGGCAAACAGTACATCCCACTCAGGAGACCATGGAGATCCTTAAGCTAAATATGAACAAATTTGCCTTACGTAATTCAGTTGTGTTGTTGTTTTTTCTTGCATACTTTAGTTGACATTCATTTTCTAGCAACACTTCACTGCTACTTTTCGTTGTCACGATGGAGATGTATTGTTTGTTGTTATTTGTCAAACACGTCTATAGTCACACTATTCGCACTATTTTTAGTTTACGTTTTTGTTTAAATGCTTATTCACCAATATTCTGAGCACGATACAGTACTCGCCCGCCGTTTGCATCGGTTAAAAACCCGGTTAAACGTTTACTATGACATTTTATTTGTTTCTTGCTTGCTTGACGCTAAAAGACATACGCGAAAGGTAGGATACAAAATGGCCGCGATGTTAACAATGTAAGAAAGAAAATAGTTATTCGAGGGCGAAAATAATCTGCGAGTTAAGTTAGCAAAACCTTAAAGGGAACTTCGATCAAAAAATATATTACTTTTAAATGAAAGTTATTTAAATATCACGTTTGGAAATGTTAATAGTTTTGCGATACAGCGTCTGCTCTCGTTCTCGAGAAATGACGTTATCATTCTCGTATTTTATGCCGCTATTTTGGGTCTAAATAATGGCTCAATTTTGATGTACATGAATGGTAAAGTCATTTCCCAAGTACGAGAGCAGATATCGTAAAACTATTAACATATCCAAACACAACGTTCAAGAGACTTTCATTAAAGTGCCTATGAAACGAAAATTAAGTCTGTCTTATTTGAAAGAATACTTAAAATGACAGAGTAACATCTTTTGTAGTTTTTCGTTTCCTTGCTTTGTTCTTGAGATATTTCGATTTGTTTGATATGCAAATTAAACATTTTGACGTCACGTGTGCATAATGAGTTATCGGAGAAGGTTATAAATCTTTGCTATTATCAAATCAAATTAATTCGAAAGGAAGCATGCATGTGCGTATGTTTCGCCCAGAACACTAAACACGTAGATTTTCAAGTGATTATATTTGACAATAGCAAAGATATATAACTTTTTTCGATAACTCATTATGCACTAGCCTGCGTCGCAGCCGGACGTATTTTGAAATTGAAACCCGATATAGTCCGTCTGCGGACCAGCGACCAAATTCATGTTCTGGACGCCTGCACGTTTGGATTCGTTTTCTTCAGCTTCTGAATACAAATACGACAGATGAAACAACTCGTACGCCTTAAATTAAACGCGAGACTTTTCAGCTTCAAATGACATCAAATTGTCCACGTCCAGCTCCCATTAAAAATCTCTCGTGAATCTTTTTTTAATCCTTTTAAAATATACATTACATGTCGCTTGACCAATCACGTAGCGCCGTATAACAACAACCGACGACAAGCGCCAATTACAAGCGATTATAAAAAACCTGGCAAACTCGCAGGGAGTCAGTGCATATCAAACAAACCTGAAATATCTCAAGAACGAAGCAAGTAAACAAAAAACTGCCAAAGATGTTACTCTATCACTCTGTAATTTTAAGTGTACTTTCAAATAAGACAGACTTAATTTTCGTTTCATGGGCACTTTAAAAGTAATTCATTTTGAACTGAAATCTCCCCTTTTTCCGTTTCGTAACCAAGCTTAACTGTTATAACCCTAATTAATATACCTTCGGCTTTCATTATCTTAAGTCCTAAACTTTTGGCCACCGTCTTGAAAACCACCGTATAGACCATTCATATATGGCCGACAATTAAAAATTGTTTTATTTATAAACTCGGTTTAGAGTTATACATTTGTTTTGAATTCCGTTACACGCAAACGAGTTTTGAAGGGACAATGTAATAAAAAGAAATAAAATAGAAAAATACTAATTCGGCGGCCATTTATGAATAATGTATGTCTATACATTGAACTATTGATAACCGTAACACTAGCTGGGATAACGTGTTTTTTCGGGTGGAATGGAATTACTCTGTTAGGCTTTGGTTTAGGAGCGCTGTACTAGGACTCGCTTGAGTAGTGACATGTAACGTAATTTGTTTCAAGTAACAGATTCCACGTATTTCTTACTTTTTTCTGTAATTTGTAAGCGCATCGAGTTACAGATTGAAATGATTTTTTAGGATTACACATGACACTTTGAACAAGCCATAGTTAACACAGGTTCGCAACTTTAAAAGAGATAACGAAGCCTCCGGGCAGGATACTATAGTGTAAAGTTAAGCAGAAGTATTTATGTGAATCCTCGCCTACAGTATGGGTTCACATAACCTTTCGGATTCCAGCAAACTCGTTCTTGTGTTTGCTTCAGGTTATAATATGTAAGCACGACGGTGTAGTTTCTATTATACCGATGAAGTATATGTGCGGCAAAATGTTTTGACGGCTAACGCAAATGAACTGCGACGACCCGTATTTCGAGGCTAATTAGAGAACATAATTTTATTAACTTTTGGTTCAACTATTTATTTATATTTTTTGGTTTTGCTAAATTTTCAAAAGGTAAGCTTCAATTGGCAATTATTTTGGTGATACCTCTTTGTCAATTGGTTAAAGTGATTTTCGTATGAGGTATAGTGTGACTTAAAGACGTTTACCACTTGGGGTTCTCCTGAGACATCGAACAGTTCTTGTATTTATCTTTAAACACTCGTTTGAAATAGTGTTTCAAACGATCTTTAGAACAAAGTGTATTTAATATATTGATGTTATCTAATAAACTATTAGCTGTTGTATAGTCATGTAGATTTTTAAACGATTTCGTAGGAGTTTTTAACATACACCCGTAAAAATCTCACAGCGCAACAGACTGGTAGCAAGGCTGTTAATAGGTTGTAACAATGCTGTTCATTCAACAAGCTGTTACAACCTTGTTAGCGTCATCCTGTTAACAAGTTGTTAGCTGAAGCATGCATGGAACAGGTAACATGTTGGAACAACTTGCCACCAGTCTGTTGGAGTTATTAACCTTGTTACAAGTTGTCAACAACATGTTACAAACTTGTCAACAAACTGGGACAACCAGTACGAACACATGACGGTGACCGCCTGTCGGAAAAGCCTGTAACAACTTGTTTGCAGGTCTGTAACAGCTTGCTCGTTTTTGTAGTTCCCTTTTAAACTTCCCGATACCAAATGAATCTTTGTATGGAATTCTATTGTTTTTGTAAGGCTATATTTTATATTCTTTTATCTTGGTGTTGGCTGGAATCCGCAACAAGAACACAAGATCCCCGCTATAATTTTAAGTTCATCTAATATAGTTTATGATGGTATGATTTTGAAGATACAGCATACCTTTTTAACTAGTAGTATAGTGCTGCGTAGCAGTTTGCTGTAAGCAAGCTATAAGTACTCAGTAAACCTTGAGAATAGTTATGCTCTAACCATTGAGTTACTGAGACTCGCGTGGCAGGCCGAGGCTATATTTTGGATGTTTAAAGTGTCTATAAAGTGAAAAATTCGTTGGCATTTTTGTTGTTTTATTGTACAGAGGAGCATGGTAGGAGCACTGAAAATTTCAAGATAATCTGATGCGTAGTTTTCGCGCTATCAACTCTCAAAATTTGCCGTGGATCATTTGTTTTTGGGGAAATTATGGCGCAAATGAACAATTAATGCTGAAATCAATTGTTCTTATGCATGATAGTTGTCATTTGCCTACGTCATAAGGCATTGTTACCGAAAGCCCAATTTTTCTCCAAAACCAAACTAGCCACGGCAAACTTTGAGAGTTGATAGCGCGAAAACTACACATTGCAGATTATCTTGAAATTTTCAGTGCTCCTACCATGCTCCTCTGTACAATAAAACAACAAAAATGCCAACGAATTTTTCACTTTATAGACACTTTAAAGGAGCAGTGTCACTCGCAAAGCCCACGCAATAATCACACGCCAACTTGAAAAACTACAGCCTGTAGGTTTTCAAGTTTGTTGGGTAAACGTTAGAATTATATATGTTTAAAAAAAAAAAATAAAAAAAAGGTTTGTTGATCCAGGATGGCGGCCGCACTTGGTGGATCGTATGGTGGAAGACGCGATAATTCAGGCCGAGTTCACAGAAAGCATGGAATAGTCCGCACAAACGTATTTACTTATCACTGACTATATTTGAGTCATGGAAAGATGGTAAAATCGTAGCTGGATATGGTTCATGTAGCGATAGCGACTTCGCAGCCCATCTGCTCATTGGAATACCGTAGGTATTATTAAGGTAAATATCATTTGATTCATTTCTTTGGTTTCTTGTCCGATTTAGAGCTATTTCCAACATTTTCCGAAGTTATTTCTATGTGCGCAAATGGTGAGACTGCTCCTTTAAGTACTGGGATCGAGTCATCGAAAGTATGTCTTCGAGTCTGACCAATCGAAATAGTAATTAAAAATGATAAGTAAACGCATGAGCCATGTGGAGGACTGACGTAACATTTGTTTTGTGACGTAACAATTGACTATAAAAATTGAATTTATTATTTCTGTGGTGGCGGTTTTTTTTGGAAAGTGCTTAATTAATCATGCCTCTTAGGACAGTACGAGAATGTTTCTCCAGGACGAAAACGAGTGAAATAGAGAAGCTACGAGCCATGGTTGTTGACGAGTCCTCTGATGTTGATGAACACAATGAAAAATATCAAACTACCCTCCACCTTGCTGCGAAATATGGACAAGCTGATTGTGTTGAAGAACTTTTAAAACGAGGAGCAAATCCAAACAGGTACAGTTATTACGAATTCGCAGTATTTATAAACGCTATAGTTTTTAGTAAACATAAAACTTATTTGCATCAAAAATATCTTACCAGTTTTGTCACCAAGTTTAATTTTGCGCAGGGTTCATATCCCTCTCGTTTATTTTTCAAATTTCTGCTTGTTTGATTATACATGGCATAAAGTTTATTTCTTATTTTCAACAAGTATGTGAATACAATTGCCAAGCTCAAAAACTACGAGATTTGACCAAAGTACAAATGACCACAGTTTTCGCCAGTAATCTGTATATATGAGAGGTTACATAAACTTCAGTTATAGACCACTTTCATAAAGGCCTTCACTTTAAATATTTTATATGCAGCTAAATGAGCCTTTCTGGCCTCGTTATATATGAAGCAAAAATTATTTTGAATTGCAGACACAAACGAGGCTAAGCCTTATATTTTGTTAATATTTACTTTGTCGGTGTTTTACATTATTGGTGTCTAATTAACAATTATACCATGAGCTCGAGTCGTATATGAGCTCATAGCCAACGAGGCGCTTCGCCGAGTTGGCTATGAGTTCATATACGACGAGAGCGAATGGTATAATTGTTTTATTATATAGCCAAGCACTGTACAAGAGACAAAATTATAGCGAAATTTAATGTTTCAAACGACAAACTTCCGGCATAGGCAACTAATACTTCCGCCATGCGTAATGATGCATTCACATAGAGTTTCTCGCAGGCTGCAGAGCTGTTCGGTAAACAGCTTCGAAATGTTGTATAAATGTTGCTCGAGAGGCAAAAAATGTGTTAAGCAGATCAAGAAAAAAGATTAAAAGGTACCTTTATGAAGTCAAAAGGTGGGTCAGTTGTTTATATTAGCGTTGCTGTCGTGAAAAAGGTTTTGATTTCATGCAAAAATGAAACTGAAACACCTTCGGCAGCGAAACTAAATTACTTAGTTGGTTCTTTTTGAAAAAGAACATGCTTTTTACTACTCCAAATGCTTATCTAAATAAAAAAAGTCTCTTTACTGGTGATCTCCTACGAAATGTGTGTTGTAAGCTTGATTTTAACCGTGAGTTTCTTTGTTTGGCAACAAATTAATATCAACCCGCTAATTTAGTCGGGTTTTTGAAGTAAAAAGACGTAATTTTTAGGTGAATTTTACCATTTGACATGCTAAATTGTGTATTTGTTAATGTATTTTTACACAATGTTGTTTTCTTATACATTGGTTTGAGGGTGTTGATGTTTTTCTGTATAAAAATCCGTCAATTTCAACTCTTTTCGGCAGTTTTAAAAAACATGCCGCCATCTTGTTTTTCCTCTACTACACACGTAAAAATCTCACAGCCTGTCAACAGGATGTGTTCGCAACAGGCTTGTAGCAAGGCTGTTAACAGGTTGTAACAATGCTGTTCATTCAAGAAGCTGCTACAACCTTGTTAGCATCAATCTGTTAACAACTTGTTAAGTGCAGAGCGGTAACAGGTTGTTGGAACAACTTGTCATCAGTCTGTTGGAGTCATCAGCCTTGTTACAAGTTGTCAACAACCTGCTACAGACATGTTAACATACTGGGACAACCAGTGCGAACACATGACGGTGACAGCCTGTTGAACAGCCTTGTAACAACTTGCTTGCAGGTCTGTAACAGCTTGCGCGTTTTTACGTGTGTAGTAGGATATGAGCTGATAGCCTAGTAGTAGGGAACCAATCAGATTACGCAAAAGCTCATATCCGATAGCATGCTATATAATAATTACACATAGTCACTAGAAAAAAATGCAAACGCGGCGAGCGTCAAAGGAGTGAGCTGCCATTTATGTCGAGGGTGCCCTGAAAGTGCACAAATCTTTGGTATTACGTTAATATTCATATACCACACGGTTGAGTGATTGAAGCCAAATGCTGCCAATGGCTGATTGTTTAATTTTACCAAAAATAAAATGTGTTCATCAAGTATTGTGTGCACATATTAGTAGTAGGAAAGGGCCGGTTCTAGCGCACTTTTGGTTTTATCGTTTTGGCAACGCCTTGGCGCCATTTTACCACCTTACTCATGTGCGCCATCCTGAACCTTTTCAACTAACATTATTATTAATTTTTTAATAATAATACCCATCCACCCCAGGGGCTAATCCCGTTTAACAATGACCGATTGCCAATGTCTGAATTCCGTCGTTACAAATTATTCTTTTGTCGTCGTTTGCCGAAAGTGCTATCTTATTGATGTGTTCCGTGTAAATCTCGTGTTGCCGGCTCCGGAAAGTGTTCATGCCTTTCATTAAGTGTTTTTTACTAAACACACAGTCTTTGTAATCCTGAAAGGTGATCTCATTTTTAACTACTCCTTTCTTTACTCCCTTGCATTTTTTTTCTTCAGATCCGGAGTTCATCTTGTAAGCGTACAGCTTACTCCGCAATCCTACAAATTCTGTGATTTGTTTTCCACCCGCCTCATCCTTAAACATACCAATAACCTTTTTGTTGACACCGGTTTGGATTCCACTAGGGTTTCCCGCGCTATCGCTGTGTTCCTTAGGGAAGTTACTGGTGTCAAACCTACTACTTACATCATTACTGATATCCTTGTAGAAGTCCTCGGTTTGGATTTCATAGCACAAGCTATCTGTATCCGTAAACAGCAGACTGGCCTTCTTCCCATACTTGGGTTTAATGTAATTATAATGGAAATCGTACATTAACGTTTTGCTGATATCCAGAATACTCATACCTAAGTATATGGGTTTGTTAAGTTTTACCATGGTCTTTTTCATATGCACAGCAACTAAGTTTTCTGTGAAAATGTTAACCCAGTCAAAGTTGGATTTTTTCGCTAATTTTTCAAGCTGTTCTTCGTTAGTTACTAGTTTGACATCAACCCGGTTTCTTACATTTTCCATGGTTTTACCGAATACCGAGTTATTCATTAACTTAAAGAAATCTTTCTCAAAATCTGAAGTTGCCTTGGTTCTTAAATCTGTGTTAAGTTTGATGTACGGTTTTAGCCAGGCTTCTTCAACAAACGTAATTCCGCGGTGAATTTTAGTTAACTTTAACCCTAGTTCTAAGCATTGCTTTAGTGCCTCGTGGTGAATGACGTACTTTTTCTTGTTCATTAAGTTAGGGATTAACTTATTTACTCCGTCAACACTTAACCTTTCCGCAGCTAATGGATATTCGTTATGCAGTTCGTGTAATTCTTGTGGGTATTCTAGATCCACTTCTAAAATACACGGCACGGATTTCCATGTTTCAAGTTGTTTTTGTTCCAACCACTTAAAGTCTTTAACCGGAAGTTTTTTACTCATTGCCCATCCATACAGATTGTTAGCATCTAAATACGCTAGGAAAACATTTAATTCATTAAGTTTGAAGTTAGGCATGTACTTATTGTTAGCTTTCGCATATCTTTTGGTGATAGTTGAGATACCACCTCGAATTCCTTTTTCAATCATAAGGTACATGTCGGGATCAGTTATTAGTTCCAGCTTAACTTTTGTTAGTTTTAGGGCTGCATCCCATGCCAGACCCGGACTGGTATAGTACCAAAGTGGTTCTAAGCCGTAATTTTTCTTACAAACATTTCTAAAACTTTCCATAACATCAGCTAAAAGTAGTACGTCGGTTTTAAGGTATAAGTTATGGTAATCCCGCATATTTTGACAATTAAATTTTGTCCAAACATTTTGAGCATGCTTGTAATCCTCGTCTGAAATGTGTGTGTTGTTTAACTTGGAAAAGAACTCAGATTTGTTAGGTAGCTGAGGATAACTTAGTTTTTCAAATCCAGACATGAACTCATAGGGGAAAACTCCCTTTTTCTTAAGTAGGTTAACTTGGGTTTTGGTATAACCGTTAAACCCTTGTTCTACAGATTTAAACTGGTTAACACCTAAGTTTTTGACTAGTCCGTCTAATGAACTTAAGGTAAACTTTAATGAATCTAAGAACCTTAGCTCATACTTAACATTTCTTGTTTTTTCGTTTTTTGTTATTGTCTCCATAACCACTTCCTTACTAAAACTGATGTACTTTTCGTCTGTCTTAGGTATACAGTTAATTTTTCCTTCTGAAAGTCCTAGACTTTTAATGAACAGATGGGCATCATAACCTTCCAGGTTGTGGAACAAAACAGGAACAAATTTTGGGGTTTTCATTTTTAAATTACACTTGTTGTGGGCGGCACCACGATACTTTCCTGTTAGATGACAGTGGTCCCGGACTCGATCAGCGTTCAATGTTTCACTACAAACATAGCAGTTCTTTACACACCGAAATTCTTTTTCTTGTGTTTTACTCATTTGAATAGGTTTAATTTGTTTTGTAATTTCATAGATTTCTTTCATCTCCAGTTCTACACTTTCAACAAATTTTTTGCCTATATCCTCGTCTTCGTTTTCCATTGTATACAGCACAGTTTTGTCTTGGAATATGGTTTTGTCTTTACATTTAACAGTGTAACAATATCCTGATGGTTGATGGTGCTGGTAAGCAGTGGTGTGGCTTTTGTCATTATTTTTCTGTACGGTGTCAACAGGAATGATGAAGCTTTCGAAATCCGCGTAAATGACAAACGGAACATCTGTTGTTTTTTGAAACTGTTTAAAATATGTTTCCGCTCCTTCTTTGGGATATTCATGGATTTGACAGTCATGTGTACTACAGATGGATAAGTGAATGTTTAGAATATTTTGTGTTCCAAATGCATTTAAACAGCGAGGACAAATATATGTTTGGTGTTCCTTTTTTGAGAGCTGTGAACTTAGTAGTCTACTTATATCGCTAATAACGCTGTAATGTTCGTTATGTAGAAATAATTTAATGTTTTTCTTATGATAGTTTTTAGATATTTTTAACGGAAACACCTTTTTAATTTCCTCATCAAATCCGTAAACATTAATACTAAGCTCATTTAAATTTTCAAACTTGGTTATATCTTTTAACTTCATAGGAAACACAACTTTATCCCAGTTAAGTTTTTCTGCTTGAAGTTTTAGAGCTTTGGTTACTCTTCCACCATCTCTTTCCACAGGGTTTAATGCTCTTGTTACCGCGTATTTGAAACACTGATTGCCGTCGTTTTCTATGTTGATGATAGCCTTTTTGGTGCTAAGGAATTTTGGTAAAGGTTTATAGCTTTTTCCGTTTACTGGTTTGTATTTTGTTATGAAAATTTCCAAATTTTTAACGTAAAGTAACCTCCATCCAGATCCTTTTCTCTGAAATGCTGACAGACTTTCTAACATTTTTCCACACATTTTTCTGTATTCTTCGCTGGCATCTTCTTTTGAAATAATTGAATGGGTTTTACTTCTAAAGTAGACCAATTCTTCGTTGTCGTTAGCATCTTTTAACAGACAAACAAGGATTGTTTTTACCTTTTTTCCAACACTTGCGGTGTTGTTAATTAATTTTTCAACGTTTTCTGCAACACCATAGACGAATGCTTTTGGGTCTTTAACTCCATCGCCATTAATTTCCCACTTTTCGGTGTTTTTGCGTATTGCTCTTGAAACAATTGTTGGTAGGAAGCTGCTTTCATTGAATTTTTTTGTCATTTTTGCGTTTTCGTTGAGGCTGTTCCACAGCTTGTTGCTAAGCTTTTCGCGAATATTGGCGAGTTTTTTGGATCCTTTCCATTTCTTTCCTTCGATGATGTTGAATTGACGTTTGGACTCCTGTTTGATTTCTTTTCGCCACTTGATGGTTTCCTTGTGTTGTTTCTTTTTCAGAGCTTTGAGTTCTTGCTTGTTCCATTGTTTTTTCGCTTTTTCCAAAACGACGTTCATTTTTTGCTGTAATTTTTGTTTGACTTTTTCTTGTTGACGCTTGACTTTTTCTTGTTGTCGTTTTTCTTCTTGCTGTTGTCGTTGAATTTGTCGCTGAAGTCTTGTTTTTTCTTGTTGATGTTTTTCTTCTTGTTTTTGAACTTGACGTTTGTTTTTAAGTTCAAGTTTTTTAATATATTCAGTAATAGTATTCCACATTTTATCCCTTTATTATAGTAAGATTTTGCAAAAAAAAATTTGATTTAATTTCATATATTTAAAATATATGAAATTTTTTTGAAAAGGAAGTATGGAATTGAAAAACTGACTATTTGGTGATAGAGTACGGACACCCCTTTATTGATACAGTTTTTTCTTTTAGGAATTTGTAGATGTAATTTGGGTTTATGTCAAGATGTTTTGATGCTTTGTATATGCTTGGAAATTTTATAATTTCACCGCTTTCCATGTTTTCGATTGTGATTGGAACTGGTATACCAATTTTGTTTTTGTTGTGTGTGTCGAATGCTTGGTTTCTTACTAGCGTAAGACCAAGTTTTTCACATAGAGTTTTACTATTCATTTTTGAAAAGTATTTGATTCCTCTTTCTTTACCCATTTGTCTTAGTTGTCTTATTGTATACATTGTTATTTATTATATACCTTTTTTTGGTAGGTTGTCCCACTTTAAAGTCAAAGTTAACTTTAACTTAAAGTTAAAGTTAACTTTAGTACATTTCTTTATTATTCAAAAAAGTGAAAGGTTGTCCCATCAAAATGGTCGAAAAAATGGTCGAAAAAATGGTTGAAAAAAGTGTCCCCACTTTAAAATTACTATAATAAATGATTTGTAAAATATTTAACTTTAATCATATCTCAAAAGATTTAACTGAAGACCAAATAACGAGATTTAAGGAAATGTATGCACACTACCACAGACTAACAAAATGTTATGAGAGAATGTATAAAAAAAGCAAGTACAAAGACAACATTTTTTTGTTTTTGAAAGTGGTTTTAATATCTGGTAGCACTGGTGGAACTGTTTTGGGTTGTATTACACTTAATCCATGGATTTTAGGTGCAATGTCGGGATTAGGTCTTTTGATAGCTGGTTATATGCGAAAAGCTAATTTGACAAAAGCGGTGGATAGAAACAGGTTTGCCTTTAAAAATTATAGAAAGGTGCTGAATAATCTTAGAGAGTTTATGCGAGGGGTTCACTTTGATCAGGCTCTGTTTGATGGGAAGCTGATGGTGATTGACGATTTGGTTCGGGAGATGTGTTCTGAGATTCAGGACAGTGTTGACAAGTGGTATACCCGGGTATACGAGAGTAGTTCTTGACTGTTTTGTTTGTCCAACCCATTTGCACGTTTCCTTCTATTGTTTCAGAATCTTTTCCGAAACTAATACCAAGCTGGAATCCTTTTTTTGTATTATGGTTTTTGTTAAGTTTTTCTTTTGTTTTACTTTTTGAGTTTCCCATTTTATTTAAAAATGGGAAATTAAAATAATAATGTTTTAATCAGTATTAACTCCACCGTTATCGGAATTAATAGTATTGCTACTATTGTTGCTTGCGCTAGAATCCTGATTACTTTGTACTTCATTTTGTGTTTCTTTATCTACTTCGTTTTCGGGTTTGTCCCACATATGTTTTGCTAGTATTAGTCCACCTGAAAACAAACCAATCATAGGGATGTAGGGGGATACCTTCATAACCATTGTTTTAACATCGTCATGGAAAAGTTTGTTTTCCGATAGTTCTTTGTCTAGGTTACCGTTGTTTTCAACCATATTTAGTTGTTCCATTAATTTTGAAAACTTGGAAATAAGACTTTCAGTTAACTGTGAGTTGACCTTATCCATTTGATCGCGTTGATGGTTTTCTTTGATTTTTTCTAATGCGGATTGACTCGCCTTTTTGATATATTTTTCTGAGTATTTAATTTCTTTTGCGGCAGACAAGCGGATTAGTTCATCTCTAAGGTTGTTGTTTTCATGTTGTACGTTTGGTTGTATGTTTTCAAAGTTAAGTTCTTCTGTGTTCATTTATTACTATCTTTTTTTGGTGAAAGTGCTTTCACGTTTTTGTAAAGAATATAAGCAAAAGCAATAGCTAATACCCACAAATGTTTTGACAGCCATAGCAATCCTTTTGAACCAAGTACCAATAATTTGGTTAACATGTTAAACAACTTAAGTATTACGGGTAGGGCGGCTTTCAGTATTTTGTATTGCGCTTTTGCTATTTTTAGTGATGCTTTTGCAAGTTCAGCAGCCGCTTTTGCAGCTGCTTTTGCGGCGCTAGTTAAGTTTTTTTTACCAAATATAACTACTGTTGTTATGACGCCGGCAATAGTTATAGCTAATGTTGACAAAGATACAAAGTTTTCTTTAGCAAACTTTTAAATTTTTCATATTTTGTTATTTCATCGTCAGCTATCCTATCTAAGGTTTCTTCCCTTTCAGGTTTTAAGTTATTTTTTAATCTTAGTTCTTCGGCTTTTAACTTAGCAACATCTGAAATGTCTTTGTAAACAGCTTTTTTTCGGATATCAGCTTCAGCTTTTGCTTTGTCATCCCAGTACTTAACAGCTATGTCAACAGCGTCTAAATTTTTTTATGTCATCCGTTGCTAGTATTCCACCAAGTTCTCTTAGTTCCTCATCTGTGAGTTGTGTTTTGTCAATCGAATTGTTACCTATTTCTATTTCATCTTGGATGTTATTGATAACATTTGCTCTGATCCCATTAACATTTGGTGTTCCAGGAAGGCTACCAACAGTTTCCTCAATAGCCCCGTTTGCGGTTCCACCATGTTCAAAACGCGCATTTTCCATAAGTTGGATGTATTTTTGCACAGCCGGTTGCGCTTTTTCACTTGTACTTAAAACAAATCCTTTTCCTTTTTGAACAACAACTCTTGTTCCGTCATAAAGAATTCCGTTTACCTTTCCAGTTTTTTCACTTATTGAAATTAAACTTTTGTTAATTAGTTCTCTTGAGGTGGGACCATCTTTCATCACTATTTCTTGATTAAAGTTGTTTCTTAAAAATTCTTGTCGCGTTCTTGTAATTCTTCTTTTCTCAGAGGTTTCCCATCGCTTATATTTGTTTTGTATTGTATTTTCTTCAACGTTTTCTTCAACTGTTACGTTAGGGTCTTGTGCTTTTACCCACGCATTCGAATCAAACGGCTCTAAATCTGGTCTTCCTTCCAGATCAATGTTTTCATCATAGTCATCATCATCATAACCACCAAAGTCGTCATTATCATTGTCCATAAAGCTTGTTTCCTCTTCACCGCGCATTTCCGCTTCATTGTTTTCATTAAAGGTATTAAATTCAAATCCTTCCATTTTATTTATTGTATAAACTTGGACCAACTCTTCATCGTAAAACTTTCCAATAACATTTTCACCTAAGTTGTCTTCAATGTTGTACATCACCGGATCACCGCGAAACACAGCTGATATTTTAAAAACTTCACTTGTAAAATTAGGGTCATACCCCTTTGCAAAGTTCTTTTTGTATTTGTATATTCTTACATAATCGCCAACCTTAAATTTGGGTGTTGGAAATTTTGTCGGTGGTAAACCGTATAAAGTTAAAAATACCTCATCTTGGTTATTAAAATTAACGCTATTAGGTTTTCTTTTAATGGTTGAGTGAAATGTGTTGTTATAACTTTTGGTGAGTTTGTCTAAAACTGGTAACCAAGTTTTAGTTTGTTCAGCGGTAAAATATTTCCACATCCTTGTTTTTAATGTTCTGTTAAATCTTTCTACAATAGCTGCCTTACGTTCTGAAAGTGTTGAAAAGTATTCTATGTCATGAGATTTTAAAAGGGATTTCACTCCAACATTATAAAATTCATTACCATTATCAAACTGAACAACCTCGGGATACTTTTGGAAGTGATGTTTAAATTCCTTTAACATTTTACCAACTCCTTCTACCATACTTTCTGTATTTTTTTTGTGCACAGGAACGGTAAAAGCAAACCTACTTAAAATTTCAACTCCTGTTAATATCCAGTTAAATCTTTTGTTTACAAAACTAAACTTAGCCATATCCACTAAGTCCATTTGAAGCTGGTCGGCTAAATTTTTAACAAAAGTCCTTTGCGTTTTACGTGGTTTTCTTAGCGGTTTGTGTAGTGTGTATGTACTTTGCGAAGATAACCACTCCTTAACTAACTTTCTTGTAACTCCTTCCACATTTTCTTCAACCGCCTTTTGGTAAAGCTTTTCCGCACTTTGGTAACCGGTTACAGGATTGTAATATATGTTTCTTAACTCAAGGTCAAGTAGCGTTAAAATCGAAGAGTCGTCTGCGACTTCGCTTCGCTTTTCGCGGTGAAAACCGTTTGGTTTTTGTGTTAAAGTAGTCATTTTTTATTTATAAATAAAATGATGACTAATGTTTACTCACCAAAAGAACTACAACGTCTTAAGACGTTGTATGAAAAAGACTACAAAGGTGCAGTTAAAGGTGGACCAATAGAAAAAGCCAAACTTCGTAATGAGTTTTTAGAAAAATATCCAAATGCTGATGTAAGCAGGTTTATTTTTTCTATTTGGCTTAATAACAAAGGAGAGGTTGACTCTAGGGAGGTGCTTTTTAAATTAAATGACTCCTCAACTATCAACATCACATCAGACACCTTTAAAAACAACCCTAATTGGGTTAACCACCTATACTGGCCAAAAGAATGGTCTGTCACCCAAGATTCACCGGATCCTGGACTTAATGAAAAATTCACATTAAACTTAAATGTCTTTGCTATTTTTGTAACTGAAAAGAAAAAGTTTACAGCACATTTTGAAGAACTAAATACAACTTACATAAAACCAGCCAACGAACCAGAGAAACCATATTCAAAAGAAGACTTTGATTACTTAAATAATCCATACTTTACAGCAATAGCAGCTACTTATGTTGCTACCAATTTGTGTGGAATTTCAGAAAAACATTTTTTAAACAAAATTCCAAGAGCAAGATCAAATATAATTACAAGTATAACCCAGTACCACCTTGCCTACCATTTAAGAAGGTTTTTACGAAACCCCAAAAAACTTAAAAAATATATGTCAGGAAAACATTTAGATTTTTTACAAGAACACACACCAGTTAGAAAAATTTGG
This sequence comes from Paragorgia papillata, assembly GCA_035771165.1. Lineage (NCBI taxonomy): Eukaryota > Metazoa > Cnidaria > Anthozoa > Scleralcyonacea > Coralliidae > Paragorgia > Paragorgia papillata. The sequence goes on along the minus strand of JAWNZC010000322.1, from coordinate 10,445,526 downwards.
AGGACACAATACAGTGACACGACAACGAAACTAGAAGATTTTTTAAAACAGCAAGAAAGTCTAGGTTATATTATAAGAAACATGAGGTATGTAAAAAACCATGCAAATTACATTAATTACGGAGCAAATTTAAAATATGAAAAATATATGGGAGGCAAACCAAAAGAAGGTAATGATTACCAGCTTTTTATCCCAAAAACCTCAAATGGAATAACACCATTAGGACAAAAACTATTTCAACAATCCATAGAAAGCTATGTTTACTGTATTTTAGGCGCGCAAGCAAGAACCAGATGGAGTATCATAGATCAAGGAGCCAAAAGTACACAAACGCAGGATGTTTTCTTAAAACTTGTTAAAGATACAATAGCTCAAGATGATACAACTGTTGCCATTTCAAATATGCGTACAGCTATCAAAAGTACCAATGTAATTCTAAATTTTGCCGTTTCACCGGGTTTAATTCTTATTCCGTCAGATATGAGAATTCTTATTAATCCTATTAGCGGATTTAACAACACACTAACACTAGCAACAGGTAAGATGACATTTGGCAACAATAAGAATATTAACAAAGTGGTTAATATTCCACAGCAGAGCGTAACAACTCGAATACCAGCAAAACAGCAGAGCGTAACAACTCGGTTACCGGCAAACCATGATTCACCGCTTGTATTACCATTAGTTTTTGGAGCTTTTCTTACTGGCACCTTTTTCACATTTTACAAATTTTTCTAATTAACCATACTTTCTGTACATCCAGCTAAGACTCATCAACAAACAGTCTGCCATATCATCTGCTTTTTTAACATCAAGTAAAAGTAAGGTTTCTTGATCACCGCGTTCTTCCATCAATTTTTTAGCGTATTGTACAGCCCACTTTTTACGCGATCTGTGATCGCCAAGCTTAACCCCAAACACACTTGTTTTAAATTTTGGGGGGTACAGTTCTAGTTCCACGTTAGGATACAGCAAAGAAACTAAGGTCCAAACGTGCTGCATTAGTCGTATACAGTTTGTGTTTTGTCTAACTTGTTTTTCTATTAAAACATTAGTAACCGCAAATGTTTTAAAAACATTTTGAATGATACCAGAAACGCTATTGAGAACCGCAGTTGAAACCTCCTTCCTCCCATTTTTTGCCAAACATGAATTTTTTAGTTCTTTCACACAACCAGAAAGCGGATCCTTTGTATATTCTTCCACACTGTAACAAAAAATTTTAATTCCAATGTCTATGGATAATATTAACATTTATTTTGTATGTTTTGACAGCTAGAGCTATTACATACAAAATAGCAAAATTATAATACAAAATAGCTAGCTGTATAACTAGCTATTACATACAAAATAGCAAAATTATAATACAAAATAGCTAGCTGTATAACTAGCTATTACATACAAAATAGCAAAATTATAATACAAAATAGCAAAAATAGCAAATGTGTTAATTCCGTCATAATAAATGAATGAACAACGAACTATTACAAAATCTGAAGAAGTAACAAGGGTAAAAAACCCAAAAAGAGTTGCACAAGGATACAGACTAGCTGAAATAAGCAAAAACGCAAAAGCTAAGAAAAAGGAAGCCCTTCAACAGCAAAACGAAGAGCAAAGCGGTGAAGGCGAATCTTTAGTGTTACCTGGGTTAACAACATCACTAAGTATAGTTGGTGCTGTAACTGGTGTAATAGGAACATACATTGTATGGAAGCAGTACACTGGGACAAAAAAAAAAGAAAAAGTAGAACCTAAAAAAGTATCAAAAGAAGTGGTGTTTAACAATCTTGATAACGATGATATATAATTTTGTTATAAAAATTACACTATAATAAATGAATAAGGAACGACAAACTATGTTAAAACCAGGTTATAAACGTTTACAAAAAAGCGAAATAACTGGTGAACGTACAAGACATGTTACAACATTTAATCCTAACAAAGCTAACCCAGGAGAAGAAATTTATATTCAAATTCCAAAACTTAAACCTGGGACAACTCTTGTTCCAGACAAAATGTTTTTGGTTTTTGACTTTAAAAATGCAAACACCAAGTCGTGGTTTAACAACAACCTTGCAAAACAACTTCAAAAGCAACTAAAAGTTAAATTTGCAGGTGAAATTATTTACGACAATACAGGTGAAAGTTTACTTAGAACCTACGAAGATCTGTGGTTAAATAGCGACGACCGTGCCAACATGCTGGAGGATGGTATTGCCACCGAAAACCAACGTAAAGTTATCTCAAAGTCGGATGATGCCACATCTGATGTGTACGCCTCAGTTTACGGCAACAAGCAAAGAATTCAACTAGGAAAAATTCTTATGGACCATGGTTTATACGCTCCTTACAACATGAGCAACGATTTACAGTATATTATCACTCTTCCACAAGCCAGCGAAATTATGCAAGCACAAAACAACCAAGCAGTTGAAGGATATAGCTTAGAAAACATTGAACTGGAATTTGAAACCATCACCAACAACGACCTTGTTCGCGAAGTCGAAAGTGGATACAACGCAGGGAGAAGTCTTAGTTTTGAACACGCTACCCTTTTAAAAAAGGTGGAATGGAACAAAACAACAACTCTTGTTAACGAAACCATTAATTTACCACGAAAAAGTATGAAAGCTGTTGTAATGCTTTTCACAAAGGGAACCCGTGGTGGATCCGAAGAGTTTGTTTTCCCAAACATTGAAAACGTGAAAGTTACCATTGAAGGTATTCCTAACAGTGTTTACTCGCAGGGAATAATTAAAAGAAGACTGTTTGAAGAGGCAGAAAGACTTTTTAAACAGGACACCAGTGCTGTTACCGCAAGTAGCTTCTTCACCGGCGACAAGTTTGCTTTGGTAGTCGATCTTAGAACCATTGACGACAACGAATTATACGGACATGGAACAAAACTTTTGTCAACCCAATCTGGTATCATGCTGGAAATTACAAAAAAAGCAACAACTGTAAACCTTAACTGTTATATTTTTATACTTTCAGATGGAGTTCTAAAGGTGCAAGCAGGCGACTTCCGAGGAGTTACTTACTAAACAAAGTAAATAAATGAATTCATTTAACATGATAATAGTCGGAATGACGGGATGTGGAAAAACACATTACCTTCTTGAAATGTTAGAAGAAAAATGTTATAAACAGTTTGAAAACATATTTTTAATTTGTCCAACTTTTGAGTGGAATAAAACCTATCTAAACTGGAAACATTTAAACGATTCAAACTTCTTTGTTATACCCTGTAACCAGGATCAAACAGATGAGCTTCTGAAATTTGTTGTGGAATATTGTAAAGGAAGTCCATCGTTAATCATACTTGATGACTGCGCTGCTGGACAGTCGGTAAAAAACCGAACTAGTGAGTTGGTAAAACTTGGATTTGGTGCAAGGCATATGCTTATTAGCACAATAGTGATTACACAACAACTAACAAGTATTGCAAAACCGTATAGAGAAAACATATCAAAACTAGTGTCTTTTTACAATCCAAACAAAAAGGATATGCAGATTATCCTAGATGATTATTTAGACGTTTCAAAAGATGAAGAAAAAAAAATCAAAGAAACATTGAAAGAAAAAAAATATAGTAGGTTAGAGATCAACCTAAAACACCCATACAATCATGAAATAGTATAAAAAGTGTAAAAATCATATGTTTTGTTGGCATATGATTTTTTTTTTTAAATAAATGAGTCTTTTAAGAATCTTCATGGAAAAAAACAATGAAATGGAAACCATTGTTAAATTTGATGAACCTTTAGTCATCGAAAACAAAACAATGACAGTAAAGTGTGCAAGTGTGTTTTGGGATTTTAATAACATTACAGATCCTATTTTTATCGCAAATGGTAGTAAAAAATTATGGTTTAAACCTGGTTATTGGACCGCCAACATGATTGTTGAAAAATTAGCGGAAGTAAACGCAAAAGCAGAGCTAGTACATTATTCGCAAAAAATTAAAATTACACCAACAGAAATCCTTTCCCTTGAAAAACTGGCTCCAATTCTTGGATTTTCTGAAACACGGATGGTTATTCCAAAAGGAAGTGGTTGGACTTCTAACACATCTGTTAATGTTAACCTTGGTTTAAAATATATTAACATTAAGTGTAGTGCTGTTAACAAAAACAAAACATCATTTCAAGGTCAACGGGATGGGTCCATCGCAATTCTTCCAATTACAACCACCCAGTCATTAAAGGGCACCGTTACACACTACGACAACATCAACAGTGAAACCAAACTAAACGACGGAATTTATAACGAACTAAAGTTTTCGGTAAGCCATGAGATTGGCGACATATTGTTAGAAATAACGATAAAATAAAATGACACTAAATTATGGTTTTGAAAAAGCAAGTGTAACATGCAACAAAAATCAGGATCATTACCTAACGATACATCTGAACTAGAACTTTGTAAAATTCTACTATAATAAATGATTGAAACAAAACGTGAAGTAATGCAAGATTTGTACGAAGCTGCGTTAGTTACCGCAGGAGCCGTAGTTGTAAGTATGGTTTCTAAAAAAGTGGCTGGTCAGCCTTTAGCAGCACCAGCCAGTCTAAAGGATGCCGCAAAGTTAGCTGTCGCTGTTGCAGTTGGTAGCTTTTTGGTAAAAAAGGGTCAAACCGCGGGGTATATCCCTCTTAAGGTTTAAAGTATAAATAAATGGTATCAATGATAGCAGGAGGATTATTTAATGCGGTTGCCTTTGCAGGAGCTGGTTACTTATTCTCAACGTTTAACAAAAAAGGTTACCAAGAAGAAGCGAAAAGACACAACCACGCAATGGAAGAACAGCAAAAGGCTAACGAAGCCTTCCGTGAGCAAGAGACAGCAGCAAGAAACAAGGAAAAAAAACTTCAAGAAGAACTTTACAATGCAAAAGGTGATATTAAAGACACCAACAAAGCACTTGCAGAACTACAACAAGTTCGGAACATAAGAAATATCCCACCACCAAAATTAGAAGACTATTACCAACCATCGCCTGAAATGAAAAAATATCAAATTATGGCTGTTGGATTAGCAGGTGCTGGTGGTGGGTGGTTGTTACACAAGTTGATATAAGCTTTTAAATTCCTATTTTTAAAAATAGGAATTTTTTTTTTTTAATTAAAGTTCATCAGTAGCTGTAGATTCTGGTAAATCTTCTTCATCCAACCAATTACTTAATTCTTCATCAACTTCAAAGTTTTCATTTGGTATAATGTAAACTTCGTTTTCAAAATCCCATTCTACACGATCACCAAATGTGTCAAAAAGCTCAGTTAAATTACTAAACCAATACAGTTCTTGGTTTGAAACAACTATGTAACCTTCTGGATCTTCGTATTGTAATTCGTTATTCATCTCTTTATTATTATAATAAAAAAATCAATTTTAAGCGTTGTTCATAAGGTAAACCCAGTATTCAATACAACAAGATTCGTTAAAATTTTTTTGGTCGTATTTGCTATACATCACCCAAAGGTTGTATCCTTCGTTGCTACCATTTGTGAGATTAAAAATAAGTTTACCAATATCAAACCAAGTTTTAGATTTGAATTCACACTTTGCAACATTAATGTTGTTTTTAACTAACATCTTTATTTAAAAGGCTATTAACTATGTTAAAACACCCTGCGTTACACAATCCGTTTAAAAGTTTTTTCTTTTTTACTTTAGGTTCTAGTTTTTTTCGTTCTTCTGCAGTTGTTTTAAAATATCTTGGTGTATAACCAGCGTTGTCAAATGATTTTAAATAGCTGGTTGTTCTTTCTAACCAAAGTCGGTCGTTGTTAATATATGATTTAATGTTGGTCGCCCTTGAGTTTGGTTTTTCTTTTTCATCACTGTTGTGCCAGCTAATAATGCTGTTAATATCACAAGTAAACCTAAAACGTTTGTACTTCCATGTTAAGGTAAATGTTTTTTTTAATTCTTTGTCTTTAATTCTTTTACAAATTTCTGCTAAAATATGTTCGTCTTTTCCTTCTGACATGGTAAACACCGCAGAACAAAGGTTGTTAAGAGCTTTGCTATTGCGCATTCTTCGAATTGATAACTTAGGAATAATAATGTTGTAAACAAAGTTTCTCACTTCTTCATCTAAAACTATTTGTGTTTCACTTGGGTTGTAGGTTGTTCCTCCGTCTTCGTAAATCATGGGAACTAATAGTCTTATCGCATATAGTTTAACTTGTTTTTTAAAGTAAAGCCATTTTTTGTCGCAAACTTCTTTGTTGTAATTTTCATTACGTTGGGAAAAACGGTGCCAAATTTCATGACCTTCTTTGGAACCATTAGAGCAGTTGTAAATAACACATCCAGTTGTGTACCAGGATTCAGAATAAGGCTTGCCACGGTTAACTGAAAGTTGAGTTAAGTAAAAGTTTAAAGTGTTCATCTCTTTATTATAGTAGATTTTAAAGTGGGGACACTTTTTTCAACCATTTTTTCGACCATTTTTTCAACCATTTAAAAAGATATATAATAAAGGAATAATGGAACTAAAGAAAAAAAATGCATTAGTTACAAAGTTTCAAAATCTAATCTGCCAAGACGAAATGCCGTCACTAAAAACGTTTGAAATTGAAGTTAATTTTAATTTCATAATATTTCCGGTTGGTGAACTCAAAAAAATCTACGTGTTCATTGAAATAATGCAAAACAAGAAAAACCGGGGTCGTATTTCAGATGCGTTAAAAGATATGTTTAAAATGCTTATTGATCATATAATTGGTCACGATACTGTTACAATTTTTAACGAAAGGGATAAAAAAAAATACTATATGTTATACAAAAACATCTTCAAAGAATTCAACAAAAAAAAAATCTACCAACAAGATTACAAATCCTATGTTGTACCATTCAAATTACAAGGTCCGCGTTCAATCACACAAAAACAGCATCGCTACCGAGCTAATCCTGAAACATATGGTCTAAAATCATGCAATGCATACGAATTAGAAAACTATACGCCAGAATCTTCAGATGACGAGGATGAAAAAGATTTTGAAGAAAGTCTATGCAATATGGTCACTTTTAAATCAAAAAGGTGTAAACATTGTAGAAGATGCTAACAAAAAAATTTAATTTCATATATTTTAAATATATGAAATATTTTAAAAATAGGAACTATGCCTTTTCAAGCTGTTTAATATAATCCCTTTTAAGCCTTTCGTCAACCATAGTAATGTTAAAGTTATATAACTCTATCTTTTTTTCTTTACGCATTCCGTTAATTCGAACAATTTCCTTGTTAAGTTCGCTTTCTTTTTCGTTTTCAAAATTTGTGCTTACAATTGATTTCAGTGGTTTTAACACCCTTCTATTAGCTTTTATGTAATTTTCAATTGTTCCTTTTTTGTACTCTTTTGTGTACGCAGTAAAGTTGTAGTTATCGTTCTCAGCAAGAGTAAACCCGTTGCTGAAAAAGTGATGAGATATTTCCTCGTTTCGAAAATATTTAAGGTAAATAAGTTTCTTTCTAGCCCAGGTAGGTGTGGAATAGTTTTCCCACATTTCAATGGAAAAACGTAATGAAAAGGTGCTATCCTGTTTTTTGGTAAAGTCTAACCAAAGGTTGTAAAGGGATGGACAACCATCTGACAGTCTGTGTAAAAGATAGCCATCATCCATCCATATCTTTCCACCAAATGAATAAGGTGGTAGTGATGCTGCAAAAACACATCCTTTGTTCCACACATCCTTAACACAGTCATGGCTATAGTTTTCACCGCACATTTTTAGTGAAAACTTTTTCCATAGGTAAAACAGTCTTTCTTTTGTGTTGTTGTTTTCATTAACTGCCATTCTACTTAAAATTTGACCGCACCTTACCCAATCCTTAAGGCTGTGATTAGCGGTAAAGATGCTTTTTCTGTTGGTCTGAATTGATGAGTAATCGGGATCACCCTCTTTTCTTTCTCCTTTTTTAAGTTTCACTGGCTTGCGTCGTGGTGGCATAGGGCAGCCTTCAAAAACTAATCCACAGTTTATACAAAAACGGTTGTCACCATCCTCTTCCTTGATTAGGTGAAAGCAGTTGTCGCTAATGTTTCTGGGACTGTGTTCTTCACAAAACTTTTGATTACATTTCCTTTCACAGTAGTCACCCTTAAAAGAGTGTAAACAATAGTTTTGAAAATTACAACCTTTTACTGGTAAAAATGGTTGTTTAAAATCGTAATTTGGTGGAAATGTTTGCGGTTTTTCTTGTTGTTTTTTGATTGCGTGTAACATTTGACTAAACATTAGTGAAACATCGCTGTTGAAATAACCAGGCTTGGTCTCCAGGAGTTTTGCTCTTGGTGCTGACAGTCTTATCACTCCGGGTATGCCTGAATCTTCAATAGACGGTAACTCGTTAGCAAGTTTTTCAAAACACTCTTTTTCTCGTTGTTGTTTTAAAGTTAAAGGTTTTTCTTGTTTTTTCGGCTTTGGTGGTTTTTTAGCTGGTCTTTGTGCAACTTTCCTTAGTTGGTCTGTTTTGCGCTTTTCACCTAGCGGAACAATCACCTTTGGTGGTTTTTTAGCTTTTCTTTGTTCGGCATACTTTAGTTTTGTTTCTTCTGTTGTTAGTATAGGTTTCACAGGTTTTTTAGCTTTTCTTTGTTCGGCATACTTTAGTTTTGTTTCTTCTGTTGTTAATATAGGTTTCACAGGTTTTTTAGCTTTTCTTTGTTCGGCATACTTTAGTTTTGTTTCTTCTGTTGTTAATATAGGTTTCACAGGTTTTTTAGCTAATCTTTGTTTAGCTTTTTTTAATCTTTCTTTTTCACGTTTTTGTTCCATTATTCCTTTATTATATATCTTTTTAAATGGTCGAAAAAATGGTTGAAAAAATGGTCGAAAAAAGTGTCCCCACTTAAATGTCATGTTGATCCATTATTTTTTTGTTTATGCTTACAATATCATTTGTTTCTAAAAATCCGCTAATAACCTTAATATCGTAAATCTCTCCTTTAAACGGTTTTGATAACGGCCCTGTGGTTCCGGTAAATCTATCGTTCATAAATATTGTACTACATGTTTCGCCAATGGTTTTTGGATTTGCATAAAAATCTGAATCCGCTGACTTTACTCCATTAATGTATACACAACTTCCGCTTAATAGCCAATGACAAGAAATTATATGTTTATCAAAAATGCTAACATCACTTTGAATTGTGCAGTTGTACTCCTTTGTAGGAAATCCCCCTCCATACGAAAGTTGGTTTGTTGATGCTGTTTTGTATCCAATGAATTTATCGTAACCACCATTATCGTTACCAATAATGTATGCCCACAAACCGGAATTGTTGGTATCTCCAATAACGCGCACCACGATGAATATAGAAATGTTAATGTTAACCATTTCCGGACATTTAAATATCATAAAACACTTTCTGGTATTTTGAATAAAATCTAATCCAGGTATTGGTCCTCTGTTGTACACGCTTTGAAAAAGTGAATATTCATTGTCTTGTACTCTTCCAACTCTAACACCTTTATCGGCTTGTCCAGTTTTTACAGCTTTTTGTAAATTAACGTCAAAAACAGTTTTGTAAGCATAGCCGTACTGTTGATGTTCTAATATTTTGTTTTCATAACCATAGTGTATACTCATTTTTTATTTAAAAGAAAAACGACGACAAAAGAATAATTTGTAACGACGGAATTCAGACATTGGCAATCGGTCATTGTTAAACGGGATTAGCCCCTGGGGTGGATGGGTATTATTATTAAAAAATTAATAATAATGTTAGTTGAAAAGGTTCAGGATGGCGCACATGAGTAAGGTGGTAAAATGGCGCCAAGGCGTTGCCAAAACGATAAAACCAAAAGTGCGCTAGAACCGGCCCTTTCCTACTACTCATATTTACATAAAAGTAAATAAAAACAGTCAAACAGAACAAAGAGTTTGGTCACATTTACAGACACTTTAATTCTATGGACGCATGGTCACCCACAACAGGTATATATTTCAATTCCAATGTCCCTGGTACCATTCTTTCTTCTGGAAACATGTTTAGCAAAGCACTGCTCCTTATCTTTGGAATTTTTTCTCCACTGTGCTCGCACTGTTTTTGCTCCAGGATTGGAGTCCACACCGTAAGGTGAAGTAATACGAGCAACAAATTGCTGCAATTAACATTGTTGCGTTGCAAGTGGTATTACCACCCACCTTAAACATTGTCACGCAACAATCATTTTGTTGCAAGTAGAACGGCAGTCTACTTTTTTCAACAAATTTTTTCAACTTGCAACAAAATCATTGTTGCGTGACAATGTTTAAGGTGGGTGGTAATACGTGCAACAACGCTTTTCAACTTGCCACGCAACAAAGGTTGCAAATTGAAGAAAAATGTTGCCCGTATTACCTCACCATTTAAGATGAGGTAATACGGGCAACATTTAGGTGAGGTAATACGGGCAACGTTTTTCTTCAACTTGAAAAGCGTTGTAAAGCGCGTTGCACGTATTACGTACCACCTTAAACATTGTCACGTAACAATGAGTGGGTGGTAATACGTGCAACAACGCTTTTCAAGTTGAAGAAATATGTTGCCCGTATTACCTCGCCTTAAAGGAGTGTGTCCATAACAGCTATCTTCAGTGCTATCTGTGGGAAATTTATTTGTATTTAGTAAGTATTAGGATCTTTAATATAGTTATTAGGATAGTTTTGTATGCTGGGAGCAGCTGAATCTAAAGAGGGAGGAATGTTAACAACTCCGACGTCAAAACCTATCAATTCACTTTATCCGAAAGTGCATTGGTTTCAGCCTTTTAGTTGGCATGCGTGGGATCTCGGGTGGGGGATCTCGGGTGGGGGATACGGATTTTCTAACTTACATACAGTAATGGCCTGTTTATAAGCGCCGGCTACGCAACGCGACATCCCATGCTTGTAACTTTGAATATTACGGTAAGAATTTCGTCCAAACGGTCAGGTCTAGAGACAAAGCACTGCATAAAAGTGAGATAACTTCTAACATAGTAGAATTAGGGTGAGTTTTTTCTTTTTTGCGCCATTTCCTTAAATTCCCGTGCTTTTTGACCCGGGATGAAATTCATCCGGTCAACCGGGGATGAAATTCCGGTACACTGCAGGATCATATAAACAGGCGGCCCTATAAGACTGTACGAGACTAATGATTATAACCGCTCTGAAGAAAATTAACAATGTTAATTGTTTTGGCAGTTTAGTTGACTTATATATATATATTAGATTTATTGTCTTGGTTGCATTCATTCGTTTCTAGTCGTGTTTTATGTTTATATTTCTAGGCAGTCTCCTAACGGTACGCCTTTACATCTAGCCGTCGTTAGAGGACATTTGAAGTGTGTTGAGCTGTTGACAGAATATGGAGGATTTATTCTTGCTCGCGATAAAAAAGGTGAAACGCCTCTTCAGCTGGCGGAAAAAATGAACCAAGAACAAGTCATTCATTTTATCGCCACGAATTCACAATTCGCTAATGTGAAGGTGAGAAAATATATGTAAGTCTAACTTTTTTAAGGCACGTTGTCGGATATTTCAAGTATTAATTCAACACCTTTGATAAATTTACTGAATTTTGAAGTCGGTACAATAACTTCTTTTGGTCGTAAATTTTAATTATGATAAGCATACTTGTTCAGCATACCTGCAAAATGTCGCAATCAAATCATCATGGCAAGAAGATTAAACGAAAGATTAAACGCTTTGAAAGAATGAGGAAGAAGAATGAAGTGTATTTCATATCTTGGCATGTTTCATGTCAATTCAATTAATTTCGAATATTGTCATTTTATAAATGGAGTGCATGTAAACCGAACGCCTGTAGCAGCGGCAGCGCATACAAACATTGAAATGTATACCGTTGATTGCATCTAAGGATGGACACCGTGGATAAAAAAACATTACCTCCGCCAGCGTCAAACTTCAACGTTTCCCACGAGCATTTGACAGGTTTCTTTTAGCTCAACCAATCACGTTTAACCAGTCTCAAGGTGATTGGTTGAGCTAAAAGAAACCTGTCAAATGCTCGTGGGAAACGTTGAAGTTTGACGCTGGCGGGGGTAATGTTTTTTATCAACGGTATCCATCCTTAGATGCAATCGACGGCATTTATTTATTTATTTATTTATTAAACTTTATTTGGTAACAAAAATACATATTTCAAAAGAAAAAACAGCTATAAAGAAACAAAGAAAAAGCAAAACAAAACACTAATATATACTTATATATAAATGGGAGAGGTGCGAACGGGACGCAAGTACCCATGCAATGAAGGGACCTCCCTGTAAAATATTTCTCAAATCATTAATAATTCACGAGGAAAACAATGGAAATCGGTTACCGAGACGTTGTTATGAAATGTGGTAATAAACGCCAAAAAAATTAAGACAAGTTTTACCTCAAATTTCTCTTTAAATATACTGATTTGTTTGAGAAGCTATATACCATGCATACACTCGAAAGCCGTTTATTATCTGATTTACAAACACCTCGGAGTAAGTTAAAAAACTCGGCTCGTTTTTCAACGCACTTTTTCGGTGTTTTTAAATCAGGTAATAAACGGCTTCTCGTGTATGATATATTACATAATACATTGAAAAAAAATACAAAAATACAACTATTGCAAAATGTCCAACAAATTAAATAATAAAATGAAATTAATTTCTGTGACAAGGACAATCCGTTACGAGTGACCAAGTGCAGGTTAGGTTTACATCAAAAACTGTTACAGTAGTAGAAGTCCTGAGTAGTAAGAGAAGAGAAAGTTCTTAAATATATATACACTTGAGAAATTAATAGGTTCCATGAACTACTTTGCAAATACTGTTCCATAACTTGACATGCAACCCGGTTAAAATAACAGCCTTATACGTACTAGTTTTGCAAATCAGAGTTTTTAACATAAAAGTATAGGACTAAGACTATAAGCTGGGTTCAGTCGTGCGTAACAAAAGAAAAGTTTATATCAGAAATATCATAAAGAGCTCTGTAAAAGAAGGTTAAATCTCTAATTTCTCCGTAATATAGCGCAGAGGTAACAACTTGAGCGCTGATAACCGTTCATTGTACGTGGAGTCCCGATCCTTAGCCTGCGAGCAGGCTCTTGTGGAAGGAGAGAGGGAGGGGAATGCAGACAAGAGAAAGAGAGAAACTCGACAATTATCTTTTATTGGTGCGAATTAAGTTGCTTGAAATCAAAACTAATTAATGTAGTGTACTATCTTTCAAAATAGTTATATTGGCCGTACCGAAAAAGATGGCGACTTGTACATTTAACCACAATCCTTTGCGTTCAGTAAATATTGTTTCTTGCAGAATTATTGGAAGATATGGATTTAAAACGATCAACTTTGGTAGGAATGAATTTCTTGCTTAATCAATCTTAGCATGATAAACAATGTTTAGTTGTTATTTGAGCTGATTTGAGGTCGCAAAGCATTATATTAATGTACCGTCGCCATCTTTTTCAGTACCGTCAATTGCATGCTCTATTGTTGTCACTAAATATATATTTGAATGTAATAACTGAAATTCCACTGAATCATGTATATTGCAGGATATATTGAAACCCCCTGCTGTTAATTCTGGAGATATCCCAGAAGGTGAAAATGAACATGATGCAAATGAAATTGAAACAGAGAGTGAGACAAAAGGATCCGAAGAAAAATGTGGTAGGTATTTTAAAAAGCTGCCAGCATGCACGTCATACAATTTCAGGTTGTTAATTTGCAACTCTACATTTGCATGGTTTGATTGTAGGACCGCGATGGCCTAGCTAATTCTACTAGCATTTTCTCCAAGTAACTTAGAAACATTTTAATCAAACGACTATTTTCAAGTCTTTATACACAGAATAATAAACTAGATAAAGCGACTATTTTTAAGCAAACAGAATTAAAAATATGTTTAGCAATATAATTGGCATATACGCTGCAGAATAAGGCTACGTTTACACGGTACCGGACGAATTCGAGACCGGTCTCGAATTCGTCCGGTTCCGTCTGTTTACACGGAAGACAAATTCGGAACCGGTCTCGAATTAGTATACGGTTCCGCCTGTTTACACGGCGAAATGGACGAATTCGAGACCTGTCTCGAATTCCGAATTCGTCCGGTACCGTGTAAACGGGGTCCAAGTAGCATCAATTTCTACCTTTTAACAACTTTGTCCCGGGCACGATTTTGTATTTTTGCATGATTTTACTTCCGCTACTATTCATAGTGAGGCCGTGAGGCATCAAGGCATGTTGTAAGTTCTTTGCTCCTTTTGCCTTTGGAGTTGGACAAAAAGTTGAACAGGAACAGTTTTTTATTCAGGATCAAGGTTTTCTTGCACATGATTGTTGGTAGATTTCGAAATAGACTGACTGACCTTGTAGTTTAACAATTAACAGTATTCAGATGTGGCTGACAACTGTCTTGATCGTAAATATGTTCACCAGTGTGAAGTATATATACTTCCACCTTTGCTAGCACGGTACAGAGCCTCTGAGGAGGAGAGATCTAGAGGCCTTCGATTCAGGCTTCGATTTAGTGATTGCTGCAGTAACACTACAATCAGTATCTTTTACCCCAGCACCTCCGCACTTTGCCAGTAGCCCGAGTGAACGCCTTACCCAGGCGTCTTGTTCTTTAAAAGTATTCATGGCGACTAATAACATTCAAGATAAGTTTTTGGAAACACCACGTTTAATATTTATTTGCTAAGCTTTCGGACTGTTGACTCAGTCCTTCATCAGAACAATATAACAACGGTCGACCTGTTGGCTCACGTCATTTATAAACTAAGCAACTGATTTAGAAAATAAATATTAAACGCTGTGTTTCCACAAACTTATGTTGAATGAATTTTTTATTTGAACTTGTCCTCCAGATGAGTGATTTGACGTCACGCACAAGAGCTCTATTGCTAGAAAAAGGCTGTCTATAGCGTAAAACAAACCTTAAATTGTTAAATGTTCTTTTGATCTAGATCAGTGAGGTTAAAATAAGAAAAATATCAGAATATTTATTTATAGACATAAACGAATCGTCGAAAATTGTTAGCATCCCCATTCCGGAGATTCTTCCTGCAGATCTTGAAATACACGAAAACTGTAAATATTCAATTGGCCCAAAGACACTGAGCATTATGGGCAAGCTAAATGGAAGGATTGTCATGATTAAGAAATATCATCGCACAACTTCAGAACATGAAATTTCTCAACTTTTTAGCGACGAGTTAAATACTATAAGGTTTGGAGCAAACTATTTCATGTTAGGGGCGGTCGAGTGTTGGGGCGAGGGAGAGTGTGGGCGAGGGCGAGTGGAAGTGGCAATGTCAGCCGGCACAGCACATGTAATGTATGAATATAATCTAACAAACAGGGCACTCGGAGACTGCATATACCTCCGCCAGCAGCGGGTTATTAGGGATGTTTAACTCTTTCCTGTCCAAATCGGTCTTTAGTATTTTATTCTGGCTAACGCCAGACGATTTTATTCACATCTGGGGAAGCCCTCGGAATGAGTTATAAACTATCTCTCTCTAACTCTTTCCTGTCCAAATTGGTCTTTACTATTTTATTCTGGCTAACGCCATACTATTTTATTCTGGCTAACGCCAGACGATTTTATTCACCTCTGGGGAAGCCCTCACACAGGAATGAGTTGAAACTAAGCAGGCTAGCTCACAAGACCTACACATGTATGAATATAATGCACGATTGCACTCGTACCAAAATTATGACAAAATATTTGCATAAAGTAAGGATAATGAGCAATCCAGCATTTCTTCTATTAAATTCTTATCTTAGCCAAATCTTAACCAAATTCAACCAAAATTTAATGGGTTGGTCGTTGGTATATGATCAATTTTCCCACAAACTTTCATAAAAGCTTGTGCAGTATTTTGTAAGATATCCTGGCGACAGACAGACGGACGGACGGCCGGCCGGCCGGCCGGCCGGCCAGTCAGATAGACAGACAGACAGACAGACAGACAGACAGACAGACAGACAGACAGACAGACAGACAGACAGACAGACAGACAGACAGACAGACAGACAGACAGACAGAAAGACAAACTGACAAACAAACAAACAAACAAACAAACAAACAAACAAACAAACAAGCAAACAAACAAACAAACAAACAAACAAACAAACAAACAAACAAACAAACAAACAAACAAACTGACAGACTGACAAACAAACTGACCGACTGACAAACTGACAGACAGACAGGCAGATAAAAAGAGAAACAGACAAAAAACAAACAAACAAACAAACAAACAGACAGACAGACAGACAAACAGAGGTGAAAACAACTTCCTAGCGGGGGTAAAAATGCAAATAAAAACAAACTATACTGAAATATAAGCTATAAAATCCAAACAAAGATAATGTACATTACAATGTAAGTCCTATTTTCAATGGCGTCATATTGACTACATACATTTTAGTAATCAGTATTTTTTCCCCACAAACTTTCATAAAAGCTTGTGCAGTATTTTGTAAGATATCCTGGCGACAGACAGACGGACGGACGGACGGACGGACGGACGGACGGACGGACGGACGGACGGACGGACGGACGGACAGTCCGACAGACAGACAGACAGACAGACAAAGAAAGAAAGACAAACAAACAAACAAGCAAACAAACAAACAAACAAACTGACAGACTGACTGACAAACAAACTGACCGACTGACAAACTGACAGACGGACAGGCAGATAAACAGAGAAACAGACAAAAAACAAACAAACAAACAAACAGAGGTGAAAACAACTTCCTAGCGGGGGTAAAAATGCAAATAAAAACAAACTATACTGAAATATAAGCTATAAAATCCAAACAAAGATAATGTACATTACAATGTAAATCCTATTTTCAATGGCGTCATATTGACTACATACATTTTAGTAATCAGTATTTTTTTTGCTCAATATTTTTCGCTTTTTCTCATGACTCGTTTGCAATGAAATCCGTTTTTATATAAAATTTACTGAGAAAGACACTTCAAGAGTTAGAAATCAAAATACTCATTAGTATGCGATAAACAGCGTGATAAGAGGTTATCGGCACTCTTGCATTTATATCAAACAAATTGAAATATCTCAACAACGAAGCAAGAAAACGAACAACTGCAAAAATATTACACTGTCATTTTAAGAGTTATTTCAACTAGGAATTAATTTTCGTTTCCTGGGCACATTAAGCCATAGTAAAAGGCGACTTATTTTTGTCTTTTCTTCATTTTATAAACTGAATTTTTTTTTTAAGTTTCGGAGATAATTATGTTTCGTGCATTGCCTTCAATGCAATTGCAATGGTTTTGAAAATTAAATGTCAAATGTGACGTCACGGTAACCATTGTTGTCTTCACATACACGTTTTGTAGACACTTATTTTTATCACTCAAAAATTATACACTAATAAATGAATAAATCAATGAATGAATGAACGAACGAACGAACGAACGAACGAACAAACGAACGAACCAACCAACCAACGAACGAACGAACGAACGAACGAACGAACGAACGAACGAACGAACGAACGAACGAACGAACGAACGAACGAACGAACGAACGAATGAATGAATGAATGAATGAATGAATGAATGAATGAATGAATGAATCTGATGAAAATGACATGTGACTGCGAGGTTGTACATCACCAACGTTCACTAGAGGGGGTGCATAAGATTGACCTTCTCCTTAACTCCTTACTCCATTGTCCCATGAGACTAATTACATAATACTGATCTAAATATTTTTACAAATGTAATTCTACCAATATAAAAATGAAACCAGCTATTTGTCAGCAAATATTTCCTTTTTTTCCAACAGGTGTCTTTACCATCCAAATATTGTGCTGTTGATAGCCGTATGTCGTGGGTTAAAAACACTGGAACAATATCTCATATTCGAACCACTCGAGTTTCACTATCTTCATAGATTACTTTATGAAGACAAAGTTAAACTGGAAGAAGATTCCATATTAAATCTTGCTCATGATGTAGCGAACGCTATGCAGTATGTTCATAATATGGGATTCCTCCATTGTTATTTGGGATCACAAAGTGTTATAGTAACGCGAGATTACACAGCAAAGGTAGGTTTAGGTATAGGTTGGCATTAGTTTAATAATGCAAAATAACAATGATAATGTAAGTGTAAAATACTTACGTTTTTCCTGGAAAACAGAAAGTCTCACGCTTACAAGTCTACAATCCTTTTTAACAACTTTGGTCAGGATTGCCTGAAAATCATGAATTCAAAATTATCTCGAAGAAAAAAACAGTTTATTAGGCATGTAACATTGTAAAAATAGCCCCCCCCCGTCTCTTTTCCCCTACTCCCGCAACGGCGTAGGGGTCACTGGCATCCGCACCAGTTCTTGCATGAGGGACCTTACCTTGGGACATCAAGTGAAATCGTCAAAAACAGGAAAGTGTTCCAATGATTGCCATGCACGATTGTAGTTTGCGTTGTCAGCGTACCTTACTGCGATATTCGGTTGAGCTAGACTCAGAAAATTATATTGAAAAGTTTGGTCATTGAAGCACATACGTTACACCATGGGCAATTTAAGATGTTGTCAAGGGCAAATTTAAAAGTTTGTGCAACGCCTTAATTTC
Source organism: Paragorgia papillata (assembly GCA_035771165.1). NCBI lineage: Eukaryota > Metazoa > Cnidaria > Anthozoa > Scleralcyonacea > Coralliidae > Paragorgia > Paragorgia papillata. Next base: position 10,426,922 of record JAWNZC010000322.1, on the reverse strand, counting down.
TATTGGTCCAAATGGTCAAATTAAACATTCAAATTTCCCATGAGAATTTGTTAAATTGCTAGAGCTCGACGAGGTTTTTCAAATGAATGGTCGAACGACTATATTCAGCTAAGATGTCAATACCATGCATTATTCACTTGTGAGTTGTGATCCTTTTATTCTAGATTTGTAATTTTGAATACTCTTTAAGAGAAGATGCTGGTCAAGTTTCTCTAAGTCACTCTTGTCTACTCCATAATTGGATGGCACCAGAGCAGATTCTGGGCTTTCCGGCCGATAAACCAGGAGACGTTTTCAGTTTTGGTATCTTGGTATGGGAATGCCTGACATTGAAGAGATCTCGTCAGTTGTTTAGTTTAGAGCAGCTTGCCGTTATTGGCAAGAATTTACATTCACGAGTGTTGTCGAAAGTAGAAGGAAAGAAAAATGTGAAGTTATTAATAAGTGATTGCACAAAGATAGCCAGTAAAAGACCAACATTCCACCAGGTATAAATATTTACTTTGACAATATACGATACACCACATACCTTGTGCTATGCACAATGTACCATGCACCATGTACGATGCACCATGCCCCACGCCCAATGTACCATGCTCCTTACTACATGTACCATACACCATGCCACATGTTCCATGCACCATGCATGCACCATGCATGCACCATGCATGCAACATGTACCATGCAACACGTACATTGCGCAATGCCATCTGTTAAATTTTGACATCAACAATTTTTTGGGTCGATTCAAATCTTAATTTGCCTACAACTCCAAACACGATAAATAAATTCCATATCAGTAATATCGTATTTGGGGTTAGGAGCCGGGGGGGCCACATGTTTTGTCTTTTGCTTTAGCGTAATTAAGGTATACTTTGAAAAAGTATTTCTATGTTGTATTTCAATGAAATTTATAAAAAAGTCAACCACTAAACACTCCTTGTTTAGAACTTTAAATTTTGTAAAATTCAAAATGCAGGAAATGCCATTGCAGGTCTCAGAAATCCAAAATTTTCTGGGGGAGAAGCCCCCACCCTCCTAAATAATGTTGTCACACTAATATGCAAAAGTCAAATTTTGCTCCCCCCCAGGTGAGATTTCGTTCCACTGGGTTATAGGCACTTTAATGTGTATTAGACAATGCATTTTGTTTCGGAATTTCACCATATTGTTTTCTACCATATATTTATTCGAACTCGTAAAGTATTTTTATTTAATGACCTACACAAGATTTGCATTTGCTTATTTTCCAGACTTTTGCCTGGCTTGACGGGTTGCTTCACTATCGTTTGGTAAATGTTACTCCGGTGAGCATGGACAAGGATGAACAATTTCCTAACTTGTTTTCTTAGTATTATGTCATTAATTGTCAACTTATTCTATGCTTTTTTATCAATTTATTGTATATTTTCATGTATTCATTGTATATTTTCATGTATTCATTGTATTTCAAAACAAAGACCATATTTTGCAGCAAGATGTCAAACTCCAAACATTGTTTACATTAAAATACAGATCCGAATTCCTTTTTTAATGAAATTACAATCCATAAAAAAAATATGGCAATTGCATGTACATTTACCATAATAATTCTTTACAATCCTGAGCAGGTTTGGACTGGCCAGTGCGCCATATATTTTTCCTTGGAACAATGTGCAGCCATTATTCTACAATACTGAGCCATTATTCTACGGCAAAATTGCACAATGGCCAGACCAAGCCTGATCCCGAGTTAAAATAAGAGATGAGAATTGTTTGACATAACAACGTAAAATTAGCTCGTAGCTCACAGCTTCGTTTCCCCTAATTTTAAGCCCTAATCGAACGAGAACGCAAGTCATCGCAAGTTAGCTTACGATGACTTGCGATGCCACCAGACAAACGTCGGCACAAGTTCTGCACTTCCGCTAGTTCCCACGCCTTTTCTCTAGTTCTCATGGTAGTTTCTATGGCGACAGAGCACGAAAGACTTGCATCGATTTGTGTTTTGTGCTCAAACGTTTCCCAAGTTGAAGAAAACTTGCGATGAAATTTGAACAAGATCAAATTGTCGCAAGCTAACGCAAGTCATCGCAAGCTGGCGATCAAACGAGACACAAGCAAGCACAAGCTAAAACTTGCGATGACTTGCGTTCTCGTTTGATTAGGGCTTTAGGGTATGTCGTTTCAGATATCTTTGGTATTTTTCATGATACAGTGGTTTCTGTAAGCAAAGGGACTGTGGTAAAACGCACACGCCACCATCTTTTTTTGTTACTGTTGATTGTGCATAGTCCAAAAATATTTCGCGAAAGTGATAATACAAATCGAGAACGATACGTTTGAGATTAAGATTTCAATCAGTCGGCTTCTACTGTCTACTGTATTTGGGACGAGTCTGAATTTGAGGGTAAACTAACTGGCAAAGTGTATACAGTATGTTTATCTAAAACGAAGTTTCAATATATTTATTAACAGAAACCACCATTGTCATTGATTGATGCTATTTTGTTTGGTTGGATGCACAATAATAGTCATCTCCTCTTTGGCACCATGTTCTTTACATTTCACACAAAAAATACTGGTTTTATTTTTCTGAGGATATACTGCCAATTTGTCGGCAATAATATTATCCAAAAAATTACAAGTACTTCATGCATTCCATCGATTACAAGTACTTCATCCATTCCACGATAATCCGCTTCCCGATTCTAAGCGATGCATTTATAAATCTTTTGATAGTGCAGTAACAGTTAAGCTAACACTGATCTACACAAGCAAGACGTGAAAGCGTCATATAATAATCTAGTATACAGTTAACGTACCAGGAGGTTCATTGGTGCGTTTTTTTATCAAACCAGGTCTCTGACGTTGTCTTCCGGCATCAGTATAGTAAGCCCGCCTTTGTGTTTGCATTTGAGCGTTATAATAGGCAACAGACTCTGGTTCGTCCATCAAGTATTCCAACTGTAAACGATCAAACTTTTCTTGTTCATCTTCAAGTGCTACTGTACTTTTTCTTGATTTCCTTCCCTCACTTTCTGTATCTGCAACGTTACCATTATCTTCTGATAAATAACATTCAGAATACCAAGTATCGAATTCTGTGACAAGGCGCTTACGGCATTGGCTGACAAGCTTTTCGCAACACTGAATATCTGACTTCACACTACGAAGTTCCTCAAAATCGTTTCGATATTGTTGTTTTAACTCTTGGAATTTTTTCAAATAATCAAATTCTTCTTCGTCGATTATTTCCTTGTCCGTTTCTGGGAAAACGGATCCTCCTATTTCTTCTCGTTGCTTACGTTTTAACTCGAGCATTTTTCCAACATCGTCGATTTCGACCTTTTCAGCGTTGATCTTTAATGATAGTTCCCTGGCAGTTTTCTTTTTATTCTTGAGAATTTCTAAAACAAACAAACAAACTTATCATCAAACAACAGAATAAAGTAAATAACAGTTATAAATATTTATAACAAAACAATCTACAACCCCATACTTAATAATGAAATAGTATGAAATAAACAAATATTAAAATCTATCAATCTGAAAATGTATTTCGAGTGTTTTCAAAATTTTACAAAATTGCCCGAGTCGCGAAGCGACGAGGGTAATTTGTAAGATTTTGAAAACACGAGTGAAATTAAACCTTAATTTTCCTCGGCCCCATGCGATTACCCATACAAATCCAGCTTCATCGGAACGTTTTGCTTATTTAGTGCATGCATGCACTTGTCGCTATTGCCTCCTCGTTACGTCATGCATACATTCATGCTCTTACGACAAAACCTCGTAGTGGTGCTGTACTTGTTTGTTATTCTCTAATGATATCATTGAATTAAATAAAAGACGAGCGTATCAAATATTTACCTTTATTCTCGTTAAATATCCTGCTGATCTCGCTTCCTCGTTCTTGTTTAAACTCTACGAAGGCCTCGGATTTCGGAGGAGGTGTTGTGGAACGCGGTCCAGGACTTTGTTGTGTACCTTCTCTTGTTCCAGCAGTTCCGGTACTTCTTAACTCGCCATCTTGTCCTTGAGAATCAATGCGCTTTTGATCTCCAGTTTCACCAATATCCTTCCCTCGACGGCTTTTGATTTTTCGAGCAGCCATTAAAACTGTTACGTTAGGTTTTGGTCCCCCGGAATTAGCCAACCCAACACCGAATCCTCGACCATCTGGTTCACCCACAAGTTTTGGGTCTTGGCCAAAGTTTGTGGAAATCCCGCCATCTGAAGAACAAAAACAAATATAAACCCATATGTTGTATAACACTTATAGATAGATAGAAGAACTTTATTTAAACACGCTAACCTTATTAACATAAGCTTGTTTCCACAAGGGGCGTGTAGTTAATAGTTTACAAAGTAAAAGTAATTTTTTAAGATGGACAAATAAAAAGTCCACATGCATTAAGTTCCACATATTATTTACAAATATAGAATAAATGTCAATAAAGTCCACATAGAATAAAGTCCACATATTATTTACAATTATACATTCCTGAGCTATGATATTATATGTTAAGAAAATTATTAATTATAGGAATGTTATGAGCAGCAATTTTCCTTTTAAATGAGGAGAGCGATTTACATTCCCTCATGTCACTTTGTAAAAAGTTCCAACAATTACTCCATGAAGATTTTTTTTCCATCTTTGCTTTGTTTTTGTTACAATTTATTTGATTTTATCCGAAGCCCTTACAATGTTTATAAACTTGATATCCACGTTGATATATACACCGCGCGCAATATAACATTTGGCAAAATCTGATGTATGCTCCATTGGCTGTTGTCTACTTGTCTGTTCACTGTGTTCAGTTATCAATACGTCACAACGTGGTAAGAACAATCTATAACTGCAGAATACTATCAGACAACAAAAAATGGAATCTATTTGTTTTATATACAATATAAATTCAAGCTTTACTTTATTTTATCACATTTTACTCTGATGAAGGTTTCGCTCGAAACGTGAGTATTTCGTTGCTAAAATTCTCGGCAGTTTACCACATTTTCACTTTGCAAAAATTGAAAAGGTCTTTATTGAATTTCTTTTGGAGGCATGAAAAAAGACAAAAACTGACGTGATCTGACATGATCCATGCGCCGGTCTGTTCTCTAATAAATGATGGACAACAACCAATGTTATGAAACACGGTAAAGATCACAGGTCATTGTAAAACGTACAACATCAGTGTTAAGGAATTTTTTCATCATTGAAAATCGTGATGTTTTCTGTCAATGTAACTCACGGAAAGGAAAAACAACTATTATATTTTGATGTATGAAGAAATTTGAAAAACAAAATTATAGATAACCATGTCCAAATTTCTTGGCTGTCACCGCTCCGAGTTACGTCGCTATACTACTCTAGTCAACTTACTATGGATTTCCTGATTATCGCTCATGGCCATTTCTTGAAAAACATATTTCTCTCGAAGTCGTTTTTCCGTATCATACTCAATCGTGTTAACAATGTTTCGAAATATTTCTAACATTTCTTTAATTTGTCGAACATTGACAATCTCAATTTCAGAGATCTCCCGAGAGATGTAGTTTTCCACTTCTTGTTTTAACTCATTCTGCTGAGTTACTGACAGTGGCTCGTATACAACATGACTCCTGTTCGTCAGGGTATCGTGCATTGCTAACTCATTCTTCAGGAACTGTATTTCAGCCTCGTACTCCTGACACTGCTTTAAAGTATCGTAAACTTCGTTCACCGCAGGTTCACAATAAACGCTCTTCATCCTTGCTCCGAACCGTAAAGTTGAAAGCTATAGAGAGAAAAGAATAATTACACGTGTATATTGAATACATCATGTTTTTAAAAATTCATTTATACTATGTTAGTTGAATATTTTCTTTTTAAGTTTCAGCAAACTTTAATAAATCTCAGTAACACAATATTATATATCTGGTTATAATTTTAATATAAAATATATTGTTTCTGTACCGAGCATAGTAACAGTAGCAGATTAGGGTACCCGAGCCTCTTGGCTGTTTTTTTGATCCGGGGGCTCTCTTAGGCTCGATTCCAGCCGTTGTGTGAGCCCGCGTTCCTTCGCCCCCACACACCGGCTGGATCAATGGTCGAGTCCTTTGTCCGGTTCGACCAATAGAAAAGGAGCCGCAAGATTTCGAGGGTAACGTAACGTGGTGATTGGTTTAAGGCGGTCACATGTTAAATGTTCGACAAAAATAGCGAATGTTAGTAAATACTAGTAAAGCATATAGCTTCCAGTCTTCAAAGAAAAGCTATTAGATATAATTATTAAAAGCGATATTTATTATTGAGAATCTGTCAGATTCTCAGTGAGTAACTAGGTAAAGAGCCTTCTTTTGGAAAGAGCTGCATGTCTTGGTTATAAGTTAATCTGCCGACTGAGTATATTAAAATTGCAGACAGGTTTATTTCAAATGCAGATAGAGTAGCAGATCTGAGATTCTCGATCAAAATATTTCATACCGCAGCAACAAACGATTTGTGGCGTGATCGACAAAGCTCTGCCAGCGACATAGGGGTAAGATATTAGACATAAAAAGTCAACTTATGTTTTAGTTTCTTCGATATATTTGTGTAGCGCGAGGTGTAGCGTGTCGTTTGGTTTACTCTAAATTCGATTTAACAGATACAGAATTTATCCAAGAAACGAAATACCTGTGACCACGCTCCAGTGAGAACGTAATAATTTTTCGATTAACTGATCAAAATCGTCTTTGCGTAGACTAGATTTGTAAGTTCGATGTTAACAACTTCCACCTATTCGATGTTGATACCTAACTTGATACACCGTCAGGCTGTCCCATGTCTACCAAACTGATGCGTATCATTTTTGTCATCATATTTTATCAACAAAAAATCTGAACTTAATATATTTCACATACTGAAGGAGTAATAAAGCAACTTGTATTTTTATTTATTGTGAAATTGGCAATTATTTATTCGAGACGGATTTGTTTACAAGACTAATTTCGGTTTCGAGCACTGGAAACCTGTATCAAAACTCTGTCTAGAAGAGACAGACTTGGGGCACTGCAAAGATTTATTGATGATGAATTTACTAAAGATCAGGACAACGATTTGAGTGTTGTTTGTAAGATACAAACATCAAACATACAAATGCACTGCACTGCAGTCACAAGTATTTGCTTCTTGGACGATGTTCTGTATCTGTCAAATCGAACTTAAACCAAACCACAACACGCCACACCTCGCGCTACGCAACATTAAAACAAGTTAAACAAATGTTGGCTTTTTATCGCTAATATCTTACCTCTAGTCTAGTATATCACTGGCAGAACTTTCTTGATCACACCACAAAACGTAATAATGTTTTGATTGAAATCTCTATCTAGATCACGTTATGGGACTCCTCGCTCGTCGCTTTCACCGCATGCACACGACTCTGGTAAGCTGGTTCAATTAAGAGCACGCGTATTTGTTTGTCTGTTACATGTTTTTGACGTTACTAGTACGTGCTGATCACTGTTGACCGACTGCCTAACGCCTAAAATGTCGCGCCATTATGAAGGAGATTCGCATGAATACTAATGAACTAAAAAGGCGCGTGTGACGTCATGGACAAATTGTGTCGACCATTGATCGAGCCGGTGTGTGGGGGCGAAGGAACGCGGGCTCACGCAACGGCTGGAATCAGGAGCTGTCAGCAGCCCAGGGACCACATAGGATCCGCGAGTCTTAGTCATAAGTGACAGTGGCCCAGTAACTCGCCACTGCATAGTTTAATTAAAGCTATACGTCTGTCAAAACGAGTTATGTATTCCAACAACGATCATTATTTATTTGCTATTTTTATATTATAAAAATGTAATTGGAATCGTGGTCTGCACAACTTACCGTTTCTTCAATTTGAGTTTCTTCTCCCCATACGTTTGCAATTAATGTCGTGTTGCTTCTTCCACCAATTGAATCGCTAAGAACGTGCGTGAGTTTGCTCTGCCGATAAGGAATATGTTTCCTTCTCTTGTCTCCCAACGCAATAACAACTTGCTCAAGAAACGTCAGTGACTTATTGATGTACATTGCTTCTCGTTGCCCAACACCTTCGGGTTCGGTCTTGCCAATTCGTTCGGAACCAGCCAAATCAACGAGATTGATTTTTGACAACGTGTATTTAGCATTAGACTCCACTCGTGACCGCGACTCAATGTATATGGTAAAGTTACAGTGAGAACGCGAAGAATTTCGGTTCAATGAATGACTTGCAACGATGCGGTTCATTTCACCCTTAAAATAAAGAAATTAAAATATTTAGTATACATATTAAAAAAAGAAAAGCTTCGGGGCTGTCCACATAAGGCGGGCTAGCCTGGTTACCGGGCTGATTTTATGTCACGAGAAATTTTCTTTGACTGTACAAAAAGGAATTAGAATACATTGTGTGCTATAGGTACAAAAAAACGAAGGCAATCTAGCTGTGTTATGTCATTTTGCATTTCTCAAATAGCCGTATTAGGGACCTTACGATGCTAGGACGACGACGGCGGTTAAAAAGCAACATAATAGTCACTTCCTGTCTTCTCACTGGGTAAGCGCATACAATTAATTATGGTTAATTATATACAGTTAATTATCGCCCGCAATGCGAGATTTCCTAACGAGCGGTAGCTTTCTACACAAGCAAAAACAACATGACTGCTCGATTTTCGTCTTCGACTGTAGAAGAAATCGAAAAATTACTTGAAGACAAAGACTCTGAAAACACAAATAGATCGACTGAAGTTGCGAAAGAACTCTTCTATGAGTATAAAAGAAATCCAGGAGCCGAACGAAAAAGAACAACTTGCAAAAGTTTTGAAATCTTTTTATGTGGAAGCACGAAAAAAAGATGGCTCGCCTTACTCCACGGGAAGCCTAAAAACATTGAGATTGAATACAATATATAATAAAACAATTATTGGATTTGGTTTTTGTGATATCTGGATAATCAAGGTCTTGGTAAGTGTTATCAGCCTCAGCCTTCGCTTACCTCGACCTTGATTATTCCAGATATCACAAAAACCTCATCCAATAATTGTTTATAATTAAATAAAGTCACGGCTGACTGACTATTATATTTGATATTTGAAGCTAGTTTAATGACTTCCAAAACGCCCCAGTACTGGTAAAATGATTGTAGTGTCAGTATTGAAGTAAATCTTAAGCAACTGTTCTCATCGTTTGGTGAGTTGACGTCGTCTTAGTCTCCCTCGCAGCCGTTGCTAGGGTCGACCCCACCAACGGCTGCTCACTCGAGCAACACATTCCATTCCCGCATCTGACCAATCAGAAAAAGCCTTCCAAAATCTGGAAAGCCGACCTTCACCTTGGCATATGTCCTTGCCTCGGTATTTTGATGGCGAATTATTAGTTGGTGTAAGAAAGTGTGTGATTTACGTTTAAACGTTTAAAATTAAAGATCTTAATCCCTATCAACGGAAAGCAGTTGTCCAATTTGTCCATAGTCCAAGGGAATACTGATGTTTGTAAACTTTCCTACCGAGTGTGGTAAATCGCTGATTTGCCAAGCGCCGATACAATCTCAAAGGTTTCTGGCCATGCTATTGTGGTGGTTTCTCCGCTTGTGAAGCTTTTAATATGCAAGAACAAGTCATTCACCTACGAAGTCTTGGGATTTCTTCGGTTAGCTTGAGCAACATTGAAGAAAACAAATTAAAATACGTAAAAGAAAAAATATTCTCGATCGGTAGTTTGCGAGGATGGACCTGCTACATTTCGCAAACACTTGTAGCCTTTTCAAAAGTTTTCGTACAGATTTATTTATACGAGCGGCAAGAACATAATTAAAATACCATTCTTCGTAAATTTCGTAAACTTCTAAGCTAAACTATTATAAGTAATAGCATAAAAAGAGGTGTATTAGCTATTAATTTATTATCGAGTCGGTTTTCTTTGTTCTTCCGAGGTCTTTATATCGCATAAAGACCTTGAATAATAATTAGATACGAAATGAAGAAAAAAACAAGGAAAATCTTTGTCCAAGGTGGAAAAATAGACAAAACTTTGTTGGAAAACCTCCTCAATAATAAATTAAGTCAGATAAATCCCTCGAACGTCGGGATGTATGCGATATAAAGCCCTCGGACGCTGCGCGTCCTCGGGTCTTTATATACTGTAGCATATACATCCCTGGTTCTCGGGATTTATCTATTACTTAAACGTCCCGCCCGATGAGGGTCATTTAGTTATTACTAATTCATTACTAAATGACCCAAATCGAGCGGGACGTTTAATAGCTAATCACCTCTTTTTATGCTGATATCATGTCTGCGGGAATTTCTTTTGTTTGCGGGAATTTCTTTTGTTGTCACCTCCGTTGACGTCAAACCGGGTATGATTAGTTCTAATCAGACCTGGTTTGACATCAATGGAGGTAGGATTAGTAAAAATGAATATAATGAGGTATATTAGTTGTTAATATGCATGGACCTGTGAGAACAAAAGAAATCCCGCAAACATGATATTACTTATAAATATCAACTTTCAAGTAAACACACTATACTAGTCGCTCTCTTGTTGTTCATCCCATTTCCGTCGGGCTTGTGTTTACATCTTTTATTTCGCTGACGCTCAGAACTTCCACGCTTGTTTATCTGCATGTGGTGAAAGAGGATAACCAAAATAGCACCCTTCAAAAATTCGGCGAAGTTCTAAGCTATACTTCTGAAAATATTCGTAGTGAAGAGCGCAGATAATTTTCAGACTTTGGAAATGTAATGTCAACACGGCCAACAATATTTCTCTGATGCCCACACGCATCACATTGACTTTTACGCACCTTTGTTTGCATGGGCAGAAAGAACATAGTCAAAACATTATTCTTCGTAAATTTTGTAATGTTCTAAGCTAAACGTTTCGAATTATTAGCTTTCGATTAAACAAGTTTTACACAACAACGCTTGCCTCGTCGCTCGGCAAAAGGCTGGCGTTTAATTTTAGCAGTGATCAATGCTGTAATCTCATTGGTTCATTGTACAAAGGGAATGGAATGTAGTGCTCGAGTGTATTGGGGAGCGTTTGGGACCGACCCTAACAACGGCTGCGAGGGAGACTAACGTCGTCTTGAAGACGTGAAAATCCTGTGGCGTTGTGTAAAGAACAAGGACGTCGCTGAGATTGCTCTAGGGACGAAACATTATTCATTCTCTTTGTTTCGCAACTAGAATTATTTTGTTTAAAAGACGTCGTCGTTGAAGCTGCCGTCGTATTTCGCAAGGTCCTAATAACAGTCAAGGCGGAAGTTACGTTTCGATTATTGGGGGGGGGGGGGGGGGGGGGGGGGGGGGGGGGGGGGGGGCAAGATCGCCGTTGGCTTGCTCTAGGAGTCTGGGTGCTAGATTAGGAAAGTGTTGCTAAGCAACGTATGGGTGAAAGGATAGTAGGATACAATAATATTGTAAATTGTGCTATATTACTTCTATTAAAAATTTGAAATTTGTGCCTTGAGTGATTAACTGACTTTTGGTACCTTAGATCTCCAAATTATTGGGGGGGGACACGGCCCCCCCCGCCCCCCTATAACTCCCCCCTTGATAACAGTTTCGTGACGAGGCTAGCTCGTCTCATATGAACGACCCCTAATATGCACATTTCAAGTAATGAGCTGATTGTTCTCGATTCCCTTGAGAACAGTAAATTTCCGAGCGTTTTCGTATTGTTTCAAGTAATGAGCTGATTGTTTTCGATTCCCTTGAGAACAGTAAACAATACGAAAACGCTCGGAAACGTTACCGTGTGCACATAGCCTAAGGACACTGTTTTGCGATTTTGCGATCAGAAATAGATATAGCCATTACAGTCAGTGACAAATTGAACCAGTACACTTCGTGATAAATTTTGCATTCCCCTCAACCCTTCCGTCTCTCCAATGATAATTGGTATATACTACAGTATATATGAGCAAAATATAACAGCCCATCATTCAAAACAAAAACTAACACTAATCGACCACTTAAAGTGCCTATGAAACAAAAATTATGTTAGTCTTACTGAGAAGGACACTTAAAATGATAAAGTAACATATTTAGCAGTTTTTGGTTTCCTTGCTTTGTTTTTGAGATATTTTAGTTTGTTTGATATGTAAATTTAACTTAAAGATAACTTTACGTCACACTTTGCATAATGACTTACCGCAAAAGATTATATATCTTTGCTATTGTCAAACAAAAATATTTAAAATTTATACTCATTTTGACTCTCTTGGAAACACTCGCACATGGCCCCTAATTCGCCAATTGTTCGGGAAAAAAAGAAGATATAGAACACTTTGGATAAGTCATTATGTAAAGTATGACGTAAAGTTATCTTGTAAGACAAATTTGCATATCAATACAAACTGAAATATCTTAAAAACGAAAATCTGTAAAAGATGTTATATTGTCATTTTAAGAGTTCTTTCAAATGAGGCAAATTTAATTTTCGTTTCATAGGCACTTTAACAATGAAAGGGGGCAGGCCAGGGAAGATTTTAATGATGTGAGTGTATCCGTTAATTTGTCCGCAATGCTTGGCCTGGGATGTGTTTAGTCAGAAACGTCCACAACATGGAGCATAACTTATACTGATTATAAATGCCAAAAAGCCAGTGTGTGAATGTCAAAATGGTGATAGGCTCCACGTTTCAAATTAAAGCTTAGGCCGGGGGAGGGTACTCTGGCAATTTTTGGGTAGGAATGTGCCACCGTGACCTCAAAATCCTGACTGACCCTATCCCAGACATAAAAAGGCGGTTTTTCATACCCTATCCCAGGTTGACCCTATCTCAGACCTAAACTAAAAAAAATCAATAACCTACCCCAGCACCAGTGTCTTATTGAGTTTTAGTTTGTTAATATATAAACAAAAGACAAAGTCTGTCCTGTCGTGGATCGGCGCGAGTGCATGTGATCAGCATCCATACCCTCTCTCATCTCAGACTAAAATAGGCACCTATTAAGGGGGCGATTACATGGACCAGGCTGGCCCGGTTAACCGGGATGAGTTTACTAAACGATTACATGGAGCGGGCTAGCCCGGTAAGCCGGGATGATCGCAATTATCAAGTAAATAAGGGCAAAGCTACGTTAGTTTTACTTCAGTTTTATATATATATATATATATATATATACATATAATTAGTCTATTATATATTTTGTAAGCCCATCCTTAATAAAAAGATTGTCATAATCCACGAAATCGTCTTCGCGAAGACCAATTCATTTATTAAATCTTCGCTATGATCACGAAACACACAAACAACGTTTTGATGTTTTATTTCAGTTCCTTTCAGCACTATTTATTCACACAGTCAAGCAAAGAATATAAACATTTTAAGGTAATTCCTTAGTAATTCTTCCAGAAATGAAAAGTTGCTGAAACTCTCCAGTATTAAAGTTTATGATATGTTTATAGTAAAATAACAAAAAAAGGTTGGGCAAAAAATCCTTCTTAAAAGCACTTAGTTTATACTGAGTGGAAAAATATTTTATATTTTATATATATGAACTATGGCAACAAATAATGGAAGAAAATTTGGCGAAAATAACAATTGACAAACATTTTTGCGACATAAGAATGTCCACATTCTTTCTTGTTACATGTTTTTTTGAAGCCGCAAGAACGAGAAACGTACGATATTTCAATTTCTCGAAATTATTTTTTCTCTATTCTTTCATATATGCTGTGGAGCTGGTGGAGGAAATTAATAATTGGAAAAAAAGTGGGGTCACCGAGTGTCTTCGTGAGCTACACAAGGTAAAACTTGAAAAGTTATTATTGGCCGATTTAACCTCCTTAGTGACATTTTTATGTGTTTTCGTCACTAACACCATGGATTGTAAAAGGACTGGATAGGAAACTAATAGTCAAGTGGGGTGTTTTGAGCCTTTGATTGGTTAAATCGCATAGTTGCAAATTGTGATGTCACGAATGGCGTGAGTATGCTTGTTTTACTGAGGTGTTTAAGTTAACTTTTCTTCAAATTCTTCATGTTCTCACATTTTGATGACTATGTTGACGTTTGAAACGATTTTATCGCCTACAAACCACAATCGAGTGTTCGAGGTAAACGTTGTTAGTTGGCCTTTGTCTTGATGTTTTCTGTGTTGTTTCAAAGAAACTGGGCGTCGCAAAATAGCGGTAGTTTTGTTTGGAATTTGGGATGCATATTTTAACAGTAAACCTTGATATTTTCTTTTAAAATGAGAAGAATAGATGGGCATTTTATCGTATCGTGGCTTTGTCGTATTTACAGGCAGTTCGATTTTCATTTTAAGTTGTATTAATCCTAAACTTTGAATATACTAGGGTTTTTTCCGACCAGGTTGTTATGCTCACGCCATCAAGTTTCCTATCCAGTCTTTTTACTATCCATGCTAACACTTACATACATCTTGAATTAGTATTGCAGAATTATGCGCAGAAAAGCTGCGCAATGCAAAACTGAGGAATTAGGAAATTTTCCAGTGTAACCTGGCCGTATGCAAGACTATTTTACAATTTCACCACATTTACTGCCGAGCTGTACATGTATATGCTAATCCAACCCGCTAACAAGATTACCAGGCTTCATTGACAATGCAAACAGTGAAATAAAAGTTAGTGCTGCATAGGCACTGCCGAAACAGAGAACGTAGGAGTCTAATGCTTCGAGTGAAGGCCCTTCGTCAGAGAGAAACGTGACGAAACGTGACGAGGGCTCTGGGCCTTCGCTCGGAACGTTAGACTCCTAAGTTCCTAAGTTCTTTGTTTCAATCGGCAGTATATCAAACCTTACTATATTTCGTTCATTGACAATGACTGGCCAGAAGGCTACAAAACACACTGTTTTTCTGAGGTACCACTCCAGTAAATACTTTTTTGTTATATATCATATGTCAAATGCAACAAAAATGTTGAGTACATTTTTGAATGGAGTAAAACTAGAAAAAATGGACTTGACCATCTACTTCCGGGTTTCTGACCATCTACTTTCGGTTTTCATTTTTCCCTTATTCAACAATTTTTAAAAAAACTAAAAATAACCATAATTTTTTTGGGGGTAAAAAAATTGGATTTACAGAATTTTTTAATACTACGGTTCCGGTTTGAGCGTGGACACGCGTAATTTGACGACACATGGTTCACGCGGGAAACTAACATGTTGCTAAGCGGAAACTGCGGAAACTGAAGGCCAAACGGCATTGTTTCTTCGCGAAAACATCGCGTTGTGTGGTTTGTCAGCGAAATGGCCGATCGGAAAAGAACTTTGGAGTTCTTAGCTTCACTTGACGAAGATTTAATTGTGTATAAAGATGAGTTATAAACATGACAACATTTGCTTTGAAAATTTGGCGCTCGTTTCAAATTGAAACAATAGTACAATACCGTTTGGCCTTAGTAACGTTACAGTTTCTGCTTAGCAACATGTTAGTTTCCCGTGTGAAACGTGTGTCGTCAAATTACGCGTGGCCACGCTCAAACCGGAACCGTATAGTAATTTAAAATCTGCCTATTGAATGATTACTTAATACAATTATAGTGAAATGTTTTAATGCAAAAAATCAGGTGTCACCACACTTTTTTAACATAAATTGGATTAAATGTAAAATTACAGTAGTTTGAGCAAGTTTGATTATTGAACGTAGTTTCAGTACTCAAACCTTACTATATTTTTATGTGTAGTGTACTGTACTGTACTGTGTACTGTACTGTGTATTGTACTGTGTATTGTACTGTACTGTACTGTGTAGTGTACTGTGTACAGTGTACTTTGCTGTGTAGTGTACTGTGTATTGGACTGTGTACAGTGTTAGTGTACTGTGTATTGTACTGTGTAGTGTACTGTGTATTGTATTGTATTTTATAAAATAGGTTGCATCTTACGCACGCTGTGATTGGTCAATTACCGTGTTTATATCAGGCTATGTAAACACGGTTGTGATGTCACGGCACATTTTTTAACCTAATTTCATAAAAGAAATAGAAAATGGATGCCCTGTGTTTATATAACCTGATGCAAATACTCGAGTGAGTTGGGAGAATTTGAAAGTACTTATGTAAACACTCGCCTACGGCTCGGGTTCACATAAACTTTCAAATTCTCCCAACTCACTCTCGTGTTTGCATCAGGCTATATAAACACGGGTGGCCATTTTCTATTTCTTAAGTACTGTGTATTTTACTGTACTGTACTAGCTGTGTATTGTACTGTGTAGTGTATTGTGTATTGTATTGTACTGTACAGGCAGTGTACAGTGTATTGTACTGTGCAGTCTACTGTGTAGTGTACTGACAGTATTGTACTATACAGGCAGTGTACTGTGTATTGTACTGTGTAGTCTACTGTGTAGTGTAGTGTGCTGTGTATTGTATTGTACTGTGTAGTTTACTGTATAGTGTATTGTACTGTACTGTACAGGCAGTGTACCGTACTGTGTATTGTACTGTGTAGTCTACTGTGTAGTGTAAGTTCTGTGTATTGTACTGTACAGGCAGTGTACTGTGTATTGTACTGTGCACAGTACAATGTACTGTGTAGTATACTGTGTACTCTACTGTGCAGTGTACTGTGTACTCTACTGTGCAGTGTACTGTGTATTGTACTGTGTAGTGTACTGTGTATTGTATTGTATTGTACTGTGTAGTATACTGTGTATTGTATTGTATTGTACTGTGTAGTGTACTGTGTATTGTACTGTGTAGTGTACTGTGTATTGTACTGTGTAATATACTGTGTATTGTATTGTACTGTGTATTGTACTGTCAGGCAGTGTACTGTGTATTGTACTGTGTAGTGTACTGTGTATTGTACTGTGTAAAGCTGGCAAAAGTTAAGCAAACTTTTTTTAAATTATTTAAATTTCTTTTGGAAAGATTAATATGTTTCAGTATAACATATCAATTATAGACCCTTCACTCAGGGTATTCCATAAAATATTACCCTGAGGGATGAAATAACCTGAGGGTGAAGCCCATGGAATGGAATACCCCTTGCTCCTGGTCACATGTTGTTCAACAAACACAATATTTCTTTCCACTGAAGGAGACATTGCACTGTTTCCTTCTGATGTCAACAATGAAGAAGGAAACAGTGCAATATTTCCCTCTGGCATCAGCTTTAACCATACATGCATTGTTCACGTGAATACACAATGGTTATTGCATCAGATCAAGAACTTTGGACTCCTTGGAGCATTTTGAAAAAAAGAGCTTGCATGTTTCAAGCTTGTTTGGTACAAAATAGCCAATTTTCCAAAAGAAAGAATATATATCTATACATATATCTTCAGAGAAGGTCTGAAGAAAACCTGGAGAAATTTAAAGCTGCTCTTTGTACTTGTTGAGTCTGGTACATTGGACTTGTTGAGTCTGTAAGTGTTTTGGTAAGTCTTTTTGCCTTTTGCAAGTTTCAAGTCAGTTTGGTATTTTGTATTTTAAAAGTCTTTGGTATATAACAAAACGCTTGTTGACTTTTGCCTCAAGAAACATCGAGTTTTACAGTCCCTCAGGCTTCATTGTCACCCTCAGGCTAAAGCCCTTGGGTGACATTGAAACCTTTGGGTCTGTAAAACTTGATGTTTCCCTCAGTGCCAGTCAACAAGTGTTATTGTACCGTGTATGGTATTGTACTGTGTACTGTACAGTACTATTACAGTCAAACCGGATGTTCTTTACCGCGCTACCTTGCAATATTGACAGCAACATTGCAATGTTGATTGCAATTGGTACACGGTGACTTCTTTGCAAGTTGCTAAAAATTCGCATTTTAAATATCAAACTTCATATAATATGATGTTTACTTAGAGTTAGTTATTCTGATTTTCAATAGAACTTCATATTATATGAAGTTTGATATTTAAAATGCGAATTTTTAGCAACTTAGCCATGTACCGATTGCAATCAACATTGCAATGTCGCTCTCAATATTGCAATGTTGCGCAGTAACGAACATCCGGTTTGACTGTAATTAGTGTATCTGTTTAACAAATAGATTCCATTTTGCCGTTGTCTGTTCAGTTATAGATGCACAGATGACATCACAACGTGGTAAGAACAAAAAAGTGGCTCACGAGACGCAGTCGAGTGGGTCACTGATGTTCTTACCACGTTGTGACGTCCTCTGTGCATCTATAACTGAACAGACAACAAAAAAATGGAATCTATTTGTTTTATACAATACAAATTTAAAAGGTCTTTGACGTGACCATGTGTCTGTCCTCTAATAGATCATGGCCAACAACCAATGAAAACACGCATAGCAACTAGGGTATTGTATAAACTGTACTACAGTCTAGACTCTAGTGTATTGAATTTTAATATTCAAATAAAGAATGGAAATCATGCATTTTCAAACCATTGAAATATTCTCATATTCATTAATTCATACCTCAAAGAATAGATTGAGAGCTTCCTCCTCTGTGTTGGCAATGTGAACAGACAATCCTTTGACGCGACAGCGTGCTCCTTCTTCTTCGGTCACGCTCATTGTACTTGGATGGACAAATGGCGTACCAGGAATCGTAGCTAACAGATCATACATTGCTTCATTATATATTTCTAAGTAGGAAACCCTGACAGAGATTGACTGATCTTTACGTTCAGATATCTCAGTGAATATTTGGGAAATTGCGCGAGGAATGATCCCCCGCTGTTGGAAATTCTCGCAAGAACCACTCATGGTAAAAGTCTTGCCAGTGCCAGTCTGACCGTAAGCTATGATTGTTGCATTGTATCCATCTAATGATTTCTTGATCTCCTCTTCAGCACATCGCTCGAAAACTTCAGGCTGGCCAGCATTATGAAGAACTCGGTTCATGTGATAAGTCCAATCTAAAACCTGATTGTTGATGTAGCCCCTTCGTTCGTCTTTCTTGCTGTGAATGGTAAGGGATTTGTTGTCCGGATGGAGCTCAATTACATCAACGGAAAATCTTGAAGTTGGTCTTATTCGGACAAATACTTTTACACTTTGATCAGCACTCATTTTTCTCTGTATTTAGTAAAAGACTACCTTTACAAGCATTTAATATACCACAATGATTCAATCACTGTATGCCTTGACATGGTTGCTAGGTAAATGAAAGCAATTGGTTACCAAGTTACATGTAAACCTAATCCGCTGATCATGTGAGCCGCTAATCAAACATGGCGGCTGAACCGAACTTTGTGTCGAAGGATCTTCATCTCATTGAAAAGTGTCCAAAAGAGGATCTACGAAAGGTGATTTGCTGTTTTTTTTACTTAAATGTAACATTTATTTATAAATTTGTTAGTATTAACCGTTTAAATAATGTTTTTAATGGAGAACACGTGCGGTGATTGGCGAAGGCTTGTTTGGGCAATTGGGCGTAGTATAAAATGTTCAGTGATATTAAACACTAAAACACCAGCATACCCAGATGGAGACTTTAAAACCTGCTATGGATTATTTTACTGTGGAATAAAATTGTCTGATTTTTACTGTTGTATCAACAGAAGTGTTTCTAAATATTGTTGCAATTGACCAATTTGATCAAATTTGTTGTAGACTTCCTGTTTTGAATTTGATTGGTTTCTAGTTTTTGAACAACTAATAAGAAAAGGGATTATTAGGCAAATACTAATCAAATTTAAACCAGGAAGTTGTTCAATGAACTATGTATATCAAATTAATTGCAAGATTTTAGGAACACTTCTCCGCAACAGTATTAGTCAGATGAAATGTTATAAATTTGGAATATTATCTATGGAGGGTGTACTCCCATCTATTACAGAAGACCAAGACGTCTTATTTTGTGTGCCCAGACTATCAGTTTTGGTCCCTGTTTAGGGCCATTTCATAATTACTTGTGTGACGTTTACGTAACACAAATTTACAAATGCAAGTACTAAGTTCTAAAGATTTACCTTTTTATGGTTGTTGTTTATTTATTTAGAAATACTATGTGTAAGTAAGCTGAAAAGATAAAATATACCAGTATACCATTGCATAATATTCCAGACAATAATATTTTTTGTTATAAAGTGTGTAATTCAGAGACAGCAAATATTCTCAACCCTCTAAGTCGCAAAAAAAACAAAACCTTCTGTAAAGTCACCTGTTGTTTTCATGTTGGGTTTGCCTGTAGTGTAGCATGAAACAAGCAACAAAACAGGATCATACTGGAAAAGTTTTTTTGTAAAAAAAGTTTTCAATGACACTCTTATATCATAAATATCAAGTGATTTGTGTGACTAGTATTATGTGTGTGATTGGTGTGAAGTGTAGAGACTTTCCAGAGCTATTATAATGAATAGTAAGAAACCCAAAATAAAAGTATTTAATAAAAATATTTAAAGTTTACAAGATAAAAGTTTATTAAAAACTTATTACAGTCACAACTTATTATCAATAACTCAACAAACATACAAGCTACAGTATTAACTCATTCCTGTCCGAGGGCTTCCCCAGAGATGAATAAAATCGTCTGGCGTTAGCCAGAATAAAATACTAACGACCAATTCGGACAGGAAAGAGTTAATTTTGGAAACTTGAGTATAAGTGCTATTATTATATGGCAGCAGCGCTGAGAGGTCCGAATACGGAAATCCTGTAATTTGATTGGTTCATAAGCGGTCGGATATTTCCCGTATCCGCCCGCTCAGAGCGGAATCTGCCGTTCGGGACCGTAAGTTAATTTTATAAACAAAATGGCAGTCATGTATCGGCAACAAGATGGATTATAATTTCAGAACTAACTCATTGTTGAAATATATCGTGCAGGTATGTTGTTAGAAATTTTATAAGCTTTCATTTGATGTATAGTTCGAGTTTCCACGTTTTGTGAAAGTTTTTAAAATGTCCAAAACGTTCGTAACATTGTTCGTAATAACATTTACTTCTCACAAGTATTAGAATTTCAGATGATTTTTTATTCAACTACTTAACGTACGGTCTTGAGTAATATGTCAAACAAAAGCAATTGAAAATTACTATTTGGGGTAGAAAGTTCAGGATTCTAGCTCAACGGAAAGTACTTTAAAAATGGGAAAATGTCTGCCATTTTCGTTTAGTTCGCAAGAAAGATGGGTCGAGTTTTCACAGAACGTTCACAAGATTTATGGCCATATAATAGATTGATTAGATATGATAGATACGTTTAATAGAAAAAACACCTTGCAGCTAAAAGCTGAATTGCGTGTAGATATATCAAAATTACATATCAAAAAATTTAAAATTAACTAAAATAAACTAAACTACAGGCTACCTAAAAAAGCTAAATAACGTTACAGGGAATTTAAAAATCTGCTGCACACGCAGGTAAAAAAGATTGTTTAAATCTATTTGTTTTACACTTGGGGATGATAAAATCTCTTTGGATTCTAAGTGAATAAATAGATGAATTAACATTAGGAAGAATATCATATAATTTGTGATCTCGATTTTCCACTATACTGTTAAAAGTTTTCTTGGTCAGATGATATCGACGGTGATGAAGGCTATCCAGGTTTGTAATTGATAATCTTTCAGAGTAGGATTTTCCAGGAAGAATAATTGATAATACACGCTTTTGAAATCGTTCAATGTTATCACTCAGATATTTTGGTAACGAGAAGTGGAATACTTCACAACTATATTCTAGAATTGGACGAACGCACGTACAATAAAAGCTAATGATGGCGTTGATAGGAACATGCGCACGTTTCAATTGAATTATGAAGTATATACGTTTGTTAGCTTTCTTAATAATATTTTGGATGTGTTCATTCCATCGGAGGTCACTGCTGACTGTAAGTCCTAAAATTCTTGCGTGATTTACAAGTTCTACTTGGCCAGACTCTAACATAATCGGGGGAAAGATGTTAGCATTTTTTTTAAACTGAAAAACAAGTTCCTTGCATTTTTTAGCGTTCAGTTGAAATCTGTTTTTGTATTCGACCAGTCTTGAACAATGTTTGCTGCCACTTGTATAGAACTGTTACTATGATTATGTACGACTTCCGATACCGTGGTATCATCAACGTATATCCAGTTATCAAAATTAGAGATTTGGAGGTCATTAAGCATTAGGATAAATAACCATGGTCCCAGTTTAGTTCCTTGGGGTACCCCTGCAGAAACTGAGGCCCAATCAGAAAAATAGTTATTCGCCAATTTGACACGTTGAAATCTGCATTTTAAAAAGTCAATCACCCAATTTATAATTTGTGGAGGCATTTCTAGTTGGCAAACCTTCCTTACTAGCACGTGATGGTCAATCAAGTCAAAAGCCTTCCTGTAGTCAAGTAGTAGAACACGTACTGCTGCACCAGTACCGTCGGTAGCCTCTGACCACTTATGAATCATGCTGATTAACGCCTGGGTAGCTGAAGATCTCGGAATTACACCGAATTGAGCAGGATCTATAATCTTTGAAATTGCAGGAGCAACAAACATCTCAACCACAAAATCTTCGGCGATCTTTGAGATGACTGGCGTTAAGGATATAGGTCTCAAGTGTTTGTTTATATCGCGAACTGGTGATTCTTTAGGGACTGGAGTTACATTAGCACTTTTCCAATCTGGAGGTAATTTCTGCTCTTGGTAGGAGGAATTAAGGATGATAGCAACAGGCTCAGCAAGAAGTTCTGCATATTCTTTAAGAACCCAAGTTGGAATGTTATCTGGACCAGGTGATTTCCCTGAAATAAGGGACTTGAGTTTATTAAATGTCGTTAACACGGAGACACTAAGTGAAGTTGTGCTGTTGGCACAAGGCATGAATGGAGGTGCTTCGGCTTCTAGTGGCGAATATCCATTCATCGGTTCTAAGAATGACTTATTAATTAGATTGGCAATGTCAGTTGGCGAAAGGTTTTCATTGTCCACAAATTCTAATTTAGAAATAAGATCTGAGGATTTTAAAGCGGTGGTACCAGAAATTCGCTTTACTTCTTTCCACCAAACTTTAGGGTTAGAAAACCGGATATGGTTGATTTTACAGGCATAGAAGTTTTTCCGAAGAATTTTCCTTTCTCTGTTGACTTGATTCCGGTATCGATTATAGCTGGTCCTATCACCCCTGGCAAAGGCAAGTTGTCGTTGTTTAACTAGATATTTGAAAGTTTTGGTTATCCACGGGGGATCGTTTTGATGTAATTTAACATTTTTAATGGGCATAATTGTGTCAAGGCCAAGGTT
This sequence comes from Paragorgia papillata, assembly GCA_035771165.1. Classification (NCBI taxonomy): domain Eukaryota; kingdom Metazoa; phylum Cnidaria; class Anthozoa; order Scleralcyonacea; family Coralliidae; genus Paragorgia; species Paragorgia papillata. Next base: position 10,403,817 of record JAWNZC010000322.1, on the reverse strand, counting down.
AAGAAACGCCTCGAATAATTTAGACTTTTCATTGCATGAAGGTATAGTATGGAGTAAACTCCAATCAATATTACAAAAAAATCTACCAAGTTCATGTTTACGAGATGGACGAGTGTCTCTTCGATATACAAAATTACGGCTGGAGGTCTTTACTTCTCTTGCCTTTGGTTGAATAAACACAGAGTTATGATCTGAAAGACCAAAAGGTGGGCGAGGGGTGACTGAACTTGATTCATAACAACGGTTGAGGTTGGTGAGGACAAGATCAAGTTTACTATTACCACGGGTAGGAAAGTGTACAAGCTGTTTGAGCTGAAACTGGTGAGCTAAAACTCTGATATCCAGTTGGTTAAAATCGCCCGCAATGATAATTCCACAACCAGGAAATTGACCTTCAATTTCAGTTAGGGAGTAGGTAAGGTATTCAATCATGGCAATGTTATTAGCACTAGGGGGGGTGATAAACCGTGCCCGTAATGATGCATGGTGTACCTCTAGGTAGTCTACTCGGTCTAGTGTAGACCCATAACACTTCTTGGTTAGTCTCATCGAACTGATTTAGGACCTCAATTTTGATGGATTCTCTTGAAAAGAAACATACGCCACCATGAAGACCATTCCGACGGTCACGTCTTGTAATGTTATAACCCGGAAGTTGGATTTGGTTATCGCATATGTCTTCTTTAAGCCATGTTTCAGTAATGAAAATAAAATCTGGACTGTCTTCCATAACAAATACACGCAACTCGTCAATTTTAGGAACTAATGACATTACGTTAGAAAGTAAAAGACTTGGAGCAAATTCCAAGGACAAAACAGGGTCAATTTGTACTTCTGACGTCGGGTTCCGGTTCATCGGTATAAGTAAGATTTCGGAAGATTTGATTGATATCAGATTATTCAAATTTCGTCCACGACATAAACTATTGTTACGGTCTGATAAAAACACTGGAATATTTGGACGAAAAGTTACCCTAGTGGGTATTCTATGTTCTATAGTATAAGAATCAAAGTTAGAAACATGAAACCCACTACTCATCCAGGACAAATTTGGGGTATAGAAATCAGTTGTAAAAGCGTCACACATATCATTGACAAAACCAGGAGAGTTCAATTTCTTGTTACTTTGTAAACTTAATAAACTACTTATTGACCTCGCTTGTTCGGTCTGTACTAGTGAAATATCATTACGTAGTAGGCAATCAAGTTGCGAACTTTGAAACGAACTTGCGTGCAGTGCATGCCGAAGCAGCGGGGAAGCGCCTTGAAGAAAATGTATTGCTGTCGATTTCTGAATTTTTGTCAATCTGACCCAATCGGGCGATATTTTGCCTTTTCAAATTCGGTTTTTTGCCGAAACTATGGATATAATTATGGCTATTACGTAATGAACTTGCGAAGTTCGTCGCCAACTTCGGAAATAACGAACGAACTTCGGAACACAATCGGCAAAAGTTATGTGAAATCCTGTGTATAATATTAACTACTTTTATGCCAAGTTTATGGAATGGCCTTTCAGGACTTAAAATAACAGCTTACCACCCATCAATAGCAGGCTAAATTTCAGAAATGGCATGCCATGATGCTAGACAAAGATAATTTTGAACCACCAAACCAAAAATAAGAAGGCATTCAAAACTGTACAAGTAAGTTTGTTCCAATTTATTCCATTACGTTCACTTCATCTACTGCAGCTTCTTTCCTAAATATTGTATCATACATGTAAGTAGTGGAAAACATTTTAAAGATTATTATAAACAACACACACTACTGCTTGTGTGCACGTTTCTGCGGACAGTGGGATATAGTTATCTTAATTGAAAGAATGAAACAAAAATAACAAACTGATCACATTTCTTTGTTTTACAGTGCAAAAAACGTTTTTTGCTACGTCTTACAAGTTTGTCTAATATATGGTAGTGTATTGATGTTTTTAACGTTTATTTTCGCGCTTCTGAAATGCCATATATTGTAATTAAGAATCGGCTAACAAACGTAATTGACTATTTTCTGAAGATTCTGTGCAGCTTTTCTTTTCCACGAGTTTTGTCTTTTGCCTTATTGGCATGAGTACTTTTGACTTCGAATTTTACCTTAAATTCATAACAATATTCTTCATTGGTATTCGTGACTCCGTCATCTTTAGAGGGGAAAATAGACCACTTCGTTAGCCTGTGAATACAACAGCCTCGTATTAAACGAAACGCTAGCGTTATATTGTCGAGCAGGAAAACATTTCCAAAAATCTTCAAACTTTATGTAACGTACGCAATGCCATAATGTCAAACAGGATCGGAGTGTTTTGCTAACAACTCTGAAGTTCCAAAACTCATTCCGACCGAGATTTGACAGCCGACTTGACAACCTTTGTCTTTGGCGACGATGAATTTTCATCGCTACTAATAGCAAGTCATTTTTCCAATTTTAATGTATAGAAGATAAAAAGCAAAACGTGTTTGCAGCGCATTTATTAGTTTTTGCATCATGAGTTTTGGACGAATAATTCATATTTGCTTCATTGACAAGTCGACGCTTATGTAAAGCGACGTCAAAAATATGACAAATTATATGGTTAGCTATAAAACAAGTATTCTGTGGCAACGACAGGACTATAGCTATACAGAACTTCAGGTAAAAGCTCTGCAATGAGGCAATCTACTGTATACATTTAATTTGATCTTAGCAACGTTGTCTGAACATCTACAGCACACGTTTGACTTGACGCGTTTGATGCGTTTTGAGTCATTGGCGTGTATAATCCGCCATGGACAGCTCGCTGCGAGTACTTGCATTTAATTAAAAAGAACTCGCAGTGCTTGTTTTTTCGCTATGAGTCATTTTTAATTAGATGCAAATACTCGCAGCGAGCTGCGAACCATCTTGTGCCATGACTGGAAAACAGGCTTTAGTCAAGCAGCTCGCCATTTATTTGTGCTGCATCTGTTAAGCGAAATAGTCTAATGAGAGAAAGTTTTCCATACGCTTCGGCAGTGACAGCAAGAACGTGTGGTCCAGTTCGCAGAATGTTTTAATCAACCCGTGATTTAACCTGAATGTCAGGCCTTTATTTGTTCCCGCCTTCCGCTAAACCCGTCAGCGCGGGCAGAGGTGCGGGCGAGCGAGAAGGCGAGAAAAACAAAGGCCTGAGGAAACTCTTAACAAAACTGTGGGGACTCCGTCCATCTCATGGACGGGAGCTCTGATTGGCCGACTAATTGTAGTTAGGATTTTGATTGGTTCATTCAGATAAACAACTTGCCTGAAGGTGCACCGTCAAGGTGCACACCGTGACAAGGTCATCGCCATTTCTCGAATGTGTTTATCGTGTACGTTTCTGTGACCTGCAATTCATTCATTTAATCATTTATCATGTCGGAAAATCAAACCATAGAAGGATTTTTCGAAACCGCTTTGTTAAATTTATTGATACATTTCGCCTTTCGGCTATGAGTCTTTGAAACCAGAACAAACGACGTGCATTCGAAAGCTCGCTGTTGACAGCCAAGATCTCGTTGCTGTTTTGCCCACTGGTTTTGGTAAAAGTCTGATATATCAGATATTGCCATTTGTGTTCTCTGAACTTCATCGACTTCAACATGGCACGGTGAGGAATTTCGTTGTAGCAGGTGGAGACCTTGCGAATAGCAGTCTACTTGGGTCCTTCGTTCGATGATCAGGGACGATGGCTACTGAAGGCGAAGCCGATGCGAAAGTCCAAGTTGTTTATGGCAGTGCTGAACAATGGTTGTCAGAAATTAAAGTGGACCCGTAAGTTACAAAACGGGAATCTCGGAACAGTTAGTTACTATGTGGATGACTGAGTTTATACGGTTGAGACGTGTTTATAATTATGTGTCAATATATTAAATGGCCTACCTGCATTCTAAAATTTCAATTCTAAAACTGTATAAAATAATTCCCAAACTATTGCGTTTGTCCTTTTCTCCAACGTTCTAGCCTGTGCTGGCTGCTACAAAATTATATATTTTATTAATTTACTCGAAACTATATATCAAGGCGGCTATCAAATCGTGTTTATCTTTTATTAACTCTCAAATTGTCAAATTTCTCGGTTTCTTATCGTATTTTCCAATTCTTCGACTTCTTCTCTAGATCGGGCCTTCAATTCGGGCTCGTGTATATTTATTGCAAGTCTACCCGCTGGACTAGTGTGGACTAAAACCAGACGCGGAGAAAGACTATATATTTCTGTGGGATGAAATCAAAACATACGCTTTGTTCTTTTGACAACTCATATCAATCATTCTCGTTCATGTTTAAAAATAGCAAAGTGGGCGGAAGACAGTTTTGTTAAGAGTTTCCTCAGGCCTTTGTTTTTCTCGCCTTCTCGCTCGCCCGCACCTCTGCCCGCGCTGACGGGTTTAGCGGAAGGCGGGAACAAATAAAGGCCTGACATTCAGCTTACCCGTGATTTGAATTCCCTCACTTCAAATCGAACTTTTTGTACAAGACATACTGTAACGCGGTATGCAGTCACCTCTAACAAATACTTTAAGTATATGCAAATTGGGAAGACTTTAATTAGCTTTTGAATCGTAAAGCCATAATTTGGAACGGTCGAGTCGAACGATTTGAACAATTCGAACGAATCGAACCATTTAAGTACCATATATATCTAAATATTCCGCTGTACGTATGTCAACTACTGTACTTTAATTATATGCAAGGTAGGTACTATATAGTTCTCGATTCGTAAAGACGATCCACCTAAATCACCCTTGTCGTAATTTGTCCAAACCCACAGATTATTCTTATATATGATTTGAGATAAATTAACGAAGGCAGTTGGCTATTCTATTGAAAACAGAAAGGCATAAACGTAGTAAACAAACCTCAACCACTTTTCAGTTTTCATTGTTTTGGATTGTAAACAATGCTGTTAAGTTGCTTCCACAGTCTAAACCAAATTAGGATTTTAAAATTAGAGTGTTTATTTGGACCTAGGGGAGTTTACATATTTAGAATATTTGGACTCTTCTCATCAAAATTGTAATTAATATACAGTATCTCCTTTTGCAAAATGTCATCTTCATGGACTTTTTTGTGCTGAAAGTTATCGATTTTGAAGGTTGACCGCGAAGAAAGAAAAACTGGGTCTAGTTACCGGAAGTGACGACAGATGGGGAACCAAATACCCTGCACCAGTTTCGCATTGTTTTTAAAACAATTTGGGCGATATAATTTCGGAAAAACTAGACAAGAACAAACCTACTACTTGTTTTTACTATATAAACATTGTAAGTTGTGCTCTGAGATCGAGTTCCTGATCTGTCGTCACTTCCGGTAACTCAAGTTTGTAAAATCCTCAAAATTGTCAACTTTACGCGCAAAATCCATGAAGATGAACTTTTTGCAAAAGAAGATATTTTACAATTTTGATCAGAAAGGTCTAATTATTACGAATATTTAAACTCCCCTAGGTCCTATAGCCACTTAACAGATATTTCATTTTAAAGTCTGTACAAGAAAAAATATCAAAATTTACATATCTTACCAATTATGGAAGAAAAAACAGAAATGTTCCGGAGAAAGAACCCAGAGATATCCTGTTTGAAGTCCCATTTGTTTGTCACTTTAAAAATTGCAATAAATATATTCCATTTCTGGTGCCTCCCCTGGTACAGTACGCTGAACCCCTAGTAGCAGCACCCAAACGCAAGTAGCCTGCGAGCAGACGTTCTTTCTTGGGCGAGCCTAGCCGCCAAGCGGCGAGGAGAGGAGGAGAAAGAACGTCTGCCGTCAAACCCTATAATTGGCCTTCCGCCCCTTGACACCTGGCGTGTAAACAAACTACAAGGTGACTCACCTTCGAGGCTTCGACGTATCTACACTGGCGAAATAAACGTCTATTTACAATACTCAGTGACCATATCGTATAGCTCTGCAATAAAAGGAAACCTCGCGATTTCCTTCTAATCCTATTTAAGAATCCAATGCAGTTGATTTGCCAATTCTTTCACTGGCCGCCTTTTGCAGAAGCTCACGCGCGTTGATTTCACTGAACCCGTTGAAAGTTGAGCAAAACGTCTCGGCTTCACAGCAAATGACCTTCATTATTTAAAAGTTAACTGACGATTTTGTCTCAACACAAGCGAAAATATTATTAAACGATCCCAGCCATTCTGATAATGAAAGTGAAAGTTAGAAACCGTTGGCCAATCATAATAGAAGCGGAAGTAGCAGAGACATTATAAGCCAATCAAAACATTAGTCCGCCACACGGACTAGAGAATTTATTTTTGAATGGATTGTCCACAGACTGTCAAAGCCACACCCCCCTAAAGACAGTCTGTTTACAGGCTAAAACACAAGAGGCAAGCGTTTCTTGCACAACTTACAATAATTCAAAAATCATTACAATTTGCCTAGATAGTATAAAATGTGGAATTAATATTAAGTCAATGTGTTTGTATGTCTGCAAACCATGGCATCCCACATTTGGTATAGTTGATTATTATGTTTTTGAGAAACCTCCTCAATTAAAACAATGGTTAATTTATAAAGAACATTTTGTTAAATTCTATTTTCATGTAAATTTTAGCTGGAAATTTGCTTGGTTTCTATTTTTATTTTATCATAGTTATTAAAATGTAATTTTTTTATATCTTTATGTTTAGATTATACATGGCTTTTTGAATGTAGTTTGCAGCCTTGATGTGATTCGATATCAGGATTACAGCAAAGTTTGGAATGCAGTTGAGTGGAAATTACTAACAACTAGTTGGACATCTTGTTTAAGGTCATTTGTTGAGAATAACTTGTCTACTGATAAGGTACGTTTAGACTTAGTAATGAATGCACGATTGTACAATTTACTAGACAATGTCATGTAATTTATACTTTATATATACAGTACCGTATTTCATACATGAATGCTCATCTGGTATTTTAGCTAAACTAAATATAAAATATAAAACCCAGTGTAAGCACTTGATTGGGTTTTTGTATTAGTTTAGCTGTCTATTACTATAGTAACCAGAAATAGCTGCGTTTCTGTTAAAATACATATACAAGTAGTAATATTTGCGAAATTTACATGTTTCAGCTGATGCCTTATTAGTCTCTGTCCCATAATTTTTTTTAAAGTAGTCAATATATAATAATGTAACGCAGAGTCTTTTTTCATAGGATCCTAAATAAAGTGAAACTATAAATATAGCATGCCCAGTTGTAATATAAAGAATCCCTGGTATATTATATACACCTGTAATGAACCATTTTTATAGTAAATTGTATGGAAGCAGGCTATATAAGGTTTTTAACAAACCGATTTTTACATCAAGATGTCACTGTAGTGTGAAAATAAAGATTTGATGACAGATTATATTGTAAAACATACTATATTTCCTATATTGAGCTTCCAGAGGCTTATATAGGGAGCATACTTGTGTGTGTGTGTGTGGGTGGGGAGACTTATTTAATTTTCCAAAGTAAGAGTATAAAACAAACTACAGGGCAACTTTTTGTTATTGTAGACGGGAGATAAAGGACTGGGGGGCTAATCATCCTTACTTGCAGCCAGCGGCTGAATTGCGAAGGACGCAGATCAACGTGGCCGTGTCGAGGCATATGAAAGGCGCTCCAGGCAGCCGCCATACGACACAGTTCAGACCACGGATCGCAGCTAAGATGTTAGGTGTTGATTTTATGGAGGGAGGAAAACCGGAGAACCCGGCGAAAAACCCTCGAAGCACAGGAGAGATCAACAACAACTCTACTCACATGAATTCTAAGCCCGACAACGGGGTCATTCCCAAGCGGTCACCCATCCAAGTACTAACCCCGTCTAACTGGGCTTAACTTTTTAGTGAGAGGCAGTGCGCTAACAGCACGCGCCACCCGTGCTCCCCAGTATGTTTTAGTTGGGGTGTTTATTGTTATTTGTATAATGTGGGCACTTGTTACAAGCGGGCTTAATAGAAGAAATAGTATATATACATTTCATGTACAGTGTCTATATACCTTGTATTATATAGTGTTGTAATATCCTGAGTTCTGATTTGTCAACGCACGGTCCGTAAAAATACATATCTGGATACATACAGTAGCCATATATAATAAATGATTTATCAACCTAGTCTACTCGGTCTGGAAAAATATCAGACCTCGGTCTTTTTTGTACAAACTTTGGCTGCTGCTCGGCTCGTGCTGTCAAGACCTTGGTCTGATATTTTCCCCTACAGACCTCGTTCTTTCTTAATAATTTCTTAATCTGTGATTTGGATGGTGATATAAACAAATTTTGTGAATGGTTTTCCATTGATAGATTGGCAAACAACTTGAACAATTTTCAATATCAAATGATGTTCAGAAGATAGTAATTGAATGTATCAGGCCACGAATAGACGAAATTAGACTTGCATTTATTGATGAAACATGTGACCTTTCACATGCAACATTAAAGGATTTTGATTGGAAACTTAAGGTAAAGTACTAAGAATAGTTACAGTACTTCACTGTTCAAACTCAAAAAGTGTCTGTCAACAAATGATCTATTCCATTTTGCCGTTGTCTGTTCAGTTATAGATGCACAGATGACGTCACAACGTGGCAACAAAAAAGTGGCCACTGAGTCACGCGGTTACCGATGTTCTTAACACGTTGTTACGTCTTCTGTGCATCTATAACTAAACAGACAACAACAAAATATAATCTATTTGTTTTATACAATACAAAGATTTAAAAGGTTATTATCCAAACTCTTGCCGGATTTGGGGGCATGAAGAAGGAAACAAGCAAGTCAGCTGACGTGAACTGACGTGATCTGACGTGTCCATGTGTCTGTCCTCTAATAGATTATGGCCAACATCCAATGAAAACACGCATAGCAACCAGGGTATTGTATAAATATAACTGGATATAGCGGACGTTTCATTATGGACATTTCATATGTCCAGCAGTGTGGGTACTTCATGTATGCCTAAACTAAAGTATTTCATGTAAGCCTGTTCCTAACTGCCTAACACAAACCCTAAATCCTAACCCAGGACAAAATGATAGCATACCTGAATTGGGTTCCCACAGCCACATCTGCCATCTTACTGCTCTCTATCGAATTCTCCTAGCGTGTCCGAACTTTAAAAATTAAAAATATAGTTTCCACTTTCCATTGTCATAAAAAATCTAATTTGATGTCACGTGGCCAAACTTAGTCATTGTGTTCAATGAAAATTACAATGGTTTACCAGAGAGTCCGAAATGCAATCATCGGATGTATGTCAATTTACTGTTACCACTGGAAAACAGCAGGAAAATAACAAGATTTTTACTACCAAAGGTGTATAAAATTATGAATAGCTTTTTGATGGAATTATTGACTGATTTCATGGGTCGCTTACGCGATACGAGTTTTGTGGTTAGGCAAGTATATCAATTACTGGGTACAGTAAGAAATTACAAAATAACGCGTTTTATCGCTTATGCAATACCACACTGCAAAACCTCCAATTCTTGTCAAGATAATTTTTCTTCTTTTGAGATTTTATTTCTTGTTTTAAGATATTTAATCTTGTTTTAAGACAAAATATCTTGTCAAGAAACCGCAGTAAGATAATTATCTTGCAAACGGGACAAGAAAATCTTAAAACAAGTATTTTTTTCTTAAAACAAGTTTTTGGGAATTTGCAGTGCATGCAATACCAACGAATGCAAAAACTAGACTCCTTACACCTTGTACAGTTACAGTGTTCTTTGTTTGGTACTAAATAATAGCAGAAATCTTTCTGAAACCTGAAAAGTTTCCGTGGCGGCCATCTTGCTACTCCCAACAACCGGTAGCTTTACAATTTGCCACAGATACGTTATTTACTTATATATAGATCGGTGTTGTTATTTGTTAACCCGTTTTTACTTTCAGACAGTCGACTATAGCTTGCTACGCTCATACATTGTGTGCGGAAAGAAATTACTTTAGTTAGCTTGTTGTGCAAACACATGGTTGCAGTTGGCAATGTTAAAACTGCCTCAGTCTGCCTGTCGTGCATTAGGCATCTGTTAACCAGAATTATACAATAACGTGACTTCTGTGTACATCATTAGTTTTTGACCGTGATCTATTAAAGCATAGCCACTGATTAAAGGCCACACACATTTTCGTGTGTGTGCTGTAATAGATCACAGCGTGTAAAGAACAAAAAAGTAAGGGTAAGAAATAGATAATGGCGACATGGCTATGGTTGTATAGGCTAATGCAAACATGGTAAATTTGGGAGAGTGAGCATTAATAATAATGTTATTTCATATTTAGCTTAACGTGCAAAATTATTACTTTAGCTTAACGTGCAAAATTATTACTACGTTGCTGTTATATTTCGTTTATATTCTACTTTATCAGTGCCTCATGCTGTAACTTATTTTCAGCTCATAATGGCAACTGACAAGTTAGCTAATATGAGAGAACCTGTAGTATCTCTTGACCTTGATATTGAAGAAAAGCAAGGAAGAAAAGGAGTATCAGTGGAGCTGAGTAAAGATGAATTAAAAGAACTGATATCTTCTTTAGAAGCTGCTAACAAGGTAAAGGTCTAAATTTCATTACAGCAAATGGCTATTGAGGACGAGCATATATTAAATCTTAATAGTTTGTTTTGAGTAACATTATATAATAAAAACTGGAGTTGATCTTGTCAAAATTATATTGTACATATATTACATGTATAAGTGATAAAGTTGATCGTGTTGTCAAAACGAAAATCACGAGATTGCTGTTTAGATATGCGAGTTAAACACCCTCGGGCACAAGACAACAACAGATTGAACAAGCTGGGACTTTTTTTGCACGGAGTGTACTATAGTGTCACCTTTATTTTGCACTCCATTTAAAATTAACGACTTAATTAACTGAGCTTGACGTCATAAAACATAAACGTTTGGCCGCCTTCCAACTGTTTTTCTTTTAGAAAAAAAAACACTACTGATTTTGGTAGTATATAGCCATTAACACTAAATATCAAATTATGCTGCTTGGTGAAGAGTTTCCATCCTGTTGCATGGTGATTTATTGACGTATTTTACCGCAGTGTATCAATCAGGCGACAGTTTATCCGACAAGTGCGATCGAGACTCGGTACCTTACCTATACTATAAGCAGGTTTCTCATTGGTTTAGACATAGTTAATAGAACATGTGGTTTGGAAGCTCTATTGTCTTTCAACTTGAAGTACTGGTCATGTTGAAATACAATGGATTTCTTTATATGGAAGTAAATTCTATGAACACGTGACGACGAAACACCACAACACGTGACGATGAAGGACCACACTAATTAAACCCGATCGTTGCTATTGGATGACTGCTTCATTATACAGAAAAATACCGCGAAGTTCCACAAATTTCCATAAACTTAAACAAAAACATAGAACAATGACTTTGGATGACTTTCCAAACCATGTATACGTTCTATTAACTATGGTTTAGATTACATAACCCAAACAAAAACCTTAACCCTAATTAGTAACGAGCATGGGAACGGATTTCGTAGTTTATGCAATGGATGGTAAGCCTATATAACCGTAAAAATTAAAACCGAAAATGAAAAGTAACGTGTGTTGACAATGTGTGATTGGTTACTTATAGCCAATCAGAAAATTCGTTCAAATTATCATAGATAATGGAAGGGGAACTGGATAGGAAACTTAAAACGATGTTACTATATAAACCGGAAACGATGTTTGCACTGAAAATTGCACACCTTTCTCTGGTAATTATACGCTTATAAGCGGCTAATGCACCTAACGGGTGGTCCCACATGGCTAAAATCAGACAGTACTTGCTATGGTATTTATACACTTATAAGTGGCTAAGTTGTGCAAACATCGTTTCCGCTTTCATAACATCGTTTTCGCTTTCGTAACATCGTTTTCGCTTTCGTAACATTGTTTTAAGTTTCCTATCCAGTTCCCCTTCCATTATCTATGATATAGATCTATACCGAAGTACGACGATAACAACCTCGTCCCCAGGGCGTTTGAGGAAGGAAGCGAGCAGGCCGATCAAACGCCCTGGCAAAGGCTGGAATCACGTGAGAAAATATTCCAATATATTTGGAAAATTTTCCCGACAGATTGACCACCGGGCTTCCGGTCGTATGTACGTCAGATTAAATATTCGAATGAACTGAATCATTAAATAAGCCGTTTTATTATATGGCAGCAGCGCTGAGAGGTCCGAATATGGAAATCCTGTAATTTGATTGGTTCATAAGCGGTCGGATATTTCCCGTATCCGCCCGCTCAGAGCGGAATCTGCCGTTCGGGACCGTACGTAAGTTTTATAAACAAAATGGCAGTCATGTCAGTATATGCAACAAGATGGATTATAATTTCAGAACTAATCATTGTTGAAATGTATCGTGCAGGTATGTTGTTAGAAATTTTATAAGCTTTCATTTGATGTATTGTTCGAGTTTCTACGTTTTGTGAAAGTTTTTAAAATGTCTAAAACGTTCGTAACATTGTTCGTAATAATATAACATTTACTTCTCACAAGTATTAGAATTTCAGATGATTTTTTATTCAACTACTTAACGTACGGTCTTGAGCTATATGTCAAACAAAAGCAATTGAAAAATTCTATTTGTTGTAGAAAGTTCAGGATTCTAGCTCAACGGAAAGTACTTCAAAAATGGGAAAATGTCTGCCATTTTCGTTTAGTTCGCAAGAAAGATGGGTCGAGTTTTCACAGAACGTTCACAAGATTTATGGCCATATAATAAACTACTTATTGACCTCGCTTGTTCGGTCTGTACTAGTGAAATATCGGACCTCTGTTTTTTGCACAGACCTCAACTCGCTGCGCTCGTCTCGGTCCGCACTAAAAAAACATCGGTCCGATATTTCACTAGTACAGACCTCACGCTCGGTCAATAAGTAGTTAGTACAAGTCAATACAATTTATTGTCTCTACGAGAAATCCAACATGCTAAAATAGCTCAAAATAACCTTAACACACTGAAATAAACAAAACACACTTGCCTGGGTTGTTGTTTGTGGCGAATTTGCGATGATATGTTGGTTTGAAGAGTTTCGTGATTGCTGCAGACCAACCCGTAATAATAATATTGATGGGTTGTTATTCTGGAGCAATCACGAAACTTAACAAACATATCATCGCAAACTCACCACAAACAACCCAGGCAAGTGTATTTGTTTATTTCAGTGTGTTAAGGTTATTTCGAGCTATTTTAGCATGTTGGATTTCTCGTAGAGACAATAAATTGTGTTGACTTGTACAACGGCTTATTTAACGAATTCAGTTCATTCAAATATATAAGCTGACGTACATAGACCGGAAGCCCGGTGGTCAATCTGGCGGGAAAATTTTCCAAATATATTGGAATATTTTCTCACGTGATTCCAGCCTTTGCCAGGGCCTTTGTTCGGCCTGCTCGCTTCCTTCCTCAAACGCCCTGGGGACGAGGTTGCGACGATAATTGTTGTGTTAATTATTCTTTTGTTCATTTTAGGTTGTTATGCAACTGAAGGGATAGCAACATTGAAATTAAATAATTATAATATTCTATTTTTAATGTATAGTTTTTGATAATTTATCATTTGTACTGTCAGCATTACTGTTGATTTTGTTATGCTTTATAAACTTTATATGTCACCAAACCAACTGATGTTAAAGTTTATACGAATTAAATATGGAGGCTCGTGCTGTATATAGATACATCCTATCCTTTTTAGAATATTTTCGGGTTTGTTGTTTTTTTTCTCAAAATTTGAGGCTTAGTATTCCTATAAAATTTCCTCTTATAAAACAAAAATATCACATTTGGAATGATTGTACGACTATCTGATATATAACTATCAATTTTTTTGTGTGTCTGTTTGCCGTTTCCTTAATTCCTTCTATATCACTTTCTGTGTTTTATAACTAAATTTATACTCGTCCAGAGATGGTCCAACCTCACACTAGCTTTACAGTTGTTGTTGTATTTGTTATATAAACTTGCAAAATGATGCCGTTTAACTTAGACAATCAACAAAATAAATTTTTGACAGTTCTTTTTTCATGTTGTCCACCTTCAGTGAGTTGAAACTTGTAGCGCGGCAATAGTTTCGAATGGCGTTCGCCCCCGTTAAATTCGAAACTATTGCCATTGCCGCTATCAGTAAGTTTCAGTGAGTTGAAACGCAAGCTACTTGTAGCGGCAATGGCAATGCTTTCGAATTTAACGGGGGCGAACGCTGTTCGAAACTATTGCCATTGCCGCTACAAGTTTCAACTCACTGAGGGCATCACCTACCTATACTAAGAAGGCTTCTGATTGGTTTAGATAACCAGAGGTTTAGATAACCTAACCCAACACCTTCCCCTATCCCTAACTGCCTCCTCCACAGACCCTATTGCATCATGGACAGGTCACGCTGTTGAGAGGGCCTGCCAGATCCTGTAAACAAAATGGTGACTGATCCCATTATGCACAGCGAGACTAGGCCCTAGAGGCGATAGTTTTGAGAGGGCCTGAAAGTTTCCGGCCGCTGTTCGACAAACGTACGTCCAAGTTCTTTAAACACTGTGACCCACCAGGAAATTCGGTCTAAACTTTCTTACAGATCATGACAATGAAGAAACCAATATGTTTTAGAATTACCGACCTTCTGCCAATAATATTTTTAGCGACAAAAAGGCATTGAAGGGGAAAATATCTGCCGAACAAAAGCAAATTCGACGGTCAGGAAAGTAACAGGTTTTTCGTATTGTTTTTTGGTTTATTTAGCTATCGAAGACTGTCAACTGACCAAGAGTTAATGAGATTTAATTTTGTTAAATTGTATGCTATAGTGTAGCGTTATTCAAGTTTCAGTTGTTGTGGAAACCGAAAAAGTATAAACCAAAGAGTCTCTGGGTAGACTAAAGTGTATTTTCGTTGATTATTCCGGCCGAAAGTTGACAAAGTTCAACCGTAATTGCTTTTTTCAACAATTCCTTCGTTTTAAAGCTAGGATTCGTATGTCATAAGTCTTCAATGGCCTTCAAAATCTTCGGATATAGCCATGGCTATTAACAATGGTAGTTAATTATGCAAATTTATTCCGTGCCAAGTTTTGCCAAATTTTTTACAGGATCTTGCAGGCCCTAAATTCGGCGTGTGTGACCTGTCCATGATGCAACGAGGGCCTGTGGAGGAGGCAGTATCCCTAATCAGCAAGGAGCATGGGAACGAATTGATAATCGACAATGTGATTGGTTACTTATAGCCACTAATGTAATGTGATTGGTTACTTATCGCCATTATGTTACAATATTGACAAAGAAGCCATGCACAAATTACCTACTTAACGTTTTGGTGGTATGCTTGTAATTTTAACTTTTGTGTGGGACTCTTGGACCAGTAAGTACTTCAATGAGCTCGAACGTCGCGCGGGCGCAAAACGTTTGGCAGCGGTGTGTTCATTGCGTACCTATTTTTTAGAATGTTCTTGCTTCTTTTTACTCGGGCTACCGCAGGTAGACGAGTCTAGGTTTCGGCTCTGTTATTTTTTTTTGTGTCGCCAAACGGCACTACTGACGTCACAACTCAAATGCTGATGTTTCATCATGGCGGATTTTCATGCAGGAGTGGCGAGTTTTTCCTTCTCCTGTCGGGCTGGCCCCGTCTCTAAACAACCGTTCAAGGATGGTGCGTTGTCGTTGGCCTTGGCTGATGCATCATATACTATCCGTACCTTTGTGCTCTGCGATTCTTTCACCACAGGCTTGTGCGGTAAGTAGAACTCTCTTCCTTGAGGCTCTTGTGTTACTTCCTCAATGATTCCTTGATCTTCTTGCTCCTTAATTATCTCCCTGTACTGCTGGAGAAGTTTGGGTTTCTTCTCCAATCTTTGAACCAACTTTCTCAACCTTACCATGCTTCATGCTTTGTTGCTTGGTAGGCACTCGCTGTTTGCTTTCCACAACAGACCGGTCTGGTACCAACCTCTGGACGTTGAGAGAGTTGATCTTTGAAATCTTGGTAGATCATTTGCTCTTCATTTTGCTGATCCTCGAGACCAAGTACATCTAATTCACACAACTTCTGGTAATCTTCAACAGATGATTTGGTAAACAATGAATTAGTCCGATTGTCATCGTCCTCTGTTCCGGGTGATAGCAAGGTCCATCCAAATTTGGTAAGCTCAGCTACAGGCTCGCCTGGTTGACCAATCCGCGGTTTTGTTGCAGTCTTCACCCTTGCATACTCACTGGCACCTAAAATTAGGTGAACTGGAAGCTGCGCCTTCTGCTCGACAGAACTTGTTTCCGTGGTTGTTTCTTTTTCACAGATAGATGTATGGTGTCTCCCCTTGCAATGTTGACAGGATTGTTGGCTACGACACTCTGCTGCTCTGTGTCTTTGACCTGTACAGTTAAAACACAGTTGTTTATCACCAAGGATCTTTCTCCGGTCGGCTACATTAACCACTTTCTTACAGTCGTTTGATCATGACTGGAATCCTCACAGTAAACACACGATCTTGGCTTTGATTCTGGTGGTTTTGCTTGTTTGGTTTGGAAGGTTTTCGATCTACTATGGTTATCTGGTGGACCTTCTTCTGGCTTAAGTGCATTTCTCTCCGTCCATTTCTGCAGAGCCTCAATTAGCTCTGGAAATTTCCACTCTTGCCAGTTGTCGTCATTCCTCACTAAATCGCTTCTAATGCCTTCGAGTTTATCGATTGTCATTCTCACGTAAGCTTGAACTTCCTTCAACTTGCCAAGAGTTTCGAGCGACTGCACACTGGTTAAAAGGGTCTCGTAGAACGAATGAACTTTAGCTGGTTTGGATCCTTGTACGGTTGGTAAATTAATGTTTAATGTTTAATGTTTAATAAGCTTCAGCACTCTACAATGTTAAAAGATAAAACAAGCGCTAGGGTAATCGCAACAGGTTTCCCCAGTTACTGCGGTCCCTTAATACACGATATAGTAGACAAATAAAATGAATATAAAAAATGTAAAATCCTAATACAATCTAATTTTAAAAGCAACAACTCACACTTTTTGCAAGGGGTCTAGCCCGTTTGCATTTAACGCAGACGGATTTCCAAGTTCTGGGGTTACCGATGTCATAAACCCTCAACAAGGCATCGTAATAATATTTCTTTAACTTAGCTTTGAAGGTAGTCAAAGTGATATGCCTATTCCGTAGATCAGTATTTAGAGTATTCCAGACCTTTGAAGATCTAATAAAATAAGAAGATTGGAAAGTTACTGTTTTTGCGGATGGGATTACCAAAGTTACAACATCTTCGTTGCATGAGCTTCGAGTTTTCCCTGAAGAGACAGCGACAACTTGAACACCGTGGGATACTGAAACCATCCCGTTCATGATCTTAAACAGCGTAACCAAGTCTAGATATTCGTGCCAGTACGTAACTGGCAATAGGATAAGTTTGCTTAACCTTGTTGGATATGAAATGTCGGTAGAAAAACCAAGGTTTAGGATAAACTTCGTTGCCCTCCTTTGTACTTTTTCAATGCTGTCAATTAGTTCTATTGATTGGGGACACCATACTTGGTGACTGAAGTTGCCATGACTGAAGTTGCTTCGTACAAGCTGAAGATATAGCAACTTTCTGGCTTGGATATCTTCCATCTCAAGTGTGGATCGCCTAATTAGGCCTAGCATCTTGTTTGCTTTAGACCGCATTTCATTAGCTTGATCTTTCCAATTAAGCGCAGAGTTGATTTTGACACCCAAGTCCAACTCCGCACTTACATGATTGATAGCTAATCCTTCCAACTTGTATGTAAACTTGATCGGGGCTTTTTTCTTGTTATAGATAAGACTTGGCATTTTGATATATTGAAGTTTAGACTGTGGTTGTTGGACCAAGATTCCAGAGCAACTATATCCCTTTGAAGAACTGCGGCATCATTAACAGACCGGATAGTTTTAAAGCACTTGGTATCGTCGGCAAACACGGCGATATCGGTAGAAGCCGAGATGTAATTAGGAATTTCATTGACGTAGACAAGAAATAGGAGCGGGCCCAAAATTGAGCCCTGAGGGACGCCAAAAGTTATTGGTAGCTGTTCGGATGTTGCGCCCTGAATTATCACTTGCTGTAATCTTCCGGAGAGGTAGTTTTCAAACCAAAGTAGTAAGTTGTCTGAAATACCGAAGGCATGCAGTTTACGTATTAATGTTGGATGATCCACTGAATCGAAAGCCTTTGAAATGTCCATAAATACCATATCAGTTTGCTTGCCTTCATCAAGGTTCTTACCAATAACATGAAGGACAGATAAGAGCTGAGATGAACAAGATTTTCCGTTTACAAAACTATGTTGAGCAGAATGGATTAATGAATGAATGTGTGATGAAAGGCAGTTGAAAACACCACGTTCATGGACCTTGCCAACAGAAGACAGGAGAGAAATTGGACGGTAGTTTTCAACCTCGTCTTTCTTCCCCTTCTTGAAAAGTGGGATAATATTGGCCAATTTCCATTCGCTCGGAATCTGTGAGAGACGAAGAGATTTGTTGAATAATAGGCATAGAGACTCAGCTAGTTGAAAAGCGCATTCTCTAAGAATGCGGGCCGGAATCCCGTCAGGACCTATAGCCTTGAATGGGTCAAGCGATTGCAACACTTTACCCACCTCGTCCACCGAGAACTCGATGGCGGAAAAGGTAGGTAATACACGAGGACTATCAGAGACATTAGTTGGTGATAGATTAGCAGGAGGGTTGTAAACTGAATGAAAGTACTCGTTAAATAACTTAGCAATCTCACCAGGATTATTTGCGTGAACTTTGTTTCCTGGCTTTTGGGGATCTTCGGCCGTAAATGACTTAGGCGTTGAATTTCCTGATTTGGACTTGATTTTAAAGAGAGTCCAAAATCCTTTAGGATTCTCTTTAAGTGTGGCACCTAATGACGAAAAATAAGACTCTCTGCTCTCTTTGACTGCCCGTTTCACTTCGGTCCTTAAGCTGTTAAACTTTTCCCTCATATGATCCGTCCCACTCTTTAAATACCGATCACGAGCTGTCGCCTTTTTACGAATCATATGTAAAATTTCTGCTGTTATCCAAGGAGGAGAGCGGCGTCGATTGACATTCTTAGATGGAATGAAATTAGATACCGATTCCAACACCACATTTTTCCAAGCTAACCAGTCCGAATTGATATCTGGATTATCGATATTGTCTGAGAGAAGAGAGCAGAGATCCGCATCCAGCAAATTTTTCCTGAGACCCTCAAAGTCAGCTCGTTTAAAATCGTAGATTTTACGTTTGCATTCGGGTAAAAAATCGTATGCTGCCAGTATAGAGAAGAAAATAAGCCGGTGATCCGATGAAATGTGCATTGTTAAGGGTTCACGTATGTCTGTTATAGAGACCATCTCAGGAACATTGGTTATAATTAAATCTAGAATATTGCCTGCCCTTGTAGGAGTCAAACAAATCTGAGACATAAAAAAATCGTCTAATAAATCACAAAAATCCCGCTCCAGATGACCAGAAGCTGAGTAATTACTCGGTGACCAAGAAATGTTAGGAAAATTGAAATCTCCGCCAAGAATAATTTGGTCATAACCCGGGAATAGTGTGTCAGACAAGTGCCCTGAGATTATGTAAGTCATCGTTGTCTGGGGGTCTATAACAGCATAACAGGAGCCATTTAGATTGGTTTAGTAGGGTGCATTCGACTGCTACAGCGTCCAATTTAGCAGTTCTAATGGCATCGACTTGTCGAGTTTTAATAAAGGAATCTTCCTTTACGGCAATCAGGGCGCCACCACCATTACGATTATAGGGTCGGTCCGCCCTGAAGATTTCATAGCCCTCAGGAATTATTTCTTTATCGAGAATAGATTCGTTTAGCCATGTTTCAGTAACCAGAACCACATCCAAGTTCTCAGAATACACAAGCTCTTGAAATGTTTGCAGATTAGAGATTTCAGTATTGGGCAAAACTATGTTCTTTTTCAAGCTTCTTGCATTCATACACAAGCAGCTCAAGCTCGATTTAGTTATTTTGACAGGTTTCTGTGTCTGTGAACAATGTGAGATGTGTTTTGATTTTGATTTCTGGTTACTATGTAATGGACCAGGATGAGGATGTACATCGCCGCTAATTAATAAGTCTGGTAAAAGCATAGACGGGTTAAAAGTAGAAATACCGTTCGAGGTATATAAGATTCTGCATCTGAAGAATTTACGGCGAGGAAATTTATGCGGATATAAGGTAATATTTACCCAAACATTGTTTCAACGGTGCTTCAGTGCGTTAAGCCTTTGTCCAAAGTGTATGACCATGTTGCTCGCGGTGTTCACTCTTCCGATGACTATTTATGCAAAGCAGAGTAGAAGCATTTATGCCACGTTGATATGATTCGCAATCAATATCCACAGATGTTTGAGAATACGGACTTTGCACACACTGTGTAGCCCCACCAAGGTGTTCACCACAATGTTCAACATCTTTAGTAGCGAAATGGAGAGAAGACTGGCCATAGAGAAGGAAAAAAACCACCAGAATACCGGAGCCCGAAAACACGTGTGCATACATTGATGAAACGGGATTCGAAAAGAATGTTTTGCACGTAGGCATTGATTATCTCGCTAGGTTTGCCATATTTTGTTTTTAAAATGTTCTTAGCTCGCTCATATCCTTCGGATGTAATACAAGAACGAACCTTTGGCTCGACCAGCTCTTTTAAATAAGAAAATTTAGTTACCTTTGCTGCATCTGAGGCGTCGATCTCTGCAGTGAACTGATTCCAAAATCTCATCCAGTCCGTGTGTTTCCCAGTAAATTTAGAGATGACTAAGGGGGCGATTACATGGACCGGGCTGGCTCGGTTAACCGGGCTATCCCGCTTTATATATAAAACACATGTTGTCTTAACATTTCGATTACATGGCAAGCGGGCTGGCCCAGTTTGCCGGGATGCCGGTTGTAACAACCGGCTAGCCCGGTTAACCGGGATGAAAATGTCCATGTAATCGTTTTCATCCCGGCAAACCGGGCTGAAAAACTGTTGAACTCGCTTCGATACGCGTTCGTTTGCTTGACTGTGTGAATAAATAGTGCTGAAAGGAACTGAAATAGAACATCAAAACGTTGTTTGTGTGTTTCGTGATCAAAGCGAAGATTTAATAAATTAATTAGTCTTCGTGCATGAAGACGCTTTCCTGGGTTAGCTAAGACTTTAACAATCTTTTTATTAACGATGGGTTTACAAAATAAATAATAGACTAATTAGTGTAAAACTGAAGTAAAACTAACGTAACTTTGCCCTTATTTACTTGATAATTGCGAATTTCGGCCTGAAATCATCCCGGCTTACCGGGCTAGCCCGCTCCATGTAATCGTTTCGTAAACTCATCCCGGTTAACCGGGCTAGCTCGGTCCATGTATAATCGCCCCCTAACTTTAATAGTTTCGTGTTTGTTGATTTCACAGCGCCTGCAGGTCGACCACTCGCGTTGGTTGTTTTCCAGTTTTCAGCGATTGACTTCTCATGTTCCATTCAATATTCAAACATTTTCTGCTCGAATTTAAGTTCCTCTTCGAACTGCTTGCGTTTTGTCTCCGCTGCAAGTTTTCGACTTTAAGCTTATCGGCACACTTTATCTCTCTGGCGACTGTTTTCAACTCCAAAACTGCATGTTCGAATTCCACTAACTTGCCTTCGTACGGTGGCCCGTGAGGGATACGCTTGTTCCGTAGTAAATTGCGTTCGTTCTGTATAAATGAAGAGATCTTCTTTAGAAATCGAGAGCTTCCTTAGAAATCTGAGACATCTTCCGTACGAATCGAGTGCTTTTCCGTAGAAATTATGAACTTCTCCGTACAAATCGAGCGCTTTTCCGTAGAAATTATGAACTTCTCCGTAGAAATAGAGCGCTTTTCCGTAGAAATGCAGAGTTCTTCCGTAGAAATGTAGAGCTCTTCCGTAGAAAAATAGAGCTCATCCGTAGAGACACAATCTCGTATCTGGTAGAGACACTGTGCGTAGAAATCTAAAACTTATGCGCGCGCAAGCTTGTAGATCGCGCTTACCAAAAGGACCGGGAATCTACGAATGCTTGTGGTAACAATGTATCCAACCATACTACCATCCCCTACTCGCCATGGGGTTATGACGTTACTCTTTGTCACGAGAATACGTACTTTATAAATATCGTCTGGAATATGACCGGCCTACATCTTTGATCATTCGGAATAAATATATATATAAATCTTCAATAGAAAAAAATAAATTGCCCCGCGTAACAGCGCCTTTAGAAAGATAGCCTAAAAAAGATTTCTCAGAATTCGAAGAGAATAAAACCGTATATATGGCGATACACAGAATAAAAAACTAATTTGTACTGGAAATATAAAGGGGATATTACACGGTTGCGAGAAGATATGGATTTTATGTTCGAGTGGCAAGACAATATCTCACGAGTGAGTGCAGCGAACGAGTGAGATATTGCTCTTGCCACGAGAACATAAAATTCATATCTTTGAGCAAGCGTATAATGCGGCTCTATTTATTATATGGACAATGAAATTATGCGTGGACGTGATGTTGATAAACTGGGTTTAATGCAAAAACTACAACTGCTTGACCTAAAACTTTTAGAAAATACAAATGAAAAATACAACAGCTTCTTCGAATACGTCATTTTACGTGAAAAACGGAATTAAGAGAAGTTACTGGCTCAAATTTAATTGATTTGAAACTTACGGCGAAAGGCGAGTAAATTTTTACTTGTCGATATGTCACTCGCGAGCGTTACATACGAGAAATACGCCACTCGGTTCCCGGATGTAGTGAATATGGATTCTACGAGTGTGAGAATTGCTAAGCAAGTAAAATACTCTTCTCTATATAATAAATAGTTTTAACCCATTATGTCAGAGGTCAACGAAATAGTCTGGCGTTTGCCAGCAGTAAATAGTATGGCGTTAATAGCCAAACTAAAGACTAAAATATGGAACTAATTAATAAGCGCCGAACTGGTATCAGGGGCGGATCTAGGATTTTTGTCACCTTAGTCCAAACTATTTGGGTTCTAGGGGGAATGGGGGGGGGGGGGGGTCATGCTCCCCAGAAAGTTTTTAAATTTTGGTCTTAAATGGGTTTTTTGCATTCTGAGCATTTTTTGCATTTTTTGCATTCAGTGAGGAAAATTTGCATTTTCTAAGTACCATCATGTCCAAAAATTATTTTGCCCAAATGGAAATTGTTTCATTTTTATATTTCATTTGAGAAACAATTTTACAATTTATATGTTACAGTGATTGAAATAGCAGATTTAATTATTTTAACCAAGAAATAAACAACAGATACAATACATCTACTTCAAATATTTAATAAGTCTGATTCATGGCTTCCTGAAATATTTTATATGTAACGGATGACCATACTGCAGCTTGGACCATTTCACTCTATGCAGGAGCTCAAAACAGAGCTGTATAGGCAATTCCCAGATGCCTCAGACCTAAAACATTTAAATACTATGTCAAATTAAAAAACGTTGTAGGCCTGACTCAGTCTCTATACTAAGGGCTTGTTTACAAGGAGGTAGGGTCACCCTAGCCACCACTGGGTTACTCTAGCACACTGGTTACCCTACATGTAGCCCTCATACATATCCTGTTTTTTTTGTTTGTTGTATTTACAAGGACACTAGGGTAACCCGGGTGCTAGGATAGCCCTATCACCACACTAGGGTTACCCTAGTAGGTGGTAGGGTTATTAAACTCGCCTACCCAGGACAACTTTTTACTTGTACCAGGCTTCTTGTCATTAGTGCTTGGTAACCACATCTAATGGAGTTGACCCAGGGGTAACCCTACCTTGAAAACCAAACAGGCCCTAACTATGGCCTCTCACATAAAATAACATGATTATGATTGCCAGTCCAGGCACACCTCACTATCTATTTTATGAATGTATGAAGTAGTCTACATTATCCAATCTTGACAAAATCCTTTAGCTTGTATTTCAATTCTTTGCTACTCTTTGCTACAATGCTAGTCTCAAAAGCACATTAATATAAATAAGGTGATGACATGTTTCAATTAAGTTTTCAAACCATTAACAAATACAAGAATTAGAAGGGAAAACCCTGAATGAATTTGAACTACTTGCGCTACAAACACGTAGATATTAAGACTAGGAAAGAAAGGACAGCAGAAATATATTAATAAATAAGATTCTAACAATAATAAAAGTCAGTCACCTTTCATTTGAAGACATGCCAATCGTGGCGAAGGTTGTTATTGTCGTATTTAATATTTATAAATAATTAGAAAATAATTAAGGGAGAAAAATCTGCTTACTTGAGAGCAGCACGAGGTTTCTTCTTGTCATTGTCGGCGTATATTACCACGTATATCTCAGTGCCAAAATTCCTTTGAAGCGTCTTGCCAATCTTGGTAAAATGCTCGGCTTTGCGCAAAGCATCCTTCGATTGTTGACGCTCGAGTCGACGGTATTAAACTTCCCGTTTTATAAATCTCTCGCAACACAATCTCGTCGTTGTCCTTCAAAGCGAATACATCAAGATCTACTATGTTTGTATTAGGCAAAGCCATGTTTTAAACGAAAGAATCCGCTTGTGCCTTGTGGTAATTCATAAATCATAGAGTAAATATACGACCAGACTAGCGCAAGTTAGTCGAATCGCCACTGATCAGTCCACAAATCAGTCGAGAACTACAAAGTAAAACGCCGCTAAACCAATCCGTGCTCTTCATAAAGAGCTATTGAAAAATTAAGCCAATCAGAAAGGGTGATACAAGGGGTCTAAATCCGTCGAGAAAGACAAAGAAATCCGGCGAACACCCGGCAAACCAATCACAGATCGCTATAAAGGCTAATTTATAAATTCAACCACAGGTGGTACAATATTTATATTTTAAAGTCAGACGCTTTACGATTTCGATTTAAAACTGCTTTTATTTCGCAGCCAGAAGTATGCAATTCTTTTCACTTCATTACATTAACAATATATAACATCTCAATATATAAATCATTCATGTAGTATCCGCTGTATCGCCTATTTCACAAGGAAACGCTCCCAACACTGGAGTTCAATACTTCAATAATATGGAAACAAAGAGCAATTATTTATAACAATTTTGAAGCTTTGATATGGTGACTAGAACTTATCTGACGAAAGGAAAATCTTCTTGAATCTATATTTAACAAAATAAAGGCATAAGTCCTCCTTCAAAGGTAAGAACGATGCGAATATTTGTATATCTAACAACGCAATCCTACAAGGTATTAGTTTTGCGATTCTAATACCTTGGCCGCCTGGCGTTCGCAAAAGCAGGCAGACGTTGCGCTGATCATATGTATTGTCGGCGCATCACGCAAGCTATTCACAGGTGCAGAATGCTGGAAATTGCATTTCAGAGCCTTTCGATTTCAAAATTTTCTGGGGGTGTATACTACAACTAATACCAAAAAATTTACGCTCCGCGCCGCCACTGATACGGACTGATCCCTGAATAACATTTTATTTTCGTCAGATTGAAAAACACATGTTAATCACAATATTAAACACTGAAATAATGAAACAGTCCCTCTTTAAGCCAAACTACAATATATGGATTTTTTTCGCACAAAACCTCCACAATCATGAAATAAGTTAGTTAAATCCCTCGAACGTCGGTATTAATCCAGATACATGCATCCCTCCGGCCTACGGCCCTCGGGATGTATCTGGCGTAATACCTCCGTTCTCAGGATTTAACTCTTACATTCATCTCAAACTTATTCTCATCTTAACAATAATTTTGACAGTGTATGGAATTTAAGAATTGCCAAAAATGCTATATATCTAATATACACCACGTACATTTCACTTGGACAATGAGCAGGCGAGTCCATTCGGCTGCCTTCGCACAGAAATTCGTAAACTTCAGTTGAATGTAAACCTGGATAGGGTGATCCTCCTAAAACAATAAAAGAACAATTATATTACGACAACATTTTTGCGTACCATTTCATGTATAATTAGTTACTAAGAAATTTTGCTTCACCTAACTGCCTATAGAACATGTATAAATTGGGTATTTCACATGTGAAAGAAATTACAACAAAAACAAAAATATAGAACGCAACACAACACAAAAAATAGAATGAAATGAAACGAAACGAATGTAAATGAAATGAAATAGAATACAATAAAATATAATAAATAAGCAAAACAAAACAAAACAAAACGAAACGAAATGAAACAAAACAAAACAAAACAAAACACATCAAAATAAAACGAAACGAAATAAAATATAATAAAAATAAAAATAATTAAAAAAATGTTATGTGCCTAATAAGATTTTTTGCTAACAATCATTTTAACATGCAATTTCTAATTCAGTTATATTAAAAAATATTCATATTCTAAGTAACGGTTTACAATTAGAATACTTTTCATCTTTAATGCCATCTCAAATATAATTATGTGAATCAGATAGATAAGTTATTTGTAAATTTCACATATTTTAAAAATAATAATTAAAAACAATCTTCCTCATCTGGTAAAAAAGAGTGGAAGCATTTCTAATTGCGGCAAATTAAATTTTAAGCAACAATAGAAAAAAAACTTAATGTCTATCGCCTTATTCTATATCCCGAGAGATTAACTTAACCTTGACTACAAATCAAAATTGACCTTTTATAAGTATTAAAATAAAAAATTTATATACTTTCCTCCGTTCACATCTGAAGATGGTCAAATAAATCGAAAAAGGTGGGTTTTTTTAACCTTTTTAATTAAAAATAACTTCTTTTTAAAATTTCTAACTATATATAGAAAGATATTAAAGATCTTTCTTAACTTTTTAAACTTACCCAGAGTAAAGATTTCCCAAAGCAAAATCCCAAATGACCATCTGATGTATATAATAAATAAAGAAAGAAATTATATTAATTTAATACGAGTAAACGATGAAAATGATGAACACCAAAGGAAACTAAATTAATACGAGTATACAACAAAGATAAGGAACAAAGAAAATATAATTAATGAGAGTGGACAATAAAGATGATAAACAAAGAAAAAAATAGAAATAGTATATGTAAAAAATAAATATGATAAATAAATAAATAAATAAATAAATAAATAAATAAATAAATAAATGAATAAATAAATAAATAAATAAATAAATAAAATTAATGGAGTAAACAATGAAGATGATAAACAAATAAATCAATAACATCAATAATGTAAGTAAACGTTAACAATGAAAGTAATAAACAAAAAATAAAATAAAATTAGTAATATTAGTAAACAATAAAAATAATAAACAAGGAAATATATAAAACTAATATGAGTAAGTAATGAAAATGATAAACAAAAAAAGGAAATTAATATGAGTAAACAATGAAGATAATATATATAGAAATAAAATAGAATTAGTATATGTAAACAGTGAAGATGATTAATAAATAAATAAAAAACTTAATATGAGTAAAACAATGAAAATAGTAAATAAATAAATAAATAAATAAATATATAGATAAATAAATAAATAAATAAATAAATAAATAAATAAATAAACAAACAAATACATAAATACATAAATAAATAAATAAATACATAAATAAATAAATTAATTAATTAATAAATAAACAAATAAATACATAAATATATCAAATTAAAATGAGTAATGATGATAATGGCCAAATAAATAAATAAATAAATAAATAAAATGAGTTAACAATGCCGGAAAATGATAAACAAGAACATAACCAAATAAATTTGCTAAATTTCCATATAAAAATCTTGTATTGTAAATGCGATTAAACTTCTATAATTCTTCTAACACTGATCCAATCATAACCCTAGCCATAATCCTAACTCTTGCCATAATGCTTTATTGAAAAAAAAACCCAGTTGATTTCAAATTTATATTTTACGATCCCGTAGTCTATGTGATGCCAGTTTGAGATTTTATATGGAAGGTCAACCAGGAAACTTTAAATGATAACAAATGTTAATTTATTACTGAAGATCAACTGAATCACTTTAAAAAAAATAATATAAATAAAATCAATATAAGAAAACAGTAAAAAAAAGATTTCAGTCCCTGGACGAGCTAGATCTAAGACAGCTTTATATTCCATATACGTTTGTTAGTTTGTTCATTTGTGCGGAATCAATAGTAATTAGCGATATTTTAAAGGCGGCGTATTGGACACCAAACAAAGAACCACCCTTTACCACTGTGACAGTGTCTGGTTTGTTAAATAATCCTATTGAAAGTTAACATTTCCTTAAAATTTAAAATTTGAAAATAATATACAAGTGATAGAAAATACTTACACATCCGATTTCTCTGAAAATACTCGATCTCCCAAAGCCTCAATTGACAGCCATTTTATTGGAAGCAAACCCTATGCAATGAATAGTTAACGTTAAATTTTTGTGAATGTCTTGATTTATGTGTGTCATGCATAAAAAAAGCATAGCTAATGCTATTCACCCCACCAAAGAGTAACATGATTCTTTTGGTGAAATGGTGAATCAACTCTATCAAAGATTATCGCGACTCCGGAAAAGATTAAGATGATCCCACCAAGAGTCCTAAGAGGGAGTTCAGAGACTCCGGCAAAGAAAAGTTTTGACTCCACATATAATTAGGGTACGTCAAACTAACTCTTGAGATCAAAATGACTCCTTGGAATAGTCGAAACGATCCCTAGACTAAGGGGGCGATTACATGGACCGGGCTGGCCCGGTTAACCGGGCTAGCCCGGTTAACCGGATGAGTTTACAAAACGATTACATGGAGCGGGCTAGCCCGGTAAGCCGGGATGATTTCAGGCCGAAATTCGCAATTATCAAGTAAATAAGGGCAAAGCTACGTTAGTTTTACTTCAGTTTTACACTAATTAGTCTATTATTTATTTTGTAAGCCCATCGTTACTAAAAAGATTGTTAAAGTCTTAGCTAACCCAGGAAAGCGTCTTCACGAAGACTAATTAATTTATTAAATCTTCGCTTTGATCACAAAACACACAAACAACGTTGATGTTCTATTTCAGTTCCTTTCAGCACTATTTATTCACACAGTCAAGCAAACGAACGCGTATCGAAGCGAGTTCAACAGTTTTTCAGCCCGGTTTGCCGGGCTGAAAACGATTACATGGACATTTTCATCCCGGTTGCGACAAGCGGGATCCCGGCAAACCGGGCTAGCCCGCTTGCCATGTAATCGAAATGTTAAAACAACATGTGTTTTATATATAAAGCGGGCTAGCCCGGTTAACCGGGCCAGCCCGGTCCATGTAATCGCCCCCTAAAAGAGCTGAAATGACCCCTTGGAGTCAAAACGACTATTTTGAATTTACAGTGTGGAACAGTGAACTTTATAGAGTTGACTGCATTGGAAACGTTTTGCTAAATATAAAAATGAGCAAAGCCACGCGGTGCATGCTTGTAGTATATAACAAAAATATAATAATACACTGAGCTTAAATACTATTAAAATTTAAGATTTGTGCCTCAAGTAATTAATTGATTTCTATGGCAAGAATCGTTTTAAAAACGGCGTCGTGTTTTAATTGTTAAATAGAAATCAACTGGAGAACATTTATGGGAATATAACTCTTTAACTCTAATGCTATTAACGCTTAAGAGAAAAAGATACGTACGGGATGTCTTTTGAAGTATTGATCGTCTTTGTACATGTTGCGAGAAAGGCCAAAATCAGCAATCTTTGGAATAAAATCTTCCCCCATCAAAACATTTCTTGCAGCTAAGTCGCAGTGGATGCACTAAATTATAATATCAAATTTTAATAATTCACGAAAAACAGAAGGTCAATAGTGGATATTGTTTGTAATATTCATGCACTATACCTACAGTACGACTAGTGGCCTAATATATAGGATATATATATCCGCCAATTTCTATTCTTTTATGTGCATTTAGATTAGGTTTTCCAGCCTTAATTGTTCTTATGTAAAAATTATTTCAATTATAAACATAAGAACGAAGATGGACAGGCTAATTTAAACGTATATAAAATATAATATATAAATTGGCGGCCATCTTTAGAAATACGCCGGTGTATAGAATTAAGTCGATCGCTCAACAGGAACATTAAATTTTAGGTGGTTTATACATTTTTTAATGCCTTTCGTTTTTGCAAAAACGCAGTTTCATTTGCCAAATTGTGGTCAACATTTCTCTCTGGCTTTACCTTCCGGGAAATTAAAAACTCCATTCCACTTGCCACTTGAAGGGCTACTGCTGCCAAATCTGAAATACTTAGTGTGTGATTGTGATCTTCAGTAAACTCCGACCATTCCTTTTCATAAATTATCCTGCGGTCTTTCAGAAATTCCGAAAGATTGCCATGCGGACAATATTCCATTATTATCCACACGTTTATCCTCGTACCTAAAATAGTAATAATTTAGCTACTTCAATGATATATTTTTTTATTATATAGCATGCTATCGGATATGAGCTTTTGCGTAATCTGATTGGTTCCCTACTACACACGTAAAAACGCGCAAGCTGTTACAGACCTGCCAGCAAGTTGTTACAGGGCTGTTGAACAGGCTGTCACCGTCATGTGTTCGCACTGGCTGTCCCAAGTCTGTTAACATGTCTGTAACAGGTTGTTGACTGACTTGTAACAAGGCTGATGACTCCAACAGACTGTTAACAAGTTGTTCCAACAACCTGTTACCGCTCTGCACTCAACAAGTTGTTAACAGGTTGATGCTAACAAGGTTGTAGCAGCTTCTTGAATGAACAGCATTGTTACAACCTGTTAACAGCCTTGCTACAAGCCTGTTGCGAACACATCCTGTTGACAAGCTGTGAGATTTTTACGTGTGTACCAGGCTATCAGCTCATATCCTGCGAGTAGAGGAAAAACAAGATGGCGGCATGTTTTTTTAAACTGCCGAAAAGAGTTGAAATTGACGGATTTTTATACAGAAAAACATCAACACCCTCAAACCAATGTATAAAAAAACAACTTTGTGTAAAAATACATTAACAAATACACAATTTAGCATGTTAAGTGGTAAAATTCACCTAAAAATTACGTCTTTTTACTTCAAAAATCCGACTAAATTAACGGGTTGATATTAATTTGTTGCCAAACAAAGAAACTCACTGTTAAAATCAAGCTTACAACACACATTTCGTCGGAGATTACCAGTAAAGAGACTTTTTTTTATTTAGATAAGCATTTGGCGTAGTAAAAAGCATGTTCTTTTTCAAAAACAACCAACTATAATTTAGTTTCACGCTAATATAAACAACTGACCCACCTTTTGACTTCACAAAGGTACCTTTTAATATTTTTTGTTGATCTGCTTAACACATTTTTTGCCTCTCGAGCAACATTTATACAACATTTCGAAGCTGTTTACCGAACAGCTCAGCGAGAAACTCTATATGTGAATGCATCATTACGCATGGCGGAAGTATTAGTTGCCTATGCTGGAAGTTTGTTGTTTCAAACATTTCGCTGTAATTTTGTCTCTTGTACAGTGCTTGGCTATGTAATAAAACAGTTATACCATTCTCTCTCGTTGTATACGAACTAATAGGCAACTCGCCGAAGCGCCTCGTTGGCTATGAGCTCATAAATTATACAACTCGAGCTCGTGGTATATAACTGTTAAATATCTATTTCATTCTGATATATTCCGACTATTTTTAGATCTTTAAAAAGTAGAAAAAGCTAAGTTTTTTATCTATATAACTTTATATTTAAATTGTTACTTAAATTAAAAAATATACATTATCCTATTCTTGAGTGACAAAAAGAAGTGTCTACAAAACGTATTTGATGACAACTTTGGTACAATTTTACTTGTGACGTCACACATAACACTTATCAAACACATTTTCAACAATGCAACATACAAAAACATTAAAACTTTAAGTAATATTCCGTCGAAATTTTTTCAGCGGTATAGTTTAATGAAATGAAGAAAAAAATTAAGGTTGGGTTTCACCTTTACGAGGAAATAACACTTGTTCTCCAAGAATTAACAGTCAATAACACTTATGTTTGGCAGAATCAATTCATACAAGTGCACAGCAAGAGTGGAATTGTGCATGTCACTGTACGAAATTATGGCCGATTTACGACAATGTCACTGCGTAAATGTATAGCAAATGCAATATTTACTCAAATCTACTGTAGGGTAAACTCGGTGAATACCGTTTTTGCTACATATTTTCAAAATAATGAGTAAATACGGTATTCACCGCGTTTACCCTGCAGTAAATTTGAGTAAATATTACATTTGCTACACATTTACTCTTCAGCAAATATAGGTGTATATGTTGCCAAACACGCGTGCGACTTTCATTATTGTTGTCAAACAGTATATATTATTTCCTATACATATCATATACCAGTGGTCATAATTTTGTATTAGCCCACTCCTGCAAACGGGATTTTCCTTTGACAATACAGTATATAGTAGATATATGAAATATTTAGTATAGATATAGACATGGAAAGCGACTCAGGAGTGAATTAGATAAATGGTACTTCATTAAATTACATATCTAAACTAACATAGGTGTTTCAAAGTCTTCATAACCTTTTGTACACGCGCCAAGAATGTTTACAATGTTCTTATGTTGGCCAACATGGATAAGTATTTTCAACTCAGTCAGCAGATCAGAAAGATCACTTTCCTTCCAGTTTTCTGTAAAGAAAAAAAGAAGTTATTATTTTTACTATCGCTTGTTTTCTTTGCAACTGTTGAGTGCATATATAGCACTCAGCTGTAGTTTTATACGTCAATGTTGTATTAACTTTTGAATTAGTTTGTTATAGCGTAGCTAGCTTTGACGTTATATGACGATGACAACGTTTTTCCGTCAGTTGATATATCTCTGTCTTTCAGAGGTTTAGTATCTGTTCTTCGTTGTGAAGTTGTTAAACTCGTTATTAATTAATAAACTATTTAACCCAACACAACAATACAAAATACACATCGTAATCAAGGTACTAGGAAAACTTTGCTCTAAGTCTTTACTGCACGAACATTGGCCTAAAATTCTAGCCAGTATACAGTTTGATAAAGAAATATTGTTTTTATTAGATAATTGTAGTGCTCTCATTTTTCCTTTGTTTCTGTGTGCGGTAGTAAGTAGTAACTCAAATCTTTCAGATGGTAATGTGTAAACATGCATGGAGTAAGGTGATGATTTATTTGTTCTCCTTTACGCAAACGGAAACATCAACAACATATATTGATGTAAGCCCACTTTATGCAACTACACAGATCGCATTGTAGACAATCTTTAATATCTAGTTAGGATTATGAATTATGTTATTTAAAAACAATTATATTTACCGTTAAGCATTTTCACTGCGACGTTTGAAGTTGTCGTACAATATAAGTACGACTTTCGTTTCCTGTGGATAAACACTGAAAAACGTCTTTGTTTTGACTTCTCTTGCAGGAGTTTTCTTGGATGAAACGCTGATATACCCACCACCTGAGCAAGGAATACTTGACCAAATGCACCTTGTCCTAAATTGCGTTCTACAGGAAATCCAAAAATTAATTATTAGTTTATGAAGAAAACACAAAGAAAATCAGTTGAATCTGTTAAAAAATTCTCCTGATTTATATAAATTTTAGATTTGATTTTCTCGGCTTAGACAACGTTGTTTTTTAAAATTACTACGCCAATGAACTTACGAAATGGATCGTTTTTGAAGCTATTCAAAACACTTACAGTACGTGTTTTATCAGTAAAACTCTTATGTAGTTATATAAAGACAAAGAAAATAATATTATGAAACAAATTGTTAATGAAATTTTATAAGAAGCCCATGTATAGACCATTTTAATAAGTATAGAATACGTAATTATTTTCACCCTTTGACGTCAATTTCTTTTCAATTTTTCTTTTGAATTATTTTCAATTTCGTTTATTGTCTTAGCTTTTGTATATTTCCAATAGAATTCAAAAGGCTGAAAGTGACGTCAATGGCGGAAAATGACTTACTCTGCACTTATTAAAAGGGTCTATAATAAACGTGACAAAATTACTGCATTCTGATTGTTTGAAAGGGTGTAATTATAGTATTAATTATACAGTATACCTTCTGCAATCAGGATCAAATGCTACAATTCTCATTGTATAAAAAAGTACAATTTAAGCATTAATTAACCTTGCCTATGCATAGACATTGTTAACCCCACTGGTGTTAACCCCAGTTATTTGGATGAGATCTGTTACAATATTGACAAAGAAGCCATGTACAAATTACCTACCTTATCTTTTTGGTAGTATGCTTATAATTTTAACTTTTGTGTCGGCCTCGGACCAGTCCAAATATTTCAGTGTTTTCCTGCTCTTTTTTTGAGGACGAGCCGGACGTCGAGCATGCGCAAAACGTTTGGCAGCGGTGTTGGATAAGCATTAATTTGAGCATTACACCAAGTTTTATTGTACTTACCAATGTGAACTCGTTTTCTTGGATACTCCCAATCTGATATATTGGGCAATTTGTTAGACTGCACCATTAATGTCTTTCCTTCGTCTAATCTTTCGATGTAGTCAAGTACAGGTGGGAGGAAATTTTAGGAAAAGAAGATATATTACAAATCTTCTTAAGGCTGAACTTCCCCGAGAACCCCTTTGAAGGTATTAATTTTAATGCATCCAGAATATAATACGTGTATACACGGAATATATTTCTTTAATTATAATTCAATACGCGTTTTAGTTTTTAAAGTTTATACGTAAAGTTTTACGGTATTTCCAGAACCAGACCAAACTACAGTTCTCCGTGAATTGAGGGAGATCAAACAGATGATAAAGGATATAAAAGCAAAACAGCTTGAAATGGAGAAAGGTTTGGCTAAAGTCACCAAACAACTGACAGACAAAAACTTTGATTTGGCGAAGTCCTCACATGGAGTTAGTGTATAATTTACATGCTGTATCGTAGTTTCATTTTTGACAAGTTAATTATGCATTGGTTACAATTGAAATTGTTAAGAAAACAAGACGTTCTCCTCCCAACCTATTTTTTTCAACTGTTTTTAGACCAACGTGACAAAAATATTAGCCAAATCCTATGTCCAATTGGGTCGCTTTGTCAAGACGAACGAGAGCAAAACTGTTAGTATATAAACGAAAAGCTTGTCCTTGGATATATCACTCCTAATTTCACACAATATAAACTAATTTTTATAAATTATACTGTATGAAACAAATAAGCATTTTTTCAAGATTTTAATTAACTACAGTATTATATATATCTGCTACAAACATAATTAGAAACTCAAACTACTTGTCTTTTTTATTTATTAAGAAGTGTACCAATGGTCCAAAAACCAAAAGGGTTAAAACACCTACATCTCATTATACCCCAAACCAATCAGGTCCCTTTTCCCTACTGGCTAATAATCATAATAAAAATGTTAAATAGCTGGCTAAAAGATAAAAAAAATAAAAAAGATCAAGTCAAAACTGGCTACAGTATACATATTCCTTAAAAACCCCCAATAAAATGACACTCTAATCTAATGAATATGACACCATCTACACCATCCAAATATAAAAATCCAAAGGGCACATCATGATCGACTGCTTTGGGTTGCAAGGTTGCATGGGTTCTAATGCAATATCGGTGTTTTTCGTTCCCTTGTAGCAACAATTGCAACAGGAATTCATAAATTCTCCATATGGACTACCAATACACGAGTTAATGTCACTGGCAGCAGCATTAGAGAAGACCAAATTTACATACTGGAGAACTGAAGAGAGAAGAAGGGTAAATAGATGAACAATTTTCACACACACACATATATACATATATATATATATTACCTACTGGAGAACTGAAGAGAGAAGAAGGGTCAATAGATGAACAATTTTCACACACACACATATATTATACATACTATTGTTTGAATTTTTCAGATATTGGCAATAGGAAGTTGGTTGGCCCTTGAAAATGTATCAGCAAGAGAGCTGTCTGCCAAGATATGCTCTCTTCTTGGAGTAAAATTCAATGGGGTAATGGAGAAAGCTGTTTTTCAGCAAACTGTTCTTGTGGTAAGCTTGTTTAGATCCCTACAGGAGGTGTGCATCCAAAACTTGATATTGTTATACAGCAATCACAACAGTCAGCAGATTCTGTATAACTACAGTAAAGAACAAAAGATGTCATAGTGTATTTAATTGAATATTCTTAATAATTGTTTATATAAATTTCTTTCTTTCATTTTTAGAGAACATACATTGCAGCAGTTGGCATCCAGGACTGTCGCAAGGATGACAAATTCTGGATAAACTACTGCACATGGAAAGATGCCAAATACGGGCCCAGAGGACCAACCCAGATGGACTGGGACATAATAATGGCACACCAAGAGTGATTAAATAATAATGTTGCTACATGTATGTAACATGAACATTGATGTTTTTGTAAATAGTGACAATATTTTGCAATATTGACAGCAACATTGCAATTTTTATAGTGAATGTTTATTATGATTCAGCTTGACAAGTAGTTGCTAAAGAGTCTCAATCATTTTAAATATTGCACTTTGTATAATATGAAGTTATATTATGTGAAGTTTGACATTTTGAAATAGGTCATTTAAGCAACTTCCCTTGAAGGAGTTGCAGTTGTATACTTGTATACTGTTTGCACGTCAAAATTGTAATGTTGCTTTCAATATCACAAGGTTGTACTCCAAAGAAGAGTTAAGTATGTTAACCAGTATTGTTTAATGTTTCAAATATCATATTAAATTATTCATTGAAATATTGCAGTGTACAAATATGGGAGGGCAACTCAGACAATTTACAGTACAGAAATCACAAGGTTATCTTTTACATAGTTAATTGGTTTCATTGGAACTCGATTTTTAAGGTGAAATAGAATTGAAAAAAATCCAAATGGCCGAGGTACATTATGTGACATCAGTGGCATAAAATTTGCATTCTTTGCTAAAGAGTTTATATAAACATTGTCTAATGTCTATTTTTAAGTCAGCAATCATTTATATATAACCCATGAAATGTTTTCTTATTATTTAATAGACAACTGCGAACATTTCAAAAGATCATAGTCCTAAATACAAAAAAAATCTGTCAAGTTCTCAAAAGAACTGAATATAAGTTAAATAATTTAAAAAGAAACTAAAAATCAAACGTGATCATTCCAAATATTTGCTAAATGCTGTAGCTCAGTTCTTTAAATTAAATGTTAAAAATATACTTGCATTTATACAACGGTGCAATAATAAATCTTTCTAAATACAAATTAACAAATGTTACTGCAAAGTAACAGTATATAAACATCTAACCATATTTAATACCTGAAATAAAGTTGGTTTGCTGTGAATGAAGCCATGGCCCATGAGGAATTTCAAGCCCAGATCCTGCACTTGGTGCCTAATTAAAATATCGACGTTAACAAGGATGAAACCAATAAACCATTTGTTTCTACGGTATATATCGTTTTCAACATTCGAATACAATCCTGTAAAAATCCTGAAAGACGAGCGTATGGAATATAAAATATAATACGAAAACACCAAAATGACAAATAGCAGGATAATTTTGCTTGTTAGACACTTTAATATTCACACTTATTCTCCTCATGATTCCTTCATCTATACTGCCAAAAATAACTTATTTTATTACGTCTGCCATTTTTTGTCCAACAACACTGTTCACGCCTGTTGAAACAACATTGAACAACCATGTGAATCCAACAGTGTTGTTCATGCATGATACAACAGGTTGTTATGGCATGACGAAGTAACAGTGCTGAACAGCCATGTTATAACGACGGTGAACAATGCTGTTCTAACAGTGTTGTTCTCTCCTGTTCCAACAGCCATGAACAGCTACTGTTGCTTCATCATTGCTGAACAATGCTGTTGGAACAATGATGAACAATACTGTTGGTTCAACAGTGCTGTTCACGCATGATAGCCGCCTTGTTACAGTACTGTTCAGCCATCATTGTTGCAACAACCTGTGCTATTTTTGGCTGTGTACACATTGTTCCAACAGTATTGTTCAGTAATGATGAAGCAACAGTAGCTGTTCCTGGCTGTTGGAACAGGAGAGAACAACACTGTTAGAACAGCATTGTTCACTGTTGTTATAACTGACATGGCTGTTCAGCACTGTTACTACATCATGCCATAACAACCTGTTGTATCATGCATGAACAACACTGTTGGATTCACATGGTTGTTCAATGTTGTTTCAACAGGCGTGAATAGTGTTGTTGGACAAAAATAGCGTATGAACTGTATGCACACGCGATTTTCTCGCGGTTATTTTGGCGAATCAGTTCGTGAGCGATAAAAGAAAGGGGGAAGGAAGTGAACGCTTTTAATATCTGGCATGGAAAAACGAACAGAAGAGAGCCGAATTCTCAATTAAAGCACTCAAAACTTCACGTCTTTTCAAAAATATAATAGTTCAATGTTAATTTCAAGTTGTGGCATCTTTCTGCAAGTGTTTTGTCGCTCAAAATATGTACCAAAACCCGTGTGGATTTACAGTGTCTTGAAGATGAAAAAAAGACAGTTTTCTTGACAGGCGAAGACTGACAGAAAGCTATTATGAAAACTATAAAGAAGTGGATTCTGTTTTCTTTTAAATACGAAGAAACACAAAGATTGTAAAGAGGTTAATAAAAGGTGAAATCAAAGATGGACTGCTCCACAAAAAGTTATGGTGTCAGCAGCAAGGAAGTATTTTTTTTTACTTTTTCTATTCAAAGACAAAGTGGTTTTCTTTTCAACTAAATAAAGGTGAGTGTGAACTATCCAAATAACTAATATGTTTAATATTATAGTAAGAAATATACTAATAGTAGAAAATAAGTTTCTTCTGACATATTTTGGCACCCTTCTCATTGACTAACTCCACATACTTTTTAACAACTATGATTTATATTCCTATTTAATATTTTTTACCTGATTATGAGTTGCAATCATCAGAGCATTATAGCTTCAAGCTTATGCATAGCTGACCATATTAAAAAGTGGCCCCCATAATAATTTCACTTGTTGGGTTTTTGGACCACCTTCATAATAGACCACATTTTTGTCAAAAATGAGAGGTAGGTATATTAATTGTCGCAATGCCTTTTCACATTAAAAATGATTATATAATACTATTAAAAATGATTCCTTGGCAAACCATGCCAAACAATAAAATTCAGTCCAGCCATTTTTCTATGAGGTGTGGAAGATTATTTATATTCAATTTGGAAGAAAATCAGCCATTCTGAAGGAGGTTAATAGTTGTTCAACCTATTGGGAGGCAGGGTGCATGTGGGTGTTTTGTCAGTTTTTGCATTGCATTTCACATAAGTATAGGTAATAGCATGGTTTCGAGTGCAATTTGGAAGAAAACATGCACGAGTGAGTTTTTCAAATACTGTCAAAATAGCACGAGTCCGAAGGACGAGTGCTATTTGAAGTATTTGAAAAACTCACGAGTGCATGTTTTTTCAAATTGCACGAGAAACCATGCTATTACTTATTAATAATATACATGAAAAAATGTTCAAAACAACTGTACTAACATTTTAACGTACGTGTTTAGCCGTCCACTCCTCGCATATTTATTTGTTAAAAAACGCTTCGCTTCCTTACTACTTCAAAACGTTTAATCGAGGCATAAAGAAGCTTCTGGTCTTCTTGTAGGTACTTCACTTGGCAATATTAAAGGATAACTAGCTTCAAATTTGAACAAATTATCCCCAAAACCGCCGAATCTTGGCCGCCATCTTTGTTTATTTTGTGTCGGGAAAAATCCGCTGTACAATCAATTTGATTGGTTCTTAGTGATAACAGATTTTTGCACTGTGATTACAAATTTTTGCACTGCGATTACAGATTTTTCCACTGTGATTACAGATTTTTGCACTGTGATAACACAATTCTGCACTGTTGTTTGGGATTAACTGCACTGGAATCAGCCAATCACAATCGAGATGTTTTTTCATGTATATTATTATGCAAGAAACAAATATGGATCAGCCCCAAGGTTAGATGCATGCATAGAGGAGATGGGGGGGGGGGGGGGGGGGTGTGCATGGAGACTTCCAAAAAGTATTTTTTTATAACATTGCATGTTAGAAATTCACAAATCACAATACAATATTAAATACTTAAAACCATTTACACATCACTATTAAAATAGCTAATTTCAAAGCTTTACACAGTACATTACTCTAATTTAAGGTCCTTTCATTTACAGGGAATATCACATCAGATAGCCAAGAAATTTAGGACTAGCTAGCATGCTCCAGGATGCTCATCTGTACCTGTAGCCATTTGGACTCATCTTTCAGTGCAGGTAATAACATTCCTTTCATATCAGTGTACATAATAATTGTAAGAGAACTGAAATTAAACTTCTCTTGCAGCCATTATGAAAAATTTTGATGAGAGGAGCTTGGTTGAGTCAACTAATGTAAACAGCCCCTAAGATTTCCTTTTAGATGTGCCAAATGACTGCAAAATTTCTGTTAAAAAATACAATAAGCATTTAGCAAAAAATGCATCAAAAATATGTAAATACACTGCACAACAGCATGATGCAGTGCTGCAAGGAAAATATCTTGGTTTTTACAGGAAATGTTTCAGGAAAAAGACAAGAAAAGGATGAAATATTTAGCTTTGTCAACGAACATTCAGGCGGAAAAACCCCAACCAGGTTTCAAGAACTAAATGTGTTCTCTATTTTCTCTTTCATTTAACAGATATGTAATGGCAACAACTGATGCTATTGTAAGTATATGTGAGTAAATGCATGAAAAAAATAAGGGTTTAATTTATTAGAAACTAAATAGCATGTTTGATATTTGTCTTAATTTTCTTTTTATATAGCTTAATGGCACTTGGGCTTAACAAGAAGCTAGGATAATAGGATCTACATGTAAGTATTTTGCTTTATAGCACTGGCTTCAGTTCGGAGTATGCTGTTTACCTTACCTGTTAACTTTTGACCTGTAAACTCGTGTCGCTACTTGGCCTTCTTGTTTACACCAGTTCGGCTTTTATTTGTCGTGTTTTTAGATAAACAGCTTAAAGAAAACCAGCAGCAATGTTCTGGCACATTTTATTGTTCAGAATATTTGAATAAATATAACCAGTTCTCTTTTATTTGTATTCAAATCAACTCAGAAATGTTCTCGCCAAAACTTGCAGGGCCGAGAAAAAAGCGTATTGACCCGGAGGTCAATATCGTAAAATCCCAACCGCTCAGGAACCAATCTGCATGCGCCGTTTTGCGTATATACGGACCGGAAATCAAACCCAGCCATATATTAAATATATTTATTAAGGGAAACATATGACAGTCTTTATAGAACTGATAACCCAATGGCCCTCTCCCCATGATGACACTAGTTCGTAGAATTTCTGAACTAGAGATAAACCATTGTGTTGATTTTGCGGGAGGAAAATTAGAGAATCTGGAAGAAAACCTTCGAGGAACAGGAGAGAACTAACAACTCTACTTGGACGAAGCTAAGTGGGTCACCTACTCCATTCTACCGGCCTTAGAATCAGCGACGAGAGGCAGCGCGCTAACATTTTGTAGTTGTGTCAATGCCACCCATGCCTCCCTTGTTTATTGCCATATTATTTCGTATATTATTATATTTACTTATATTATTTGTTCAATTCCGAACCATGCATGCAAAAGCTATCAGTTTAATTTTTCGTATAATTTTATAAGTTTGAGTAGCACTACCATTTGAGCATGCAATGATATACAAAAGTTCTTACCATGCAATTTGTTTTTCTTTACACCACAGGAAAACCAATGATTATAAATCAAATAACATACGATTCTGATATAGCGTTCCTTTCAGGTATATATTAGGCCTCTGTATTAAGCGTCGTGGAACTTCCTATAATGCAGATGTTCTGAACAATAATTACATGTGCAAAGCATTAAAACTTATTTGACACCTATCACGTCTAAGTATTTAAAGAGTTAAATTTCTCATGAATATTGGATAGAGAGTCGTGGGTTAGACTAAAAAACACTCCGAAAAAGCATTGAATTGCTATCACAAAATGAAATATATTTTTATTATACATGCCAAAAAGCATAATTATTTTTTCAATCAAATTCACTGTTTTCCCGTGCATTAGACTGCAACCTAAGCTTACAACGTCTTACAACTTTCTTATCATATGCCGCCCCAGCTGCCAAAGTAATTTAGTGTGTAGGCTACGTGTTTAAGATATATTAACTACATGCTTATTAAAGCCAAAGTCGCGCACTCCCAAAATTCGTAAAAACATCCGTACTGATAATTCTAGCAAAACTTACAGTATATATAGTAAATTTAAAACTATAAAGTTACAAACAAACTGACGAAAGTAAAGCGTCTGTCCAGCCAATATCGTGCATGTCCGCTCCACCTTGTCACACAAGTCACGTCGCGCAGGTCAATACGTTTTAAAAATAACAAAAAATAAATATTTGATAAAAAAATCTTTGACAAAATATATCTAAGCTTCAATTTTCGTTTAGAAGGAATTATTTTCCTGCGTTAAAATACAAATATTTTAAGATACAAATTTACGATTTAAGTTCACTACTTAAAGTAAGCGGCTTAGTTAAAAAACCCTGACTATCTTTCAATCTGTCCTTAACAATTGGTACATTTCTTTTATTTCTCAACTAAACCCGATTATTTTTAGCTTTTGGACGCTTAATTGTTACGGTTCAGGTTCTCGCTGGTTTTTTTTGTATGAATGTTATAATATTTTCGTCGTTACATTTTAAAATACTCGAGTTATCAGCAGCTGTTTTGACAATTAGGATCAGTATTTTGGACTGAGTAGCACGTATGTACACCGGCATATTTACATGAATATAATTAAAATTTTAACAGCGCTAGTATAGTATTACGTAAGAACTAAGAACTAGCTGTTTTCAGCTTACAAAGGCTAGTTCGCGTGTCACACGAATTTTGCAGCACGTATCTTAACCATTTCCCTCCTAGGGGTTCTCACATAACAAAGTGCATGGCCGATTTTGGGCGACCTAGTAGGGAAAGGGTTAAACTGAATAAAACATATTATACTCGGTTCTTTAGGTTGGTTCTCAGTAACATCTTAGTAAGATAGCATGGGAAAATGTATTGACCATGCATGGTGAATGGCTATACTGGATAGTTCTCAAAAGAAATTAAGACTTATTAGGACATTTAACTGAGTATTTTTAGCTATGGAATATATTAAATATATAATGATGCAAAAAGTTGCATAAAACCATCTTACGAGTGCAAAGCTTGCATGTAACCCGCTCTTTTATTCACAATCCTTCAATTCAACTAGACCGGTTTACGATTTAAAAATGTTAAGGTATTATATATGGAACATCGACGACTAAGTGCTCCTTTTTGTGACTATACCGCTGACCTGTCAGCGGGAGCCACTAAGTCGGCGTTTTGCTTGCTTGCTTGCTTGCAGGTAGCCTGGTACCCTGGCCCAATTTCAAAAGAAATACGGGCCAGGTAACCACTAATCTCATTCTCGCGTCATCAGGGCTAAATCCACTTATGACGATTGCAGTTTTACTCATAGCCAATAAAAACGCGTGAAATTGTAACCAATAGGAAAGCAGAAGTCTTTAGTGGTTACCTGGCCCATATTCTTTGATTGGGCCAGGGTACCAGGCCAGCTTGCAGGGCGCTTGATTGTCGTTGTCTTGGACCTCACTTACGTCATACTCGACAGCTATCGTTAAAGCTAGTGAATTTTAGTTGAT
Source organism: Paragorgia papillata (assembly GCA_035771165.1). Classification (NCBI taxonomy): domain Eukaryota; kingdom Metazoa; phylum Cnidaria; class Anthozoa; order Scleralcyonacea; family Coralliidae; genus Paragorgia; species Paragorgia papillata. The sequence continues at coordinate 10,360,064 of JAWNZC010000322.1, read as the reverse complement.
CTCTCGATGACAGTTTTGATTTTTGAAAAGTGTTAATTATTACTTTGCAAATCTTGTCTTCTTGGAACGGTTTCTTTCATTGGTTTTTCTCATTGGTCAGTTTATATTTCAAAACTGTGAACGGTTGTTTTTCTTATATACTATATACAAAATCTACTAGAAGTTACTATCGCAAGTGAAGTGCTACCTCGAATGGGAGAAAACATTTAGCGTATACTCCACAGGCAACTCTGTAGTCCGTGGCCAATATGACACCCCCTTGCCCACTCCACCCAAGTTTGCCCTTAGCTACAATGCCTTAGCAAAGCATAGCTAAGCATAACAAAGCATGCTAAGCATAACAAAGCATATGCTATGCTTAGGATGTGTGCTTGGAACTCGGACTGGCCTGAGTTTTGCATTTCAGTTCTTGTTTACACGAGGCCGGTTTTGAAACTATATAGGCGGCTTGGTATCGCTGTTGGTTCAAGATTTGTGTTAATTGCCTTACAGCTCGTGACCGCCGCAGAATCATTATTTTATGTGGATTTTAACCTGAGATTAGAACTGAATCTCAGGCCGGACTGATGAAAACGATCAAAAGTAAAAACACTACAACCGACCAAAAAATACGACAAGGAATGCGCAAGACATTACTGAACGAACATAAATAAGCATAGCTGAGCAGGTCTAAGCATAGCTAAGCTAAGTCTTTGTAGTTTGAAGTAAATTAAGGCCTTGCTACAGTGTAAGCAGGGCTATTAGTTCTCCAAACCTATCCTGATACATGATGTTCGTGGTTCTTGAAGTACCTAGCTGGCAACAAGCTGACCGCTGACCGCAGGCCTTTATTGGCCACAAAACGCTACGTCACAAAACGTCATAAATCTTAACATCCATCTCGATGGAATTTACATAACTCGGCAAAGAGGTCTGGACACGAGGCACAGGGACCCAAGCCAAGATTAGTGTGCTGCCTCGCAGCGCTCGGCAGCAATAAATACTTGATCGGAAACAAAAGCAAATATATTCAGTTTATAATGTTCGCTAGAAGTCGGGCCTTCAAGTTTCAACTGTCTCCTGTTTCAAAGCTTTTCTTCTTTTATGGAAGAAATTGTCAATATACACCAAAGTCTTATAATGAGATTTATAATGATAAAATCGCTTTGTGAGTTTAAGTTTAATTTTGGTTGAATTGTGTGTTGTGCTCACTGGTCATGTTACTGCATGTACATGTAATACTGTATATCATACACGAGGAGGAGTGTTTCATCAGGATATCCAAACACTGAGACGTTTGTTGAAAACCGAGGCGAAGCCGAAGTTTTTGAACAAACTTCGAAGTGTTTGGATATTCTGATGAAATACTCCTCCGAGTGTTTGATATTGCATCTCAAACAAATCAGTATTTTAAGAGAAAATCAAGGTAAAAGTTTGCTTAGTTTATGTAATTTCTTCCTCCGATATCCAAACCACGACATGGTGCTGATTTCATTTGTGTTTTCCTCATGAATTATTAATACATTTGAGATGTTATACATCGTACACTAAGCTTAAGAGTGTTGAGAAGTGTGTTTTAACCAACTTCGAGCTAGGTGCTTTTATATTAGATCAAACACAACTTTCGAGTGTTTCAAGATCAAACAAGTCAGGAAATGAATCAGTTGTCAAATGAATCAGTATTTTAAGACACGTTTGAGGTAAAAGTTAGCTTAATTTATCCAAGTGTTTGATCACATATCAAACCTTTGTCCCGCTTTTGATTTTCAGTGGATAAAAGTTAAATTGGGTTGTTCAATGCACCACTAGAGTGGTTCTCTAGCTAGGATTTCCCCACCAGATAAGCAATCTGGGCTTCGTACGTACAAAAATCTGAATTTTACAAGTTCTCTTCAAGTAAAACTTGGGGGCATGTTTATAATATTGCGTACCTACTTTTTACCATGCAGCTCATTAAAGAGTTTAAGGTGCAGTCCAGTCCGTTCTGCGCATGTGCGAAACTAATGTTTACATCTTCATTTACAAAAAGATATACTGATACCTTAGCCCCTGTTTACATGAAGCGGATTGAGTGTTCAAGTCAAATGTCAACCTCGTACCCAGGGCCTTCTCTGCTTTCAAAATGGCGAGAGGGAAAAACCACCTGACCTATATATATAACTGGACTGCGTGCTCTTATTACCTTTGAGTTAGGAAAAGTGTCCCTAAAATCGTTTTCAAAATGGCGGCATTTATGGGTCCTTTATGGCTAATGGTGAAGGTCGTCGCTGACCGATACCGATACCTTTATGGGTCCTTTATGGCTAATGGTGAAGGTCGTCGCTGACCGATACCTAAGAACCGGACTGATGACACATGTTTTTAAAACGGCCTGTATTTTGCTTGGCATTCAGTCGAATTATGTTATTTATAACTCGATAAAGTCTTCATATTTATAGAAAATGAAAGCTTTCTGACTGACGGGTTTTGACGGTCTTCCACTGTCCCAGTCTGATATAGTTTGTCGTTCGGCTTAACTTTCTTGTTTTAACGACGGGAAAATAGACGGACGAATTAAAGATGGAAAACTCGCCGTTTACCGGATTTTAAAACACCTGACAACTGATGAGTTTCTCGTGTGCTATTAACACTTGGAAAAGGTTGATAAAGACACTCTAAGAAGAACTCAGTACGCCTCGCTTCTTTACGATTTTCTCGTGATCTTCAGCGATTCTTTATAGAGCTGGCGACTTCATAAAACGAAATGTTTGTAGATTTCCATGACCATGTGTATTGACAGTCTTCTTTATTTTATTGCCAAGTGTCCGTGCCGCACGCAGGTCGGAACGTCTTTATTAATTCGGACTGCTAGAGAGCTACAACAGTAATTGTCTAGGAATTATTGTAGTTCAGAACTACAATAAGACTCTTTTATTATATGGCCCGGATTACTTCGGGTAAAATCTCGCGCTGTGATTGGTTGCTGACGGGGCGAGATTTCTCCGTAATGCCCACGGGCATTATGAAAATTGTTAATGCCCTACGATTGGAAACAAACAAAAAATCCTAATAAGATACTTTTATTGCCGAAAAACGGCGAAAATAGATGAAATAGACGAGGATGAGAAGAAAATAACGCTAGTTCGGTGTTTTGACGAAGTTGAAGGAAGCGAAGATCAAGAAACAGGCCGGTACTGCTACATACACTTAATATTCGAAATATGCTCTTGATTGTTGAAATTTATTTGCTGTCTTGTACAGCGCATTTATGTTTCTTCTCCACACGTTTGGGATTTGTGGAAATTTAGTTGTTGTATCTGTCGATTTGATATTCAAACGGAATATTCGAATTTGTTGTCCTCGTTTAGGTTGTACTTTAATACAAATATTCGATCAACAATAATACCACGATCGACGAACATAATTAGATCAGCACTGACGACTTTGACTTTGCATATTTCTAAACTTTTAAAATTAGATTCGGAAAGTCCAGAAACAAATAAACACTTCTTGCTTGCATTTGGTATAAAGCAAATATGTTGTATATAGACGCTACTTACTAAAGATGGTCATTAACTGATTTGATAAATTTGTTAAGGGAATGTCTTGTTATTTGTACGGTTTTTGTTATTATTGATTGCTTAAATAGTTCATGCAAGCCAACTATACTCTGGTTATCAGTGACTGTAAAGAGCCCCCCGCCCTGTACAGTGCGAGTCACTCACTCATCAAAATATTCCAAAATTCTTGGGGTCACGTGACCAGTCTTTGCCAGGGTATTCTCCTCCGCCCCGCCATTTTGAGAAAGCCCTGGGTACGAGGTTGGTAAAATCTCCCATGTTATTTCTCCTTGTTGTGTTTACATGAAGAAGATTGAAAGTTTTCGATCTGATCGAAACGAATGGCACACTTGAGATTTAAGCAATGATCGACTTGAATGTCTCCAATCTGATTCATGTAAACACGGTTTGACTTGAAAATTACTTGATACACATGAGTGAAGTTGGTGCTTGTCGTGCTAAATGGCAGACATTGAGGGAAGCACACAAAATAGTGTTCCAAAGCCGAAAACAATGTTCCAAGCAGATCGGATTCTCCAAGTAAACATGTGCCCGGATTGATTTCACTCGCGTTTTTCGATCCGATTGGACTGTCAATCCACTTCATGTAAACACGGCCTTATTCAAGATTGTAAGCTTTTCTTGCTTCCTCTTCATTACTTGTACCCAAAAGAAAACATTTTCAGAAGAATATAAGAAATCCGAAAAGATATCCTCGCTTAATCACTTGGGTTTCTGCAATGTTGCTCCTAACGATTTACACTGAACTGAGTACTTCATGTAATTATCTACGATGTTATGTTTTGAGAGCCCTCAAATTACAAAGATGCCGGGTCATCTGCCTCCTCCACAGGCCCTATTGCATCATGGACAGGTCACACACGCCGAATTTAGGGCCTGCAAGATCCTGTAAAAAATTTGGCAAAACTTGGCCCGGAATAAATTTGCATAATTAACTACCATTGTTAATAGCCATGGCTATTTCCGAAGATTTTGAAGGCCATTGAAGACTTATGACATACGAATCCTAGCTTTAAAATGAAGGAATTGTTGAAGGAAGCAATTACGGTTGAACTTTGTCAACTTTCGGCCGGAATAATCAACGAAAATACACTTTAGTCTACCCCGAGACTCTTTGGTTTATACTTTTTCGGTTTCCACAACAACTGAAACTCGAATTACGCTACACTATAGCCTACAATTTAACAAAATTAAATCTCATTAACTCTTGGGCAGTTGACAGTCTTCGATAGCGAAATAAACCAAAAAACAATACGAAAAACCTGTTACTTTCCTGACCGTCGAATTTGCTTTTGTTCGGCAGATATTTTCCCCTTCAATTCCTTTTTGTCGCTAAAAATATTATTGGCAGAAGGTCGATAATTTTAAAACATATTGGTTTCTTCCTTGTCATGATCTGTAAGAAAGTTTAGACCGAATATCCTGGTGGGTCACAGTGTTTAAAGAACTTGGACGTACGTTTGTCGAACAGCGGCCGGAAAATAATTCCAAGCCCTCTCAAAACTATCGCCTCTAGGGCCTAGTCTCGCTGTGCATAATGGGATCAGTCACCATTTTGTTTACAGGATCTGGCAGGCCCTCCCATAGCCTGGTACCCTGGCCCAATCAAAGAATATGGGCCAGGTAACCACTAATCTCATTCTCGCGTCATCAGGGCTAAATCTAGCCTGGTTCCCTGGCCTAATTTCAAAAGAAATAAGGGCCAGGTAACCACTAATCTCATTCTCGCGTCATCAGGGCTAAATCCACTCATGACGATTGCAGTTTTACTCATAGCCACTAAAAACGTGCGAAAATTTAACCAATAGGAAAGCAGAAGTCTTTAGTGGTTACCTGGCCCATATTCTTTGATTGGGCCAGGGTACCAGGCTAGGCTAAATCCACTTATGACGATTGCAGTTTTATTCATAGCCACTAAAAACGCGTGAAAATTTAACCAATAGGAAAGCAGAAGTCTTTAGTGGTTACCTGGCCCATATTCTTTGATTGGGCCAGGGTACCAGGCTAGCCCTCCCATTGAACTCTAAGTAAACTGGAACGCTAACTCCATAAGACAGCCCCTATGATTGGGTGAAGTCAAACTTCCGGCCGCTGGGGGTAGCCATTGCACGTCAACAGAACCTATGAAGTGCACAATGAAAAAACTGAAAACTCGCTGCAAAACACAACCATTTTTTAGACCTAAAGTTTTTTATAGATGATAACGAAGAAGCTAGTACGTATTGGGCTTATCGGCCTTGTAACTGAACAATTTCTACCCACGAAAATGGATTGAACGACGAAATATCTGCCGAACAAAAGGAAAATTCGAGTCCGAAACTCGTACGGAAAATGCAGGTTTTTCTTATTTTTCTTTGTTATCTCAAACGTTTGAAGGTTGTCATGCCAGGAATTAGTAATAAGATAATGCTAAATTATAGCTTTAACTCAAGTTTCAGTTGTGGAAATGCTAAATCTGACATTTTTCGGTACGAAGAGTAAATTCCAGAGCTGTAATAACACACGGTAAAGTGCATTTTGTTGTTTTTTTCCTACTGAAAATTGAGAAATTTAAAACCCAACTGTTTTTATAAACAACCTCTTCATTTTAAATCTGGGTTTCATATGTATTTTCTTTGTATTTGTCCAAACCAATGGCAATTTTGGTTGCATATTGTTGACTTTCATTTGAGAGTTTATATTTTTACTGTTTTTCTTGTTTTTACTCGTCATGTCAGTGTTCACCTACTCTACGGTATATTGGAATTTGATCTAAGCCTAAAAGTGGTTAACAAGTTTAGTTTTTCTTTGATTTCAAGCTGTTTTTGCAAACCATTTCACCAAATTCAGCTTCATTTTCTCTCGGTTATACAGTAAAAGGGACTGGTGTTGACGTGCATGGCGGCCCCCATGTCCGCCATTTTTGGCTTCAAAACTTGTAAGCGAGTTATCGTTCCAGTCTACTTAGAGTTCAATGGGCCCTCCCAACAGTGTGATCTGTCCATGATGCAATAGGGCCTGTGGAGGAGGCAGCCGGGTCATGCCCAGAACGGACTGGACAGCACCTTTAACTAGTTAGGGGAGCATATAAACAGGAAGTAACGCATAGGTCGCATCATGGTTCGCACGCAGGTAGCCTGTGAACAGGCACTCTCTGTGGGGGCGGGGCGTAAAGGGAGCGTGTAGACAAAATATTGAAGCCGCCGTTCTATGATACCAGAATCTGGTATCCTGCTCTGATTGGTCCGATCATTGATTGAATGATTCATAATATTAAAATATGGTGTGTGCAAAGTGTTTAGTCGAAAGCTAATATTTCGAGAACCACATAAACTTTACGAAGAGTAGAATTTCGACTATACTCTTTTTGCCCATGCAATATAAAATATCTGACATTGTTTAAATATGAACCAAGGGTGGTGTTAATAGGGGGGGGGGGGGGCTAGGGGTGCTATAGCCTCCAAATATTTCGACGAAGGGGGACTAAGCGCCCCCAATATCTTTGACAATGGAGCTAAAAAAGGCCTAAAATTTGCTTTACATATAAACAAATTAAGCAGAACTTGTGAAGTTGTCAAAAATGCTGGAAAACAAATTTTTCACATGTAGTACCAGCCGGCCCAAGGGCCTGCAATATTTTGAAGAAAGTGGTTGGGTAGGAGCTGCAGGGTACACAGAAGGAATATGGTTGCCTGTAAGTGGTCAGATGTAGGTCAGCATATTGCAGCTGCCTGATAACAATTTCTGGGATGGCCTGACTCCCATATAAATGCAAAATGAAAATTAACAAAAATTAGTAACATGCTCTAACTAAAGCAGTCGGCCATCCTGGGTACCTTCCTAATACAAGCGTACTGTAGGTCCAATTACCTACATTGCATCTGTATTGTATCACTAAAAATAAACCATTCTGAGTGAAGGTCTTTTGTTAGGGAGAAACATGAAGTGAATAAGTCAAAATGCTACTTATATAGGTACATGTAGTAAAGTAATGTCATTGGTTTGTAGCACACTACTCTTTATATTTTTATGCCTTACTCCCTCCATCTGTGCAGGTACTATTGAATGTTATCAATTTGGATTGATCCATTGAAGTACAATACAATTTGCCCCCAGTAGTTGCCTGTGCATAGAATTGTTTTTTCTTTCCTTTTTGACAGAAACATGCCCTGCCAAATTTAGCAAGGAATAGCCAATTCATCCAAACTGCTCCTTTATAAGTTTAGCATTTTTTTAAAAGAACAAAGTAATTCTATGCACCACCAACTCTTGGGGAGAGGGGTATTACTCAAATTGACCATTACTGTCATGGCAATAGAAGCGTTCCATAAAATATTGTTGCAATATATTCCTCAAATTGAATAATTCATTTGATAAGATGCACTGACAACTTCCTGTTTTGAATTTGATTGGTGTTTCGCAAATAATCCTGTTTCTTATTGGTTGTTTAAAAACCAGAAACCAATCAAATTCAAAACAGGAAGTTAGCAATAATTTTCATCAAATGAATAAATTGGCCAACTTGAGGAATATATTGCAATGATTGATATTTAGGAATGCTTCTATTGCCATGACAGTAATATATTTTTGGTAAAGTACAGTAGTGCTATCTCAAATTCAGTTATCTTGAAAACTTTGCTATTTCAAACAAATGTTGATTTCCCTTTTTTCACTATTTTACAGTATAATTTACCCTGTTATCTCAAAATCCCACTAGGTATCTTGAACTATTCTTTACCTCCCTCAAGAGTTTGAGATAATGGGGTTCCACTGTACTACTCACAGTATTTTTTTACTCGCATGTGAATTGGTCTTGTTAGTAAACAATTAAACAAAATAATCTCATTGAATCAATTCGACATTGACATATGGCCAAACTATACCTATACTTTGTTTATTTGAAACAGTATGTTTACTTTGAGTGGAGCTTGACAGTTTTTTTGAAAAATGATGTGCATGCATGTATCTTTATCCTGCGAATACAGCAACCTACATCAAATGAATTGGTTGCAAGTTGGCAAATGTTGAAACACATTTTTTATAATCATCAGAGGCTCTTTATACCAATAACAACTTGTGGTGAAAAAAATTGCCAATTATCAATTCAATGACAGTTAATTGACAAATTCAACACCAGACCAAAATCATAAAAAAATCAATGCCTTTTATGAAATTGTTTCTCTACATTATACAGTAACATGATATAAGAAATTATAATTGGAAGATCAAGTGTAAGTTAATACTGGTTTTCCTTTTAAGAAGTGTTATCTTTCTCGTCATGATCATATTTGAGAATTGAGATGGCCAGTAACAATATATGGTTAGACAGTACAATAAGTACATTTTAAATATCAACCAACACATTGATGGATTCCTTGGACCATCTTTTAAGTTTTAATAGCGCTCAGGAACTTGAGTTGAATCTGTAGTTACACGTTCCCTTTCTGCCCCAAACGGTTTGCCAAAAACACAGAAGTATCAATAAATCTTTCGACGCAATTAACAATGCATGTTTCTGTCCTTGAATCCATTTTATTGGCAGGCTTATCAATGCACTTCTCCCAGCACGTGTCTGTGAAAAGATGAACTTGGTTTTGGAATTTAGCTTTTTGTTGTTCCACCATTAAAGCTTCTTGAAGTTCTTTATCTATCTTTGAATTATCCATAGTAATGTTGGCAGCAGACTGAGACAAACTGCAAGCTTTGACGCTGCAAAAACTTTATAATATGGAAATCCAAATAAACCAATAAGTTTGGACTTTGGAAGACCTCGAGCAATCTCGAGCCCAACAGTCTCCCAGCTTTTTGTCAGCGGGTTGGCAAATGAAGAGGAAAATACTTCATCTTATGTGACTATTGAGGCTTCTTTGAGCGGTGAAAATGACTTTTAAACTCTATTAATTAAACTCGACTAATCCAGATAGAGTATAACTTATTTATCAAGATCTGAATTGCAACAGATTCACTCTTCAAAAATTACTCAAAACTGGAAATGATAGCCTTGGTTTTAACCAAGTCAAGAAGTTAAGTCAAGAACAACATTAGATATATGCATCCTTGGGCGCTTTCCAATTGACAAGGTTAGACCGATCAGTCCGGCCAGAATGGACTTGCTTTGGATAATTAGGACCAAATTTTCCAGTCAGACCATCCCAGGTCTCAAACGAATCGTGTTCCATTTAATAACCGGACTGATCGGTCTAACCTAGCCTGCAGTGCAGGCGTTTCGGTAGTGGGAGGGGCGAGGCAAGGTGAGGAAACGCCTGCCGCCACGCTATTCAGAAAAAAAAATGCGTTCGTGCACGAACGCAGCGATCTCATTGGCTAATGTTAACAAATTATCTTCCGGCAAGCTGTTGTTGAAGCCTGTTATATGCCAACTCCGAAGACAATGAACGCTCTTCTATAAAGTCTTATTCTTAATTATATTTTAGTCGCGCTTGGTAGTTTGTTTTAAAACAGAAACATAAATACTCCATTCGCAAGGTAAATATGTTTCATCGCATAGCACTATTGTTGCATTTAATTCAGACAAACGTCGTTTACTTCAAGACGTTGTTTAGCCAGGATCAAACCGTGAATGGTCAAACTATATTTATGGGTCAAACACACACTACATCAAATTGAATACACATCTTAGTGCTTTTTCATTAATTAACTTTAGTAGTCTGGTGTTGTTTTGTCATTGTGGGAAAATCCTCGCTTGTTTTATGTATATAAACGCCGTGTTGTGGTTTGCCGTCACCATGCAAAGTCTAGCCGTTTATAGCCGGCAGCGAACGTGGTTTACAGACATGAATTTGGAATCAAGAACGATTTTATACATTTGTACATGTGTAAAGCATTGTTTTACACAAAAGTATGTGTTACTGTAGACACATTTTGTTTGTGTAAATTCACCATGGTTTTTGTGTAACATTTACACATTGTATGTGTAAATCATTCTTTTACACAAAATCGTGTGTTTGTGTGGATGCATTTTGCTTGTGTAAATTTACCGTGATTCTTGTGTAACATTTACACATCGTATGTGTAAATCATTCTTTTACACAAAATCGTGTGTTTGTGTGGATGCATTATGCTTGTGTAAATTTACCGTGATTTATGTGTAACATTTACACATAACAGTGTGTTTGTGTGGATGCATTTTCTACACAGGATTTTGTGTTAATATTACACAGCATTTTTTGCAGTGTATATAAAGCAACAAAAGACGAAGACGAGGAAGGTCGCTGCTTGGAGACAGAGATTATTGCCAGAGTTGTCAAGGGAGTAATGGGATCATTAGCCCAAGAATTACAGAAGCTTTTCGATCCAAACTTAACAGAATGAAGGCTCGAGTATGACAAAGGCCAACAAAGGTGGCGGTAGATGCACCAATAGTCTATGGGTCAAATGGACGTCTGGAAAAATATCAATCTGGAAATTAAAGATTTATCACCATGAAACCAATACATTTATTTTAAAGGAACAGAATATCTTACTAAGAGGCCAAAAGAGAGAGCTTGAAGAAAAACTGGACTGCGCACTCAAAAAGAAATCAAAGATAGAAGCAGTGCTGTAAAAGTTACATAATTTTTGTAACTAGTTACAGTTACATCGTTAGAAAAGTAACTAGTTACCGATAAAAGTTACAATGAAAAGAAAGTAACTAGTTATACTGTTACAAAGTTACTTGAAAAATTTTGTAACTAGTTACAAAGTTACATTCCTTTGTCCGTGTTACTAGAATCGACAAAGAAATTACTGGTTTGCCAGTACCATAATTATGTTTTACAGCTAAATGCCTAAATATAGTTGTCACTAAGCAGAAATAGTCAAATGTGTACATAATGCATTATGTACACATTTGACTATTTCTGCTTAGTACCTTTATTATTATATCAAAACCATTTTTATCCAGAAGGAATGGCATCCTCAACTGAATATCAGTAACTATACCAGTCACATTTTTGAACCAAATATTGTAACTAGTTACAGTTCTTTAAAAAAGTAACTAGTTATAGTTACAGTTACTTCTTCAGAAAAAGTAACTAGTTTCAGTTACAGTTACTTAAAAATGTAACTAGTTACTGTAACTAGTTACTTGTAACGAAGTTACTCACAGCACTGGATAGAAGGTGAATTGGAAGCAACATGCAAGGAAAAAGGATAATACAAGAGAAAATTCCAAGAGCTTGGCATGAAGCTGTTGAAGGTAAAAAAGGGGCAAGATGGTAAAAGGGGCCCATCCAAGCTGAAGTCGTTTCACCAATACAGTAGACAGCACAAGAAAAGAATAAAGAATCAGGTTTCGCAATTCCATCCCTGTCATTCCTTGGTCTGTATGACTTTGTGGCTACCATTTTGACAGTGGAGAATATGAAACATTTAACCTTTCTTGTGGAGATAATACCCAAAATCCTCAGACAGAACATTTATCAAATCCCAATGAAGTTGACGAGATCAATCTTCTGATTTATATAAAGGACATGTTCCATATCTCTAACCAGGCATACCATGAATTGGCTATGACATTTTCCAAACTCCCCAGATCTTGTAAATTGCAAGAAAGAATTAAGAAGATTAACAAGAAATGGAACTTAAAACAGACACCAGGTGACATAATAGGGGTTTTGCAAATTGTTGCAACAGAGTGTCGACCCAACAGCCAGATTCATCCAAAATAAGCTTAAGAGTGAAGTTATCAGGAGATGGGACAAACATTGGTAAGAGATTACATGTTGTCAACATTTCCTTTACCCTATGTCATCCGATGGTAACCATACCATTGCTATAATCGATATACATGAAGATTATGACACCCTTAAGTTGTCATTGCAAGACATAATCAATGATGTTAATGATCTTGGAGAATTAACTGTAAATAATCATACTTTTGTCATTGAATGGTTCTTAGGGGGGTTGAAAGTTCTTAGCTTGTGTTGTAGGTATTGGGGCTGCAATAGCAGATAATCCGTGTATTTGGTGTAAATGTTTCTTATATGGTAAATATGACAAAAATGGTCAGTATTCTCTACTAGATGCAGAGAAAGAGGCACGCACTGTTTAAGAAATTCAAGATAAATGCACGAAACCTAAGAAACAGAGATGTAATTGTAAGCACCCACCTCTCTTCCCTTCTATACCACTTGATCATGTGGTTATAGACAACTTACATCTATTTCTAAGAATTGCTGACAACCTTATCAATCTTTTAATGCTTGAATTGAGAAGGCAAGATGCCATTGAAAAGCCTTGTGCTTTCCATGGATCTTTGATAGAGAAAAGTATAAGCAAATGGCTGGGTATGAAAAATTGTTGCAAGAAGAGCCTAAGATTAATTTTAATTGGTATGTTTGTAAGGATTCTAAGAAGCTAAAGTGGCGTGACCTTACTGGTCCTGAAAACAGAAGTTGTCTAATAATATTGATATCAAGAAGTTGTTGCCTAATTTTCAGTATACTGGTAAAGTAGAACAAATACGGAAAGATTTTAAGAGCATTATCGATTTGTTGAACTCTAAAATATCAGATTGTTCAAAAGAGTTTTGTGAAGAATTTGTCACAAAGGCAAAAGCTTGGCTTGACCACTTTCTTTCTGTGTATCAAGCAAAGCATGTTACTCCATACATGCATGCACTGGTGTGGCATTGTGCCAGAATTTTTTAAACTGTATGGAGGAATAATCCTTTCACAGCAAGGGCTAGAGAGTTAAATGACAATTCTACAAAGGATTTCTTTCAATCTTCCAATCAAAGAGGTTCTGAAGCACTTTTTCAAATGATGGCTAAACAAAACAGGTTAGAATATTTGCAGGATATAAATTGTGCTCGGCAAGTGAGGACTCTAGTTTGTAGTAATTGTAGTAGAGGGGCACATAACATTAAAACATGTTTAGAAAATTGCAAAGTGTGTCAGTTTAAGCCATGTTGTTCACCATCACATTTACAAAATATTGAGGGTAAATGGGTAGCAATGTGTCAAATTGTGGAACCATAATTTTTTTTATGTAGTTTGATAATTAGGTGTTGGCCTGCAAGGCAGTGAAAAACTAATGTAATAAAAAATCATGACATGCACAATATTATATGTAGACTGTAGCAGTACATTACCAGAAATTTGGGACATTTTGCGGCCACGTTCGTAGCCAGTGGTTACTCCCATGATAATAATATACAGTAAATATTTTGCGAAAATGCAAACGGCTGCTAAGAACAAAGATCGCCTCTGCTTTCAAAGTAAACAAACATGGCTGCAGGCTGCTCGAAAGAGAAGAGACCTCCGTGGCTTCGTCGTTTGTCCTTCTCGCATCTCAACTCCACGTTTAGACATAACGGCCTCCTGCTGATAGACGAAATCGGAGTTTCGACTGTGCATACAATCTGAGTCGGGATAAAACGTAGTTCGTTTATAACATGAGGCTGAAGCAGCCGCAGCAAATATAACATTTCTGATTTCAGAAACCTTTTAATGCTTAGGTATTCTATAAGGATAAAATTTGCTTCTCAATTATCCTTGACAATAATCCTAAACGTAGTGTCTAAAAATAATGAACTCAAAACATGAAAAAATAGTCCCAGCCTATGTTATCTTCCCGTTATGCTTTAATAGACACGATGTAATTTGCATAGGGGCCCAAATTGAAAAGGAAACTAATTTGCATGTGGGCCTAAATAAAACTACGATTTGGTGTATTGCTCAAACACACTGTAAAACCAAGAAAGTTTTAAAGGCTTTGGGAACCGCAATGTTGTTAGATACGGAGATATTTACGAGTTATATTAGCAGTTCGAACATTGCTAAATACATAGCAAGCTCCGCACTTTGCATCGTTCGCAACGAAAGTGGTGTATTTGGCAGATTTGTATCGCATGTTTAGCAGGATTACTATGGCTTACATAACAGAATGAGTCAAATAAGCAGCGTAAATAAATCGATGTTGGGAACCGGCTGTGAATTTCGGTAAGCGAACATTTTTTGTTATAACGTTTCCTTACTTAACTCTTAAAAGGAATCGAGCTCCGCAACCGAGAAGTCTATGTCCCTAGTAGGATAAATTTTAAAATTTACGATTTTACTGTATTATTCCTTATACGATTTGGCCGTCATGTTTAATGGCCTATATGCGCCCGCGCGACGCCATCTTGTCCCAATTTTCTGGTAATGACTTGCATATTGTTTTACAGAAACAATCTACTACACATATACAGTACATAGGCTGCAATAATTATAAACATGATAAATGCCAAAATACAGTATCACATTGTACAAACCTAATAATGGAAACACAATTAAAGGCAAGTGATTATTGAATACCAGTCCACTTTTTAGATTAAATTTGTTGAGAAAAATAAGACTACAAATCCTTCAAAATCAAAGTCAGATAACAAAATATATTGTAGTGTATAGCCTGTATACACTGTATACATAACTGAGATAAAATTGAAAACAGTTTTTCAACCACCATATAAAATAGGGCATGTCAAAATCAACAAAATCACAGGGCTCAACACTAACATTTTTCACATGCTCAGGTCTTATGGTCAGTATTTATTTACAGTACATGTACCGTGAAAAATCCAACAGGAGTTTCCAACAAGATATGATATGGAATATATTTTGGAAAAATTTAAAGTAAAGTATAATAGAGCACAAAACTGAAATGAATAAATAGGATAGTGAGGTATTTCATGTTCACACAATATTAAAAACCACTGTTCAACAACAGTGACAAGCTGGCAACAGCCAGAAGCCCAGGACATAGGGCATTGGCCAATTGTTCACTGTTCGTGCTGAGTCCTGTGTTCTAATAATTTAGGTATTGTAAAATTGGTTAGTGACTAGAAATTACTAGAATTAATTTCTCCAAGACTGTTCACAATACATGCTTTGTGTACCATCTCCACGTACAAAATTAAAAAACAATCTCTTTCCAATACTGACTCAACTAATCTGTTCCCATAGTATTTAAACTCAACAATGGGCTTTTTTTTATGCAGTCATGCAGTATGACACAGTTCCATTGATTACGTATGAAAAATCTCCATTACTGTTCAATATTTAAGAAATACCAAATGATTTTCCGTGCAGGATACTCTGATCCAAACACGCGGGAAGTTGCGAGACTTAAGAAAAGCGTAACAAAACACGAGCCGCTAGGCGAGTGTTTTTAGCTTTTCGAAAGTCGAGCAACTTCCCAAGTGTTTGGATCAGAGTATCCTGCACGGAAAATCATTTGGTATTTCTTTTATAAAATAACGACACAGAAATAACGATGAAGTTTATTTAAAAAAGAATGGATGAAGAGTGTAATTCTCCCAAAAAGTATCAACTACCAATCAGAGAACCGGAATACTCAGTGGACCCCCAACATGTCAATCAATCGCCTTCGAACGACTGACAAAAAAAATATCGTCGTGCTGAGAAACAAGTTAGGTTATAAATACAACGTTTTCAGTAACAATATAATAACAGGGATACAGTATTAAATTCATTGTGGTAGATTAAAATTGACATGTACGTTTCCAATTGAACAACTGTTGAACAGAGAGCCAAAGTTTGGAAAATTTTCGACCTGAACATTTGAAGACTGCGAACAGTGCGAAGCGAAGCTGGTTGTTGTCGTGGCCGAAGCTGTAGAAGCATTTGAGTTGAGAAGACTGTCATCCTGGATACGCCTTCGTTGGGCTGCTGGATTGGAGTAAAAATGACCAGTTTCATCACCAAGAGCTTGCGAGAGAACATCGCTGCAGCGTTTAAGCTGGGATGTGGATGGCCGTCGGTTGTAGTGTTGAAGTGACTGCTCATTTCGATGGCCTGAAATCGACATAATGTGTCGGTTGGTCAAGCCAGCATTTGACCAAAGGGTAATTGAAGTCGCTCTTACACAGTGGTTTGTGTAGATCGTGGACAAACCAGCAGCATTGCTTATGGTCTTCATCATTTCGCCAAGCTTGTTGACGCCAAGGGGACGATTTTCGTACCAAGTTGCATCGGTTGACTTCCACTGTCGCTTCGGGTACTGAAACAATGCTTGACATTGTGGATTTAACTTGCTGATGTACAGCTTCAAGGCACTATACCCATCATTTTCTTCCTTTGTCTTGTACATTCGACCCAGGTGTTGGAAGCTCTCTGTATCGTTTATTCCTCCAGGATGGTTTTTGGAGGCTTCACAGTGTGTCATCGTCACATACTCTTCGCCTGTTGGGTCTTGTGTAAACACGAAGCTGTCTTTTGTCAAACTTCTTTGTCCTTCGCGGCCACGTCGGCACCAGAATAACACCGTGTGAAACCACACATTCCACAACAGTCCAAGGGGATTTGACGAATCAAATACACCACTTGTTTTGAGCTTTTCCAGGTCTTCGGGCTCAAGCGGAGGTTTGTGCTTTACATTTTGTTTACCTTCCTTTTTGAGGGATTTAATTTTTGCGTTGAGGACCACGTTAGACCTCTTGAATTCTGGGTTACCAGTTATCGTGACGCCTTTGTTGTGTGGTGGGGAGTTCAGATATCTCTCCAGACCATTTCTTATACCCAATAGAGTTGACCTACTGTAGTCTTCGCCGTTGAGGTTTTTCACTTCTGCATAAAACAAACGTAGGTAGCTGTCCAATGTGTTGTTGTCCATTTCATGCAATTCGCTTGTAATGTGACGAATTTTGGCCCATTCTTTAAAATGAATATGTTTATTTACTTTAATAAGTGTTCAGTGGTCATGGGATTTATTAAACTGTTTAAAATTTTACTGTAGCTTCTTAAATGGAAAATGACAATCTTTCAAATAAACATACCTTTAAAAATGTTGACAGCGTAGATTGTTTTGTATTTTGTGTTTTGGGCTACCGAATTTTCGACCAACTCGTCAACGTCTTTCTCCGTAGTTAAAACGAATCTTTGTTTTATATTGTTGTCATCAATTTTAGATTCATTTAAGGTATTCTCATTGTCAAATTCAAAATTCTCAAAAATATTTTCGTCTGACATTTTTGAAAAGCCGCTAAGGCGGGAATTTTCCGTGCAGGATTAAAGAAATACCAAATGGTTTTCCGTGTTTGGATACTCTGATCCAAACACGCGGGAAATTGCGAGACTGGAGAAAAGCGTAACAAAACACGAGCCGTAGGCGAGTGTTTTTAGCTTTTCGAAAGTCGAGCAATTTCCCAAGTGTTTGGATAAGAGTATCCAAACACGGAAAAAACCATTTGGTATTTCTTTTATAAAATAATCACAAGTGAATATGATATACTGTCCGACATTTTCAAAAAATCGTTTTGGCGGGAATTTTCCGTGTTTGGATACTCTGATCCAAACACGGCAATTGACCAATCAGGGCTCGCGTAGTATACATGTTATTTTATAAACTCTGATCCTGCACGGTTATTGACCAATCAGAGCACGCGTAGTATAAATGTTATTTTATAATCTTTCATACCAGCTGTTCCCCAATATTCCGCCGGACAAATTTTCGTTTTCCCAAACGATTAAATCTCCGAAACAATGCATTTGGTGTTGCTCCTTGCAGTTTTGCTTCCAGAGACAAGCCATTATCAAATACATCTTGTTCTACTCGTAGCTCTATTCTACACTCTGGAGACTCTCGTTTTGTGCTAAACAAGTTCCACTTTATCTCCCTAGCTAGCCTGTCGTAAAATAGATGCGTTCTATCAAATCCTATATCAAATCTAATCGCGTATCTTATCGTATTGAATGTATTGTATAATGATCACGCAAAATGATCACGAAAATCCCTGATTTCCAAATACCAAGTAATACTATTTACTGATGTGAGCACTGATCTGCATGTATATGGCGTCTTGAGGTTCTCAAAAAAATATTAAGATGGTTCTTTGATCTTCGGAGAAGATGCTCGAAGCACTTTAAAATATGCGTAAAATTGATTTCAGTTTTAGAGGTTAAACGACTCTTGATATGTGCAATCAGATTCAAACTAACAACGTAGTATTAACGTTTGGTCATTTTTTTTCAAATTTAAAAAAACCCCAACAGATTAAGTAATTACAATGCGTGCGTGCTGACTATAATAATTTTTTACGAAGTCGTCTTATCAAATTTTCATAATTTAAAATGTCTTTTAGAAGATGTATGGCATGCTGAGTATACATTTGATATACAAAAAGAATGCTTTATCGTTTCAGCTTACACACGTTGGTGTTGTATTCCGCTACATATCGTTATTCTTTATCATAATACAGTTTTAAAATGATAAAATCAAGGAAATTAAAAACAGTAAATTTTAAAACACGTGCACCTGCGTGCTAGCATGCATGTGAATATGTACAGGCTCTCTCTGTGGGGGCGGGGCGTAAAGGGAGAAGGAGAGAGCCTGTGACAAACTATTGAAGCCATCGTTCCGCCCACTTCCGTCAAAAATCTGCAATCAGTTTATACTTTCGTTGAGAAAATGTCAACACAAACTGTGATAGAACTGAAGAGCGGATTTTATTGACTTACATGCATATTTATTTGCATGGGCCGAAGGAGTATAGTCGAAATACTATTACCCGTAAATTTCATGAAGTTCCAAGCTAAACTTAATTTTCGAAATATGAGGTTTTGGGTAGGCAGTTAATGCTATTTTATTATAACAAGCGAGCGGTTTATTCCTTTTCAAAATCTTTGCCCGTCGGCGGATATTTTACCTCGCAACCTCTGTGATATTATTTTCCATTTTCCAGGGGCACTTTTATCTTTGTTATATACATTTATTGCAATTTTACTAGTAATACAACCACATTTTATATCTGAAAAACGATCAAGACTTGACTTGCTACGTAAGCATATGCTCGTAAAAGGGAATTCTTGGTTGGTCAACCCGTCTACGAATAAACCCCTGTTAGCGTTTACACGATAGCCGGGTCAACCCGTCTTGCCGGGTGACCTTTTTCAAGACCCGGGTCGACCCGGGTGAATCCATGACAAAAAGCCCACATGACAAAACCCCGCCGACAAAAACCCCACTGACAAAACCCCCGTCGATGAAAACCCCACCGACAAAAAAAAACAATTACCAAATTCAGACAGAAACCCCGCATTCAACTTTTTCAATTTTTTTTAATTGTCACAATAAGCTTTAAGTTATAATTTATTATAAGTTGAAATGTTGCCAATTGCTCGTTGACGATGATTTTCTCGCATTTTTGTTGCTTCTACTGTAAAGCCGTTGCCATCATGGTTATGATCCTGACTCGTACCTGCAGTCGTCTTTGTATCGTCTAAGATCTTGCCCGCCTAAATTCATAGGGGGGAATTTGCAGGCGCAACGGGAAACATGAGGTTAGTAAATTTCGTCACGGTGCATTATGGGAATGATCAAAGATTACGCTTGACATGACATGTGATGCGTCTATGTCAGTCCTAACTTTTCCATTGCAGGAAAGCGCTGCTCTCTTGGAACATTCCCACCGCTTAGTGCTGGCGCTGCTGGACTTCTTCATGTACATATGACCGAATGACTTCCATGATTGAGAGTTAGTTTGTAACAGAATTGAGAATGTATAGCAGCTCTTTATAGAATTATGTGCATGTTATCTTTCAGGCGATGACTATGAGTGTGATCCACAATTCCCATGTGGGTCATTTGACAACTGTTTGAGACGATGACTCATTTGTTGAGAACGCAACATCAAATCAGATGTTCGTAAATAGTGTCGCAACACCATACTTCTTCACTGAAAATAATTTGTAAAAGAAGAATGCAGGGTTTTTGTCTGAATTTAGTAATTTGGGGTTTTGTCGGTGGGGTTTTCGTCGGCGGGGTTTTTGTCGGTGGGGTTTTTGTCGGCGGGATTTTGTCATGTGGGGTTTTTGTCGGTATCCCGACCCGGGTTGGAGACGTGCGATGGTGCGGAACTTTGGTCAATTCCTTCATGTAAACACGGGTTGACTTGACCTGGGCTCGTGTAAAGTGTTGGCAATATGATAATTTGTGTTGAGAAAAGCTGACCCGGGTTGAGAAAAAAGCAGGCAACCCGGGTTCATGTAAACACGTCACGAAAAATGAATAACCAGGGATGGTGAGCTGACCCGGGCTGGCACTCAACCCGGGCTCGTGTAAAGGCCCCCTTAGTGGCTCCCGCTGACAGGTCAGCGGTATAGTCACAAAAGGAGCACTTAGTTGTCGATGTTCCACTTCCATATATAATACCTTAAAATTTTTAAATCGTAAACCGGTCTAGTTGAATTGAAGGATTGTGAATAAAAGAGCAGGTTACATGCAACATATGCACTCGTAAGATGGTTTTATGCAAATTTTTGCATCATTATATATTTAATATATTCCATAGCTAAAAATACTCAGTTAAAGTCCCACTAAGTCTTAATTTCTTTTGAGAACTATCCAGTATATAGCCATCCACCATGCATAGTCAATACGTTTTTCCATGCTATCTTACTAAGATGTTACTGAGAACCAACCTAAAGAACCCGTCCCCGAGTATAATATGTTTTATTCATGCTGCAAAATTCGCGTGACACGCGACCTGCCCTTGTAAGCTGAAAACAGCTTCTTAGTTCTTACGTAGTGCTAGCGCTGTTAAAATGTACATACGTGCTACTCAGTCCAAAATGCTGATCCTAATTGTCAAAACAGCTGCTGATAACTCGAGTACTTTAAAATATAACGACGAAAATATTATAACATTCATACAAAAAAAAACAGCGAGAACCCGCTGAACCGTAACAATTAAGCGTCCAAAAACTAAAAATAATCGGGTTTAGTTGAGAGATAAAAGAACTGTACTAATTGTTAAGGACTGATTGAAAGATAGTCAGGGTTTTTTAACTAAGCCGCTTACTTTAAGTAGTGAACTTAAAACGTGCGTGCAGCCGCCGCGTGTATACGTATACAATGACGGTGCGAAATATTTACATTTTTGTTTAACAAGAAGAATTTTTATTTTAATATGTTTGTAAATTTGTATCTTAAAATATTTGTATTTTAACGCAGGAAAATAATTCCTTCTAAACGAAAATTGAAGCTTAGACATATTTTGTCAAAGATTTATTTATCAAATATTTATTTTTTGTTATTTTTAAAACGTATTGATCTGCGCGATGTGACTTGTGCGACAAGGTGGAGCGGACATGCACGATATTGGCTGGACAGACGCTTTACTTTCGTCAGTTTGTTTGTAACTTTATAGTTTTAAATTTACTATATATACTGTAAGTTTTGCTAGAATTATCAGTACGGATGTTTTTACGAATTTTGGGAGTGCGCGACTTTGGCTTTAATAAGCAAGTAGTTAATATATCTAGTTAAACACGTAGCCTACACACTAAATTACTTCGGCAGCTGGGGCGGCATATGATAGGAAAGTTGTAAGACGTTGTAAGCTTAGGTTGCAGTCTAATGCACGGGAAAACAGTGAATTTGATTGAAAAAATAATTATGCTTTTTGGCATGTATTAATAAAAATATATTTCATTTTGTGATAGCAATTCAATGCTTTTTCGGAGTGTTTTTTTAGTCTAACCCACGACTCTCTATCCAATATTCATAAGAAATTTAACTCTTTAAATACTTAGTAGGTGTCAAAACATGCTTTGCATATGTAATTATTGTTCAGAACATCTGCGTTATAGGACGTTCCACGACGCTTAATACAGAGGCCTAATATATACCGGAAAGGAAAGCTATATCAGAATCGTATGTTATTTGATTTATAATCATTGGTTTTCCTGTGGTGTAAAGAAAGACAAATTGCATGGTAAGAACTTTTGTATATCATTGCATGCTCAAATGCATGGTATAGTGCTACTCAAACTTATAAAATTTTCCGAAAAATTAAACTGATTAAACTGATAGCTTTTGCATGCATGGTTCGGAATTGAACAAATAATATAAGTAAATATAATAATATACGAAATAATATGGCAATAAACAAGGGAGGCATGGGTGGCATTGACACAACTACAAAATGTTAGCGCGCTGCCTCTCGTCGCTGATTCTAAGGCCGGTAGAATGGAGTAGGTGACCCACTTAGCTTCATCTGAGTAGAGTTGTTAGTTCTCTCCTGTTCCTCGAACGTTTTCTTCCAGATTCTCTAATTTCCTCCCGCAAAATCAATACAATGGTTTATCTCTAGTTCAGAAATTCTACGAACTAGTGTCATCATGGGGAGAGGGCCATTGGGTTATCAATATCTTTAAAGACTGTCATATGTTTCTCTTAATAAATTTATAGTCGCTTTTTGTAGTAATATAATTAATTCCAAGAATATTCTCAATGCATCAAAACGCATGTAAATTTATTTCTCTAATTTTATTTCAGATATGATTGACCGAAAATATTGTATTCCGTTTCTATTGTTCGTTTTAATTCACCCAACATACAGCAAGCAATGTGATAATAGTACGGCAGGTATAAGAGTTGCGTGCGCTTTCTGTTTACACCCGTTCTTAAAATTACGCGACCCCGGATGTTGACATGCATGTGACGGTGATGTGAGTTTTATAGCAATTTGTTGTCACAAAATGGCGGATATCGATAAGAACTGAGTCAGAATACAATGAATTGAGGAAACGGAATGGCGAATTATTTAACCATATAGCAATCCATGGGAATGTTGAATACAATGACAAAGTAAGTTATATTCTCACATGTCGATTGCAATATTCGCGTAATTTTGAAAACGGGTGTAATAGCGCTAGCTGGTTTTTAACTTCTCAACCACTGATCTCTATACAACTGGATTGCTCGTTCGGCTCCAAAAATGAAGCCAGCAGAGATGACGAATTTGGAGTACCAACATGTCCGCCACGGAAATTTTAGTATGTTTTCGAATCGTAGCACGAAAAAAGATGAAAAAAAGCCACATTAAAAATATTTCTGCTACTGATATCAAACAAAGGGCACTGGAAAAGGTTTAGAAGCTTATTTTTTGCATTTGCTGGTATTATTAAGCAGTAAAACGTGTTATTTTGTATTTTTTACTCTGTTCGGTAATCGATAAATTTGCCTAATATAACAATAGAGGCATAAATATGTTTTTGGCCCGACTCAGGCTCATTTTAAAATTAGCTCTGAGAAGGGCCAAAAACATATTTATGCCCAATTAAAAACATCAACTCTATTACTATTATAATAATTTTAGTGGGCATTTAGAAGAAAATCAAAGACAGTATACGGTAAACAGTTTCTTGAACAGTGCCAACCCAGACATGGCCAGACATCCGCGTAAAATTTATTATCCGCTAGATACATTTCGCCGACACTTGTAGCTTTTTATAACTTTTCGTACAGATTTATTTACACGACCAGCAAGAACATATTCATAATAACCATTCTTTGTAATTTTGTAAAGCTCTGAGTTATAGTAAGATAAATATTAGCTTTCAAGTAAACTAATTCGGGCAGTCGCTTCAGACACTAAACACATTTGAGCTTTTGTTTACAATCTTAAATTTCTCTTATGGACCTTACTCACCTTACGCTCTTATTACGCTTTACACTGACTTTCACGGTTATTTGTTGGCATAGGCAGCAAGAACATAATCAAAGTGAAGTTCTAGGCTATACTTTTCAAAATATTAGCTTTCGACTTAAACCGCATAACACTAGTCCAGGACGGCTTTAAAGATTTACATTCAGGTCGACCTCACTCCAAAATTAAGGATTATCCTTAATTGCCAACTCGCCTATAGAAT
The DNA here is from genome assembly GCA_035771165.1 of Paragorgia papillata. Taxonomy (NCBI): domain Eukaryota; kingdom Metazoa; phylum Cnidaria; class Anthozoa; order Scleralcyonacea; family Coralliidae; genus Paragorgia; species Paragorgia papillata. Next base: position 10,335,892 of record JAWNZC010000322.1, on the reverse strand, counting down.
TAAGGATAATCCTTAATTTTAAATGAAAAGTCATCCACCATACCCCAAACCCAACCCCTAACCACAACCCCCCGGGAGCCCTAAACCTAATCACAACCCCCCGGAACCTAAACCTAATCACAACCATCCGGAACCTAAACCTAATCACAACGGTAATAATTCCATGTCCTACATAACCCAAGTACTTCATGAAAGCCTTACCCCAACACACAACCTAACCTAAGGATGGCAATTCGTGTAAATAGGACATGGACGTATAACCATCACAACCATCCGGAACCTAAACCTAATCACAACCCTCCGGAAAAATGTCCCGCCTCTCATACCGCGACATGTGTTCAAGTTTAACATCCCACTTGTGGGACAGATAAATTAAGGCCATGTCTTAATTTGAGCCCTATTTTACAATTAATTACAATTAATTACAATTAATTCCATTTTAGCCCGCCAAAATACACCACAATGCCCGATAAAATTATTATAATAGTATATTACGAAATTCGTAGCAAATCAACGAAAACAGTCAATAACTTCTTTATAAAACTATTTATATACCTTTGGTATTAAAGCATAAGTCTTTACAAAGCCTTGAAGCATCTAGTTACAATTTCGTACTGTATCTGCTTTTATTTTCGTTCTGTTTTCTAATGGTATTATAAAGGTAACAGTAAATTGCCATGTGAGAGTTGTTTTACGGCTTTTTAGCTCTTACTACTCTTAAGCCGCAAAGTACACTGCAGCCAGTGGCTTCAAAATATATACCGCTGACCGTAAAGGATGAGCAATCCAGTTATAGAGATCAGTGTTCTCAACCCCCAAACTGCCCTAAGAACTATAGCTTTGGCTTTTGTTAGTTAAAAGAATGGAAAAAATAACTAAACATGTTAATTATTAATTAATTAATTCATTCATTAATTCATTAATTCATTAATTTTAATTAATTAGGAAGTAAAAATACAAAAATACACCTATAATTTAAAGTGCCCATTATCTCAAATACAATATTACTAATATGAATTTTATTTAAATTGTATAGTTAAATGTAAAAATATTTTTTGATTTGATCTTTTATTTATTGATATATTGAGATTAAGCCCCGTTTACACTAGTGCAAAAGTATCCGGATTCACATTGTTTTTCATCCTAATGGGAATAAAAAACAATGTGAATCCGGATACTTTTGCTCTAGTGTAAACGGGGTGCATACACAATGTTCTGTTGCAGGAGAAATATTACCCAATTTGCACATTCATCATAATGCTTATTGGCATACTTGAATATTATAATTACGTATTCTAAATTACATATATTTTTTATTAACATTTTTAAGCAAGTTATTATACGAAATATCGTATTTGGGGTCATATGTAGGCACTTTAACAAAAGTTATCTGCAATTATGAAGAAAACGAAATATGACAAAATGTGGTTTTCAAAATGGCTCACAAAAGGTTAAGCGGTAAACTATGGTAAAAAAATCTCAGCCAAAAGGAAAAAGCCACATAGATGTATTATAATTGTCGTGCACTTTCAACGTCTCGGCAGTTCTATCTATATCTATATAGATAACCTCTAATTAACAAATAGATTCCATTTTTTTCGTTGTCTATTCAGTTATAGATGCACAGATGACGTCACAACGTGGTAAGAACAAAAAAGTGGCCCACCAGACGCAGTCGAGTGGGTCACTGATGTTCTTTCCACGTTGTGACGTCCTCTGTGCATCTATAACTGAACAGACAACGGAAAAATGGAATCTATTTGTTTTATACAATAAAAAAAATAAGAAAAAACGTTTGATAAGGTTCATTGAATTTTCCCGCCGAATTTTTGGGGCATTGGAAAAGGTGAAACACGCCATCTGACGTGATCCATGATCTATACAAAACGAAGGAATAACATTGGTTCGTGACATTGCAGTGACGATTTTCATTGGTTCACAGGAATAGGAACAAGTGTGATGAAACCCATGCATCTGTCCTGTAATAGATCATGGCTCTCGACCAATGAAAACGTGCAAAACATTTTGGTTATTGTATAATAAGTAATGATGCATGACATGCAGTGGAAGTACTTACTATATCACGCACGAGAAAGCGTATTTTACCACAGTATCTCTGAAATACCAAGAACTGAAGTGAGTTAAAAAACAAGGCAATGGCCGATCGAGCTCGTTAACTAATTTCAAGGTGTACGTTATTAGTGTTTTCAGTTTGAGTTGGTTAAGTTTTTTCGTATGTTTTTGCTGTACAAGCTGTCGTAACTGTTAAACTCCGAGAAAACTCTGAGCTTCAGGCGGGACTCGTGAAACACATGTCAACCTTCCGAATGCCAGCCAGACGCTCTTACCATTGAGCCACTGGAGCTCAGATGGCAGACCGAGGTAGTACTTGCATGTGACACACATATATACGGATTGACTAGTTCCCAGGCATATATATACAGTGGAACCTCGTTAATACGACCACCGTCGGGCCAAAAAAGATGTGGTCGTAAAAACGGGGGAGTATTACACTACTTAGAATGTATTCAGGCCAAAAAAATGTGGTCGTAATAACGAGGTGGTCGTAATAACGAGGTGGTCGTAATAACGAGGTGGTCGTAATAACGGGGTGGTCGTATGGCGGGGTTCCACTGTATTGAAAACAACCTCGGTCTACCGTCTGAGTTCCAGTGCTGTGGTTCAATGGTGAGAGCATCCGGCTAGCATTCGGAAGGTTGTGGGTTCGAGTCCCGTCTGGAGCTCAGAGTTTTCTCTGAGTTTAACTTACGATAGCTTCACTTGTACAGCAAAAACATATGAAACAAACTTTAAAAAGTGTTTGTTTAGATACCATAGTAAAGAACAATTTTAAGGGTTGATATAGCTGGCCAAGCAATCGGTATTTTAAAGAAAAAATAGATGTTAAAGTTGTGTTAATCGCACTGATTTCTATACCGATCCCTATACAACATAATTTTAGAGATCAGTGGTTAATCGGCTATTACGTTTTTACCGCGGTATAAAAACCGGTAATGGTCATAATCTTTTTTTGGTATTTTTCTTATAAATTATTAAAGTTCTATAAACCGTCTGTCCTATTTGAAATAACTTGCACTTAAAATGTCAAAGTAACATCTTCTGCAGTTTTTCGTTTCCTTGCTTCGTTGTCGAGATATTTCAGGGTTTTTGATGTGCAAATTTAACATTTTGGCGTCACGTGTGCGTGGCGCCACGGAGAAGGTTATATATCGCTGCTATTACTAGTATTATATTTTTCTCACAACATCGAACATTTAGAGTTTTGAGTAATCATGTTTGATAATGGCAAAAATATATAATAGTCATGCACATGTGACGTCAAAATGTTAAATTTGCATATCAAACAAACTGAAACATCTCAACAACGAAGCAAGGAAACGAAAAAGTTGTTTTTTTCCAAAAGACAGAACGATTTAGACGGCACTTTATGATTTGAAAAAGATACTGTATGGATATTTTAAGAAATTACATAAATTAAGCAAACGTTCACCACGATTTTTTTAATTAAAAGTGCTAATTATGTGTTTTAGGCGCTATATAGGTAGTATACACGCAGAAGGGGGGTTCTGGCGCGGGTGCATGACGTCTCTATTTATGGTCTTATGTTAATTTATTCATTTCAACGGTGTTATTACTCAATCATGACCTACCCTATCAATCAGTTAATCTGGTATTTAAATAATTTACTTAACTAGATCTACAACTTAACGCCGTTTGATTGTTTCTTTCAAAAAGTTTACTCGGCTAAGTGAAGAAATCGAAAAGTCGTGAGAAGAAAAACGTGTCAAAATACAAACGAAATATTATATTATAGAGAATGTATTTGCATAGTGTAGTATATTTAACTGATGCTGAGGGTGTTCAGGAGACCTATTAAGATAATAATAGCATTGCTAGTAATATTTGCATAAGCCATATGTATTAATGAATAACTCATTAAATACTCATTAGCGAATAAAACAATGCGACATGTTTGGGCATGAGCAACTAGAATGTGACCATAGAGAATAGCAAGTTACGAGGAAGTCACAAGTCGCCCTCGTGGTTATTTAATGCTCGATCTAAAGCCGACTACGGACGACGATCACCGCCTCAAGACCAATGTTCTACCTGGAGAAAATAGCTCCAGCCTGCAGCAATAGCTGGGTAGTTTCATACAAAAGCAATCCTATCAATTACCTCCGATCGTTAATACCATGTACAATACAGAACAAAAAAATACTCTACTCCAATCAGTTAGGACGTTTTCTGACGTTTCAAAACCAACTGCAGAATCAGTCTCAACCTCAAAAAACGTCAGAAAATTTAACACCAAAGATAAAGCAAGAAACTGACGATCTTCCGTGGAGTTTCCCTACAGCTCCTGCTACAACTAAAACCTATTTTGTAACACCGCCTCCTACGAACAACCAACAACCACCGCCTCCGTTGAACAACCAACGCTTAAACATAATTTCTTTCATAACTGGGAAAGCTCTTCGGATTGGAAAGAAAGCGACATGGCAAAGATGACCCCAGATGATAGAGAAGAGTATGAACCTCATCTATTGATGACTAGATCAAAACATTTACCCATGACAAACGAAGTATCACAATTATCACCAGAAGAAAAGAAAGACTATCGTGCCACTTTTAAAATAAAAACGCCTAAATATAATCTAAGAAGCAGACCTTACTAAAACATTTGATATGTATATGTTTGAACGAAAACCTAAATAAATATTTTAAGCTAAATGATTTTGTGTGTGTATGTTCATTTGCTCCTCCTCCTCCTTCTCCTCCTCCTCTTCTTCCTCCTCTTTCTCCTCCTCCTTCTCCTCCTCTTTCTCCTCCTCTTCCTCTTTCTCCTCCTCTTTCTCCTCCTCCTCTTTCTGCTCCTCCTCCTCCTCCTCGTTCCCCTCCTCCTCCTCTTTCTCCTCCTCCTCTTTCTCCTCCTCTTTCTCCTCCTCCTCCTCCTCCTCTTTCTCCTTCTCCTCTTCCTCCTCCTCGATCCTGACTGTCAAATAGAGATGTTGATCAAAAAGCACAAACCGTTTCTTGAACTTTTATGTACAAATGAACCTATTCAACAGCGAGCTCTGTTGGAGACTGCAAGCCCCGAGCAAATTAGATACATTTGTGATTGTATGTTGAACTATTAGTCAATGCAATATCAATTATCACCTGCTTTGCTTGAAGACGTTAAGCCTTATAGCGACGATATATTAACTTTGGCTAGTCCCCGAAGTAGTTTTATGAGAAAAAAGCAGATACTGGTTCAAAAAGGTACAGGTTTTCTTGATGTCTCACTTGGTCCTGTTTCAGAAGGACTCGCAGAAGTAATATAAAAGAACGATATTTTGTAAAGACCATCATTCGAACCCTGAACACGATGGGAGAAAGATTACATGATGATTTTCGTGTTAAAGAAATACTGTCGCACTTTGACTACGGAGTCGATGGAGCGAAAGCGTCCTCTTTGCTGAATAGTTTACTCGCGTCCTATGTCAACTTAACATGGAATCCCAAAGAAGAAATTGTGTATCAAGGAAGAACTATACCAAACACAAAAATAGCCGAATTGGTAGAATACTGCGTATCACCTTACTTCTCAGCAATTCCCGAACCAGCTGGTCTAAATGTATTTGTAAAAGGACTCGCCGACATTAACATTGACAAAAACCTTATCGAAAATGTTCGAGTGTTAACAATGTTGGCGCAGGCAGAAGAAGAAACAGAATCAGAGAGCGAAAACGAAGAAACTTCCTCTGAAGAAGATTCAGAAAACGATAAGGATTACACCGAAATAGAATCAGAAAATTCTATAATTGACGAACCTGTTGATTGCGAACGTTGTCGGTATCCTGTTAATTTTACACATATAATTGAGTGTCCTAAGTGTTTGTGGAAATATTTTAACAAATGCGTTACACAATTCAAGGCTCATGATCCATGCCTTCGGATTATAAGATGTACGCTCGTGTTACTGATAGAACACTAAATAATCAAGAGTTTTTGGTGTAAAGATATATTTCTCAATAAAATACTTTAAATTCTATATTACATGCATGTACGCGTGTTGCTAATGACCTTCTCGCCTAGACTTGCCTAATCCCCTTAATGACCCCTAATGAGTTTCTCTTTTGTCTCCTGCACGTGCACTGAGGATAAATATGCAAATATCACTCTTAGTAACAGAAAGCGTAGCAACCAGCTTGAAGAGTTATTCCGTTTATATTTTCTCATGAAATCATTGATCGTTCTTCTACAGCTTCTCGAATTGATTCTTCATTCAAAGATTCGTATACTCTATACACTAGGGTTAGATAAGCGATAATTTGACCAAAACTGTCAACATTCATCTCTTCGTAAATAACACTCAGATTACCTGGCAAGTTATCTCCACTGACTTGGTCACTGATGCTGTCGAATATAATAGTACTCGATGTTCTTCGTCATGCGTGAGTCACGCGTGAGTCATGCGTGAGTCATACGTGAGTCATGCTGAATATTAATGAGGCGGCATCCCTTTGTACGCCGGATGGGGGGGGGGGGGGGGGAGATATCTACTACCCTAGTTTGTAAAGAAATCGAGAAGTCGTAAGAAGAACGTCAGATTGTTGATGAGGAATTGATTCTAGAAGCCGTAAGCAGAACGATTTTAAGTGGCAATATATAAGGCCATGAGATGGCTGAGTGCACACGTACGTATGGAATATATTTGCATAGTGTAGCATATTTAGTTATTTTTATGGGGGTATTCAGGAGATGTAGGGGGTAGTAAGGGGCATTGCCGTCTTATCTTCCTCTTATCTTCCCTTATCTTCTCTTATCTTCCCCTTATCTTCTCCTTATCTTCCCTTTATCTTCCCTATCTAATTCCTTTTATCTTCCTTATCTTGCCCTTATCTTCCTTATCATTCCCTTATCTTCCTTATCTTCCCTTTATCTTCTTTATTTTCTCCTTATCTTCCTTATCTTCAAAATACAAGATTTGTAATGTGTTCGTAACGCGTTCGTCACGCTGAATATTGAGATAAAGATAAGGTAAGGAAGATAACGGAAGGATAAGGAAGATAAAGGGAAGATAAGGAGAAGATAAAGGGAAGATAAGGAAGATAAAGGGAAGATAAGGGGAGGATAAGGAAGATAAAGGAAAGATAAGGGGAAGATAAAGGAGATAAAGGGAAGGGAAGGAAGATAAAGGGAATTAAATAGGGAAGATAAAGGGAAGATAAGGAAGATAAAGGGAAGATAAGAGAAAATAAGGGAAGATAAGAGGAAGATAAGATGGCAATGCCCCTTATCCTCTTATTACCCCCTACATCTCCTGAATACCCCCATAAAAATAATTAAATATGCTACACTATGCAAATATATCCTCTGTGCGTACGTGTGCACTCAGCCATCTCATGGCCAAATAATATTTCGTTTATATATCGCCACTTAATATCGTTCTGCTGACGACTTCTCGAATCAATTCCTCATCAACAATCTAAAGTTCTTCTTACGACTTCTCGATTTCTTTACAAACTAGGGTTAAGTTAGGAATGATCCTGCGATGACTTTATATATTATTCAAAGCTTCCATACTATTAGCAGAATTGGAATAAAGCTACGCGAGGCTAGCTATTCTCTATGGTCACATTCTAGTTGGCCAAACATGTCGCATTGTTTTATTCGCTAATGAGTTTTTAATGAGTTATTCATTAATACACATGGCTTATGCAAATATTACTAGCAATGCTATTATTATCTTAATACGTCTCCTGAACACCCTCAACATCAATTAAATATAATACACTATGCAAATACATCCTCTATAATATAATATTTCGTTTGTATTTTGACACGTTTTTCTTCTCGAATTATTTAAAGTAAATTATTTAAACACCAGTTTAACTGATTGATAAGGTAGGTCATGATTGAGTAATAACACCGTTGAAATGAATAAATTAATATAAGTCAAAAGATCCACCCGCGCCAGAAGCACCCTTCTGTATACTACTGCTATATCCATGCATGACCTATATTTATCAGACACGCAAACAATCGAAAGAGTGTTTTATCAGATATCCACACATCTAGTAGTTGGTGAAAAATCTCGCTATACATGTTTTTTCAACTCTACTTTTCTGTGTTTTGATCAAGCACCCTGGTTAGAGTGTTTTGAAGGCTCGCTCCTTGTATATTATGATGATATTTATACAATACCCTGGTTGCTATGCGTGTTTTCATTGGTTGTTGCCCATGATCTATTAGAGGACAGACACATGGTCACGTCAGATCACGTCAGCTGACTTGCTTTTTTCCTTCTTCATGCCCCAAAATCCGGCAAGAGTTTCGATAAAAACCTTTTAAATTTTTATTGTATAAAACAAATAGATTCCATTTTTTTGTTGTCTGTTCAGTTATAGATGCACAGAAGACGTAACAACGTGGTAAGAACATCAGTGACCCACTCGACTGCGTCTCGTGGGCCACTTTTTTGTTCTTACCACGTTGTGACGTCATCTGTGCATCTATAACTGAACAGACAACGGCAAAATGGAATCTATTTGTTAAATATTACATCAAAACGTTGCGTAATAAACTGTGTATTCAATACATTTTAATAAAACAGTCAGTATTTAAAAATTAACATTAATTTTCATTCCCATTTCGCATTTTAAAGTACAACAATAATTTAACATTTTCAACATAAATTATATTTTTTAACCAAATTTCATCTGTTGTGATCATGTATTGACAGACCGAAAGGCAAAAGAACATGCATAGTCAATATTAAAAAAAACCCGACATGAACTAAATGACAAATTCTCATTCAAAAACAGATATAAATAGTGGCCAAGAAAAGATACAATGCCAACTATGCAACGACCTAGCGTCCAAAGATAATGCTAGACAAGATATTATTTATATTGATTTTCATTTTCAAGATTTCTTTCGTTTTAACTCAGCTAAACTGGTAAATACGAATCTTCTACCGTTATTAAACTTTCTTCTGCTCATATCACCACAAACACTGTCAATTCAGTCTACTCTTTTCGGATTGTTTTTCTCGTTCGCGGTTTCTTACTTTCTTCGTTGTTGACAAATAAATATGACAAGGCATCATTCAGTTCTCCTCATGATCTAAAAAGCCGTTTGTTTCATAATTTCTTCATCGTTCTCTCTCGAGATAAGTAGAATACAACAGAGCAGAATTCTTTACCAGCTTTGAACAGTTTCAGGACACATCCTTGTTCTTTCAGATACATTTCGGTCGGCATCGTTTTCGGTCTTTATTGTATAAATTTTTATGCTTTTTTCAGTGGTTTTAAGTCATGTTTATTGTTGCCTGTTCTCTGCTGTCTCTATTAATTGCTGTCACATCTCTTCTTAACCTTCTTTCTTTGGTCTTTTTCAATAGTAATGTTAATGTACATTTTAGCTGAAACCATTTTTTCTGGCAAAGATTTCTTTCAGGGCGCTTATATACCGGGCGGTGCAACGGGAATGGGAGAGCTGATCGACGTATGATGCGGGGCCTGGCAACGAGTAACTGATATTCACCGGTCAGCGGTTGTTACAATGGTTGATAACATTACTCTTTTCCTTATATCGGTTCATAAGCAAAAAATTGTTGATAAAGCGGTAACATTAAAATAGAATTAAAACAAAACCATAAATATGGCTAGCAAAGTGGATTTAAAAAATATTTCAAGTTTGAGTTTGATGACACTAATAGTGAAGATAAGGTATCAAAGCATTCAACATTGAGAGTACAACTGGTTCAAGTATTTTCATTAAAAATTTAATAACTGTTTACAAACTCTGGCAACTATTTTTTACACAAAACAGATATATAAATAAAAAAATTATTACATTGGCACTAGCACCAGCATTGGATTCCACTAAATTTGGTTTAAAATAAGAATTTGTGAATGGTACATCTCAGAGTTATTTCAAGACTTTCAAGCTTGTTTTCATGAAGTTGAAGGTGAAGAAGAAAGCAGTTGATTTGAAGAAAACATTTCCAAAAACAAATCACTCATGGGAACAAATCATTTTGCCACCAATACCACAAATTCTTTAGAGCTGACTGTTTTTCACTAAAAAACTATCCTCCAGCAAATTCTGCAGCATTTTTGGTCAATTGTGAGTAACATTCCTAGAGACTGTAAAAATGAAAAGATATATGCTTGTCAGAGAGTATTTACTCAACCACTTGATAGACAGTTGACAGTGATAAAGAGGCAATAAGGCATAATGATCATATCGAGTATGCTTAGAACTGGTACTCATTTCTTGGATTTAGGATTTGATAGTTTATATCATGTAATGATTTAACATACAGCACCTTGAATTAACATGTTACAGCATAGGCAGCCCAAGCACTATCACGTACTGTCTGTCGTATTATATAATATACTTAAAGGTTGGCAAGTAAATTCACTAGTTCAACTCATCACTTGAATGAATGTCAATACTATTCGCAAATACGAACGTAAATCAATAAAAAAAACAACACTTCTATAAACACAAATAATCGTACTAACTTGTCACGAACGTTTGTTGCTTAAAACTGTTGTGAAACACCAGAAATTAGTGAAAACAAACGGGGTTTTGTCCAAAAAATTGCCGTACCTATGCGTGGTGCAAAAATCCTGTTTGACGCCATCATTCGTGAGCAAATATAAGACCGGGGGGGTATTGCAACTCAGTGCAGTAAAAAAGATTCGTGTAATAAATACAAACTTTTTGTACGTAAAAGTTTATATAACCGTGTATAGAAATGGAGCGGCAAGAACGGAAAGGATTCTGTCCCAATGTTCGTTGTCTTATATGGTAAGTGGCCAAAAATTCTCAATCTTTTTTGCTTAAAATAGAAGGAAGCCAGTTAGTGGCTTTAACACTGGCTTTGACAGACATTTGGCGGAGTTCATTGTTATTTATGCAAGACGACTCATTGTTCGCCGGTATTAAATAAACATTCAAACCCAAAGTTCAATAAATATGACATGCATATATAATTAGAAGATAGAAAAATAAGGCACGTCGAAGCATATCTTACATTAAGCTGCATTTACCTTTGCATGCAGGCTTGCAGCAATTTTTTGCAGCTCATCATATATTCAACTGAATGCGAAATTAATTTTTAGTTCGTACAGAAAAACCTCTGATTTGTTGTCGTCGAGCAATTGCTTCTCAAAAGATACTGATAAAAGTATAAAACATAGCGATTTTTCGTTTCAAATTTTCCACATTTAAGCTTAGAAATTAGCAAATATTCTGAATAAATCAAATGTTTATCTACACCACGGACATACTTTTCTATTAAAAACAATATACTTTCACTTTTAATACAAGGACACAAAACGTGTCAAAGACACTTTATATATTAAATATAAATGCCTGAGTTTTCGCCCAGTTTTATCCACTTCCATTAGTTCCATATCATTTATATGCACGAGTCCCAAAAAAACGTATGAAATATGCCGCAAACCAAAAAAAAACAGTAAAACAGAAAACATAAGATTGCACAGAGGAACGAGGTGAAAAAGCAATTCCGTTACCTGCTCATGTCCTCGATGAAATGACAAAAAACCCAAGATATCTTGGTTGGACGACGTATTAAAGCTTAACTGTAATTGCACATCCACTAATCCACGGACCACGGCACTAGTTTGATATATAGAAAGCACAAAACCCAACATTGACTCTAGCTTGCATGTCCTATACACATGCAGTTGATCGTTTGATTGCTTTTTTTTCGAAATCACTCTAGCTGAAGTCTTTTATAATAGATGAAATAGAACAGTTATATTCGGCAACCAATATATCCTACGGAGTAGTCAGAGATCTTCAATGTCCACTAATAGTTTAATACCGGCGAACAACAATGAGTCGTCTTGCATAAATAACAATGAACTCCGCCAAATGTCTGTCAAAGCCAGTATTAAAGCCACTAACTGGCTTCCTTCTATTTTAAGCAAAAAAAGATTGATAATTTTTAGCCACTTACCATATAAGACAACGAACATTAGGACAGAATCCTTTCCGTTCTTGCCGCTCCATTTCTATACACGGTTATATAAACTTTTACGTACAAAAAGTTTGTATTTATTACACGAATCTTTTTTACTGCACTGTTGCAATACCCCCCCCCCCCCCGGTTGGTCAAATTTATCACGCAGAGATAATTTTTTTGTTTTGCCGATTGACCAATGACATGCCTTATATTTGCTCACGAATGATGGCGTCAAACAGGATTTTTGCACCACGCATAGGTACGGCAATTTTTTCGACAAAATCCCGTTTGTTTCACTAATTTCTGGTGTTTCACAACAGTTTTAAGCAACAAACGTTCGTGACAAGTTAGTACGATTATTTGTGTTTATAGAAGTGTTTTTTTTTTATTGATTTACGTTCGTATTTGCGAATAGTATTGACATTCATTCAAGTGATGAGTTGAACTAGTGAATTTACTTGCCAACCTTTAAGTATATTATATAATACGACAGACAGTACGTGATAGTGCTTGGGCTGCCTATGGTTACAGTTTGTAAATCTAATAATCTCCTGTTGAAGATTGGTTGGTATAGATTCAACAAATGCTGCAAGTTGATTGCTTTCAGATAACAGCTCGACCTAGGTTGTTTTTAACAGAAACAGCAAAGCAAAGTTAAAATTTCTTAAGAAATTTCATGAGCAAGTACAATTGATTCTTATGGTGGTATTGAATTGCTGGTATTGTATAAGATAGATAAGGCCGTGCTTTGACCAATTGAAGAAATAAGTTCTTTTGAGGATTTAGCTCGTTTTATATACGTGGAAGAATATGTAACAAGGTTAGTTTTCTTTTACTCTGAAAATTGCTGAAACTTGCTTACGACGTTACAATCCTGACGCGACATATTTTTTTTAAGTTTGCAAACGCCATGCATAAGCACAGGTCAATGTTCGATAGAAGAAACCTCTTGCTTCCACACAGTACACCAAGTTTCAGGGTCAAAATAAAAAATTGATCAATCACAAATTGTTTTATTTCTACCAAATATGAAAATGATACTTCTTACCGATGTCACAGTAAAATCTCACGGTGTTGGCAATGTTTTAACACCCAATGCGCCGACTATACTTCCAAAAACTCGTTTTATAATAAATCGAATAAAGAAATGAATCTGTTTAGAAATTACAATCATTTTGTTTCAACAGTCCGGAAACTTAAGGAATACAATGACATGGTTAAAGAGAATCGCCGTATGTCAAAACAACACGTCTTGTTTATATTTCTTACAAAATTTGAAAGGTTAAACCGCTAGAAATCAAGCATTGATAAGGGTCGAGTTTCAGCCACGATATCTCAAAATGATCATCTCCGATTTTAACAAGAATTTTAACAAACAAGAGTAAGATAATAAACTTCAACATACCTGAATCTCTAGCCGTTGGTAGTAGAAGAACATACAATGCGCTCGTGGTGAAGTTTAGTCTCCATGAAAGGCATTAAAAGGCATGGACATTATCCAAAATAAATTCTCTTTGACACTAGTTTCTACACAAAATACATACTGCTGCAGTAATAGAAGTAATATTTTATCTGTAAATCCAATCAATTTCTTCTCACATGAAAAACTTAACGAAAAAATAGTGATAATCTTCGGATACACGAATTGCTGCTTTTGCTCGAATTTTCTTCATAACTCGCTCGTGCCAGTCTACTTCCGCATCACACGTCGATCAGCGAATTGACTGGCGTTGCACCGCCCAGTATATAAGCGCCCTGATTTCTTTCATTATGATCGTGATTGCTGAAAAACTGTATTTCGCAATCCAACCGATCTTATAATGATTATAATTTGCTGACGTAAATTTAAATAATTTGGATAATTTAACAGGTTGGTTATCAGTACCCTGCTATCCAAACTGCGCAAGTTGTGGATTTGATAATATATATATATATATATATATATATATATATATATATATATATATATATATTATATATATATATATATATATATATATATATATATATATAAGTGAGGTATGGTTCACGAAATGTTAGAGAGTGCTCAATACCATATATAGATAGAGCAAAATACAAAGTATAAAGTATAGTTTTACCTTAAAGTCTTCGCTACCAGAGGTTTCACCCTAAACGGGATCATCAGGCGACTGGAAAATATCGGTTAGTGGGCTGCTTAAATGCGTTAGTTGGGGCGTGGGTGTGGGCGTCGAAACGTCCGGCGGATTCATTTGGAGCGTGGGTGTGGGCGTCGAAACGTTGCGCGCATTCCTTTGATTGTTTAGGTTGTTGATCCGAAATCTATTTTTGTGCCGACACGTCGAAACTATTTCTGATCTTTTGTTTAGTAAGAGTTGTTTGTCTGCCTTCATGATGAAAAGTTTTTCGTCCAAACATAAATTGCATCTTTTTGATCCTCCCGTGTAGGAAATTGAGTGTTTTAGTATAGACCAGGTTATGTCGAAACTTTGGTTTTTTTCTTTTAGATTCCAAATGTATTTCGAAAGTTCCGTCTCATTTGAATACTTTTTATTCTGGAAAGATTTAGTATGGTTACGGTATCGCTCTTTAAATGTACTTGCTGTCATGCCAATGTATTGCTTAGTGATGTTCGTGTTGCTTATGGAAATAGATGCCTTGTATACTATGTTGTTTGTCGTGCATTGCCCACGTAGGGGGCAATTGTCCTTAATCCTGCAATTGCAACTGCTTGTAACTATGCTTCGTGGCTTGCTTTTCCTGATTGTGCGTGAATTATGTTTCGTGATAATGGACTTGACGTTGTTCATGCAACTATAGCTAATCTTGACTGTGTTTCTGTTAAAAAGTTTGTGAAGCTTGTGTCCTGTTGGAAAGTGCTTGTCAATAAGGCTAAGAAAATTGCGTCCTATGTTTGTTTTGACATTTTTGTTAAATGGAGGGTTAAACCAGATGATATTGCGGTGTCTATTTCTGCGTGTTTGCTGTGGTGTTTCTTGTGTGTAGTTTAGCTCATGGTTGAAATTGCTGCGCCTTAATGCATCTTGGTAAATTGGTGCGGTTTCATGGAATGTCTGCTCGTCAGACGAGAGGAGGGAAATGCGCTTGTTGATTGATGTAGGTAGCTGTCTTAAAATGCTTGGTGGGTGGTTTGATTGCTTGTTTATGTATAATGGATCGTCATTGGGCTTTCGAAAAGGTTTGTATTTTCCATTGCTTAGGTCGAAAGTAACGTCTAAAAAGTTTACTGAAGTTAAATTTGCTTCTGACGTGATTTTTAAGCCAAACTGTTCGAAACTTTTGTGAAGATCTTTTCTTGTTTTGTCTGCCAATCGTGCGGTCTTATTTTTTAGTACTGCCAATCCGTCGTCTCTATATAGGCCAATATTTTGGTTGCCAAACTTTTTCCCTAGGTCGTTTAGAATGAAAAGGCCTACTAGTTCGCATACTTCAGCGCCGTCATAGCTACCCATGGTAACATCAAATAAACTGTTGCTGTCTTTTTTTATCCACGGTTTTTCGTTGTTGAAAAGGAGCGATTTTCTAGCGTGTTTTATTATTGAAATGTCACTTTCGGTAATGATAGCCAAATTTCTGGCCCAAGATAATGCTTGGTCCAGAAGGTCTTCTGAAATTGAAGGGTAGAAATTAACAATGTCAAACGAAATGAAGGTATGTCTGTTTTTCTCTTCAATGTTGCCAAACCATTCGATTACTTCTTGTGTGTTTCTCCATTGATTTACGTTCAAAATGTTCCTTAACTTAGAGTTGATTTTATCAAGAATTACTTTGCTGAGCTTTCCGGACTCACTTTTAGCAGGATTAATTAATCGGCATGTTGGGTTGTTTTCGAAATTATCCTTATGATCTTTGAGCGAAATAAATGTTTCGCGTTTTTTCATGTGTTCAATACGGTCGCCAATTCCCAAGATATTCGAAATGTGTTTCAGTTCATTGTCTATCTGTTCTATGGTGCCCTCTGATCCATGTTTATATGTTTTTGTTATATTGTCATGCAAAAGATTGTTGTATGTGTCGAGCGAGGTTTCATAAATGTTTCTAGTTTTGTCCGCGAAAACAAAAATATTAGGTGACGAATTAATTTTCTTCAAATCGTTTGCCAAAGATTCCTGAAATGGATTGCTCGTATGAAACACGGAGAAAAGAACACGTTAGAAACGTTAAAACACATAAAGCTGGCTCTAACATCGCAAGCCATGCCTGGGCTAATAATCACAGGATCAACTTTGATGAAGGTCAAGTAATGGACAGCGGGAGTTATCGCACAAGAAAAACTTTAGAATCATGGCACACTGCATTAACCACACAAGCTGACAACAACTCTAAGCCGTTACCAGAACAATACTCTATTATACTTAAAAACTAACTTCATGTTATTATTATTTTCGCTTCTCTTTTAATTTATATCATATTACTGTTTACATCGTATATCATAGTTAAATATCTTAATTTGTGGTTTTATATTTATTACTACCTTCCTGTTGAAGGCTGCAGTCTGGCGGCCGAAAGCTCGTTAATAAAGAAATATTTTGGTCAGAGAACGTCTATTTTACTCATTATAGCAACAACTGTTGCTATTTATTTGCTAACAGTTTTTGATTGTCAGACAGTTTAAGTATGCATAACATTTAGTTTTATTCTTTTCCCGAATTGTTTAATCACGTATTTTGGACTTTCAAACTTGTATTTTCCATTTTTCAAGAAACTGTGTGGAGCCACCTTAAAAGTCGTTTTTAAAATCTTAGTAGTGGGTCGTACTTTCCTCTTGTTGTCTAAGTTCATTGATGACAATTTAGGGAAAATGTACAGTACGTCAAATTGTCTTTGTATTTTTATTTTAATTTAGGAAAGTCTGACTGGCTAAGAAAAGATGATATTAATCCAGACGATGCTCGATATCCTCGTGAATGGATTGTTTACAACTGCATACTAAAAGATAATAAAACTAATGTGTCGTTGTGGCGTAAAAACGAAAGAGTTTCAGATCAAACTAAAGTAAAACAATTAAATCAAATGTTTAATATTACAAATCTAAACTATAGCGACGAGGGAAAATATTCTTGTAAAGCGTGTAACGGAAAAGACAAGGTGTTGGGATATCTTGATATCTATCCGCCAAACAGAGGTAACGCTACTCAAACTTTTGTTAATGTTAATTCGTGTACTTCTGTTTTGCTATTGACTCTGTTACCATTTTCTATATGCTCAACTCTAGTTACAAAACTTTGCGGCAAACTTTGCTGAAATACAACTGTGACAAAAACAGCAGTCAAGTGGCAGAAATAAAGATTTTGATAGTAAGATAGTTCTGATAAAATTTGTTTACTTTTTTTTAGCAAAACAACTGCAAAAAAAATTAAACACATTTGTAAATTTTGCTTGCTCTCCGGCTCCACTTCTTGGAGAAATACTTGCTTGTTTGCCTGCTTGCTTTCTTGCTTTCTTGTCTTCTTGCGTTTTTGCTTGCTTGCCTCACGCTTGCTTGTTTGCTTCCAGCTTCATTGCTGTAAAATTGACTTATACTTTATTATGTTAATCAACTCATATACATAATTATCTAATCACCGGATATGACATATTATACAAATATGCTACATTACTTTCTTTTTATTATTTTTTTAACTATCCCTCTTTAAATGTCTATTCTACCCGAATTGTTATTATAGTATAGCAGTTCTGATCTGTTAATAAGTTCGCATGCACTACAGTTTCTAATTGTTGTCACCATATTGGTATCGTGTCACTGGTTTTCTAGTTCTTTCCGATCTTCGTAAATGTTTTCTCGGCTGTACGTTGGCTGGTTGTGCTGTAGTTCTGCTTTCCCATTCATCACTTTCTTCTATTATCACTTTCTTGAAATACAAAATGTTTCTTGCAATAGATTTACATTCTCTCTCCGCCGTATAATGCTCTGGATCAAATAGTTACAGATAAAGGTGTCTCTTTCCTTTATTTCCGATTCTTTCGCTCTGTTTCTCTTGTCGTAATGCTCTTTATTCTCTTGTTTCCTCTTTTCCAGGTTTCTTTTAGCCAGTGTGTGCTTGTTGATAACTTTCTTGATCTTTAATTATGGAAGATATCTACTGATTTGTCGATTAAAAAGTAGTTCACACCGAGCAACTTTTGTTGTTTGATGACGGGTTGAACGGTACTGTAGTAAAAATCTTTGTAGTTCTTGTCTCCAGTTCTTTCCTTCGATTTGGGCGGTTTTCAAGGTTTTTCCAATTGGTTTCATAAAACTTTCTACGACGGCATTTCCCTGAAGCCATAGTGGCCTTGTTTTCCACTCTATGCCAAAAGTTTTAGTGTATACTTCAAACTCCTTCCCATTGAATGGAGGTTCATTTTCTGTTTTAATTCTTGCTGGTATTCCATGGGTAGCAAAAATTTTATCCAGTTTTGGTATGTTTTTGCTTCAGTTGAGTTAGTCTGACTATTTCAATCTCTGGGAATTTGGAATAGGTGTCGATTACAACTAGTAGGTATTGACAAGTTCTCGGTGTTGGACCATAGAAATCGATTGCTAGCTATATACTTGTCCATGTACCGGTGTATCTTCGTCGGGATGGTGTTATTTCTATTGCTTCGGGGTTACTGTTTTCCACAGCTTGACAGGCGATGCATTTGTCGACCATTTCTTTTACTCTTTTATCCATATTTGGGTACCAGATTTTTCCCCGTAGCAGACTCTCGAAAGTCGAAGGAGGGCGGAAAAAGCAATAACATAGAAAACTGAAAACCAACGAAGATATATATATATATATATATATATATATATATATATAAAGGCGGAAAAGTTAATAAGCTTTAATGTAAAAATATAAAGCAGCCGCTCTCGGTTATAGTAGCAAAATTGTTCGAGATTCCCTGTTTAGATCCTATCACTGTTAATTTTGTTTTCTATTTTGTGTGTTCTTGAAGTAATATTTAAAACATGAGCAGCAGTGTTTTATTATTAGATTTTAACTGAACACGAGACGATAGCCGAGTGTTTTAGATCTGATAAAACACGTACTGCGAATGTTTTAAATAGCTTCAAAAACGACCCATTTGGTAAGTTCATTGGCGTAGTAAGTTTGAAAAGTAACGTTGTCTAAACCGAGAAAATCAAAGCTAAAGTTTATGTAAATCAGGAGGTTTCTTTATCAGATATGAAACCACGGACATTGGTGCTGATTTCTTTTGTGTTTTGCGGCTCATGAATTATGAATGTTTTTTGAAGTATTTTAAACGTATTATATCCATTGCATGTTTTTGCTTGCCAATGCCCATTGTATTTTTTACCTGTGGCTGCCGTCTTATCTTTTTTTAAATTGTTTTCTTATTGTAAACTGATCCATTTGTGACTTAGCTTGTTTATAATTTGGCGTTAAAATTGGAAAAGGAACAATTTTTCTTCTGGAAAACGTACGAATGCTTTCGAAATATTTATTAACATGTAGGTGAAAACAGTTTCAGCACTTTCCGAAATGAGAAATTGTTTTTGTTATATTAGTTCAAAGCCATAACTGAATATAGCCGTGGCATAACCAGTCAGCCAGTTGTTTGTGCAGTTTTCAATCACTTCAATGCCTTTTGGAAAATGAAAATATTTTTAGATGCTCTAGCAATGTCTTTTGTTAACATTTTTGATAAAATTTTGACGCCTACTTCAGTAGCCTGATCGAGTTCAAACCCTGGATTTTGTTTATCTCAATAATTTTTACGAAATACTATCCTTAAATTTTTATTTGTTCTTCGTTCCCTTTTTTTTATTAAAAAATTAGTGTTAAACAGTTTTCTATTCCAAATATTCTACTAGAATGAAAACTATATTTTGATTGTTCCGACAAAAGTGTCTATTTCCAGGTCCCCAGTAAAAAAGAGCGCAAGGGGGGGGATTGCATTAACGTTTTCTAATCAGGAGGTATTTACAAAAAATCATGTAGAAGCGGGCGAGGGGTTGTTGCGCGTATGTATTTGCGCGTATGTATTTCTAGTAAATGAATTATTACACATAGTCTTCAGATCAGCTGCACGTCTGGTTGCTGGTTGTGTGTTTTTTAGGTTACAATTGGGTGTCTGCTCATATATCCATCTCAGACTCTCAGTCTCAATTCGAGCTGGTGGTTTGGATCTTGTGTTGTTGAATATCGATTCAAGTGCTTTATGGTTGGTTATCAGGTCAAACTCTGATCAAATTAAGAACATTCGACAGTGTTCGATACCCCAGACGAAACTGAGTCCTTCAATTTCTGTTTGGGAGTATCGTTTCTCCACTGGGCTGAGTGCTCTGCTTGCATACGAAAGTACGTATTTTGTAATGTTGACTGTGGTTTTCTTTTTGGGCTAGGATAGCACTAATTCCATGCGGGGATCTATCTACTATCACAAAACTTTGTTTCTTTGTGTCGAAATATGCCATTACTGGTAAACTATGGTCAGCTTCTTCAATTGTTCAAATGCTTTCTGGTGAGTGTGTTTCCATTGGAACACTGTGTTCGTCTTTCATTAGTTCTCTAATTAACGGTGTCGTGGTTGTTGCGTAATCTGGAAGTGATGTACTCGTGACATGCATGTGTTCGCCATTCCAAGAAAGCTTTGAACTTCTCCTGCGTTTTTAGGTGCTTTACCAAGTTAGCAATTCTTTCGGGGTCTGGTTAGTCCCTTCTGCACTGAATACCAATCCATAGAATGTGACTGATTTCTTTCTGTAGGAACTGACCCTTCTCGCTACTTTCAGGTTTAGCGTTATCAAGCGTCGTAAGCAGTTCCCTAGAGCTTCGTCATGTAACTTCCTTGTTTTACCGTGTACGATAATGTCATTAATAATGTTCTTCAGTCCGCTGATGTCGCTGGGGTTTTGTTGCTGCACGTTTCAGAAAATTTCGGCCGCACTGTTAGTACCATAATTAAATCTCTTGTACTGAGGTCTGAAACAGAAGTTTGAAAATTTCATACACTTTCAGAACCAGCTTGGTACAGAAGTAGAGCTTGTTTTCGCGCGTCATCCTTGACGTCTGCGGAAAGTAAATATTTGTCAAATCTTTCAAGCCATCGAGTCCATCTTGCGCTCGTATTTGTCGGATCATTAATGCGTGGTTCAAAAGCAGGCATCGGTTGAATATTGTTTACTGCCATTTTTTCCCGGGTCTTATCCGTGTTTAACGCTCATTTTCATCACATCCTCGTCGCCATTGTAGAATAGACTGATACTTTATTATTAATTATTATTATTATTATTATTATTATTATTATTATGTTAATCAACTCATGTACATAATTATCTAATCACCGGATGTGACGTATTATACAAATATACTACAGTTCCTTGTTTCACTGTCTCCTTTCTTCTTTTCTTTCTGTCTTTCTTGCTTACTTACTTGCTTGCTTGCTTCCTGCCTGCCTGCCTGCCTGCCTAGCTACTTACCCATATATCTACCTATTTTCTGCATGCCTGCTTCTCTACCTACCTTCCTATTAATTAATTAATTAATTAATTAATTAATTAATTAATTAATTAATTAATTAATTAATTAATTAATTAATTTATTTATTTATTTACTTATGTATCTAATTTATTTATTTATTTAATTTTTTTTTAATCAATTAATTAATTTATTTATTTATTCTAATTTGCAATTTAAGGAAACGGATATCAAACACCAAAAATCAATCCTACCATAGTTGGAAACGCTTCCAGCGTTTCCTACGGCAGCAAAGTGACGCTGGAATGTATAACAGGCGAATATTATGGACTGTCTTGGTTTAAGAATAATGCTACCAGGAGTATTTCAGACGGAAAAAAACTTTATTTGAAAACGTTTACTCAAAAGGATGACGGTGTATACAAATGTCGAGTTGAAAGACCTAAGGTTGATTGGGAAGCAGATACGAGTATTTTTCTCAAAACTGAAGAAGGTAATAAACAGATATGAATCTTTGTGTTTATCCTAAATATATTCTTTATCTCAGTACACGCGGCACAAAATAGCAATTTGTGGTTAAATTGGTATCATTACTAACCGTAATTATCTGAGCAGGCGTGTCGGTGATCTGTTTTATTGATGAGGCGGGTTGTTTAACTAATCAAAAGAAATTTTTGAATGCATACGGTATAACATGTTAAATTTATTGTCGGTGGGTTTTTCCTGTGTCTGTGATGAGTAACTGAAATCGTCTAGCATTATAGGCAGAGTAAAATTTATAAGATTTGAAAGTCAGATGCCGCTCAGAAAGAGTATCTAACAATTAGACAACGAGCCCGGGTTTTCTCCTTCGTACCTTCTGCGACTGACACTCACACCGCGGCCAGCAGCGGACTAGCCTGCGTGCAGCCTCTCCCCGATTTCGAAACCCGATAGTATATAGAGGCTGCGAATCGCAGTGAGAAAGCTTGTATGGTGACGTGGATTTCCTGAATAATTTCCGGCATGTATGTAATTGAACATTAATATTCCTGATTAGTATAAATACGCAGGTGATTATAGAAAATGGCGTGCGCTGATTGGTCGAGCTACCTCGGATTAATTCTCGATAATCACCTACAGCGTTTATTCAAAATGGTCGCCAGCCGGTTTGTCAATAAAACAGAAGAGGAACTAATTAACAATTTTAAAGAAAACGCGGTTCTTAAAATTACGAAATTGTGTATTTATACTAAAACAATTATTCGCCTCAGGCTCAGTGAATATCGGTGAATAATAACCTTAACTTCGTCTCGGTTATTATTCACCGATATTCACCTCGCCTTCGGCGAATAATTGTTAATTAACAAATTATTTAATAACACAACGTCTCTAAAATGCGTACTCTGTTTTGTCAAGCTAGAAAAGAAAGCTGATATTAATCTTGTTTCGGGCAAACGAACTCTCGATATAGCAGCTGAAATTGAAGACCTTGAATTTGTCATACAACCAATTTCAACGCATATTTACCATCCTTGTTTGATTTTGATTAATTGATTACGCAGAGGGTAAACCACTAAAATCGCAAAATTGTTGAGCGACTACAAAAAAAAATACATGGGAAAGAGGTATGGCTGTTAAGTTTAAACAGTCGGCAAAGCTTTCTTGTTGCAACATGAGGACTAGTGGTTCTAAATCTTCGCAACCAATCGAATCAAGACCAGACACCGCGTATCAAAGGGTAAGCGGAGAGAATGCACAACAACAACAACAACAACAACAACAACAACAACAACAACAACAACAACATCAACAACAACAATAACAACAACAACAACAACAACAAAAACAACAACAACAACAACAACAACAACAACAACAACAACAACAACAACAACAACAACAACAACAACAACAACAAAAACAACAACAGCAGCAACAGCAGCGACGACGACGATGACGACGACGACGACAAGCAACTGTGCGACCACCATGTACAAATCTTCCTAGCTGCTCGGTTAAAGATGATGTTTTGCTTCAACGAGATAAAAGAAAAGAAGGCAGAGAAAGCTGTATGTCAACTCCGCGCAAAATATTTTAAAATATTTTTAACCATCTTGGCGTCGTCGGTATCGCCAGACATTGCACGCGTTCAACGTTTAATTAAGGGCTTTTATTTGGTCTACGTGAAGATATTTCACTCTGAAAAACCCACAGACAACATTAAGAGCGTTTTCGAAAGGTTCAGCTTCGAGGTTTGAAGTTTGAACTTTGAACGATCGACCACCATTTTCTTGAGAAATTACTGTTAAAAGGATATTATCGAACATAGTGGTCATAGTTACGCCCTGATACAGTTCAATATTCACACGTTTTGTGAACACTGTAGCAGCATGGTTTGGATTCTAGAGAAAGGTCTTGTTTTTAAAGAATGTAAGTTTACTTGTCACAAACGATGCTACAAACGATGCTTGAAAATATGAAGTTATTGACATTTTCAGCTTCTGAGCTAAATTAACATTAAACTTGCATAATTAGCCATTAACCAATCACGAGCTGTCCCAACTTTTGTTGGGAAATCCACGTGACCAAACAAGCTTTCTCGCTGCGATTCACAGACTCTATATACAATCGGATTTCGATTTTAGCGCATGCGCGCCTTCATCCTTTTCTTTCGTGGGCAACCTTGGGCAAGCTTCGTTCTGATCTGGTCTCACAAAAATATTCAGTGAATATTCTTAATTTACATAAACATCCTCGATTAAAACAATTCAAATGGCAAGTGAAAAGGTGTGTAATTATACTATTGTTGTATCTGTGGCAATATTTTCCCAATATCGTGTGATTTTTTAGCAAAATTTCTCGGTACCGAACAAGACAAGTTGTGACGTAGAAAAATACATTGCTCATTTCTTCGTGTAATGTCTCTGCAGATGCCCGCCTTGCAAGAGAGCGACAATATTATCCAGAGTGCCCGCTTGGACAAAAGCTCTCTCACTTCGGACCAAATTTGTTCGCTAGTAAACACTCAAGTGACCGAGTCGATTCAAAAGTTTCTTCCTCAATATTTGGTCAACGAGTCCTTGCAAAGATCAGGACTTACAAAGGGTATGGTCGAGTCCTCAAAGGACGACCAAGACGATGGAGTCTCTGGGGAGACACCAACGAGGCCCCATGCAAGTGGCCGAAAAAAGCATGGTTATTTAAAAACCAAAGGGTTATTTGCTTTTGATGAAGGCTTGGCTGAAAAGCAAGCTCCACTACTCACAGCAGTCTGGCTTATTATGGCGGCTCTAGAAGCACTCGAAATGCCCATAGAAGGGGAGGGAAATGTTGCTGGACCTGAACCTGAGCCAGACGACATAACAATAATGCTGAAAGATGCCCTAGCTCTTTTGGGCAATGCAGTATTTCGCTTATATTCGTTGTGCCAACGTTGCTTTTCAGAGTATTTACAGCAAAACTGGATGTTCTTTCCCGCGCGACCTTGCAATATTGATAGCAACATTGCAATGTTGACTTGCAAACAGTACACGGCGTCTCCTTGGCAAGTTGCTAAAATTCGCATTTTAAATATCGAACTTCACATAACATGAAGTTTACTTAGAGTTATTTGTTCTGACTTTCAATAGAGACCTCAATGAGGGTGGTACTGTAGGAGCTGACTATGCCCTTCCACATCTAACTCAACAAACCAATGACAGCAGGACGATTAGCACATTTTCAAAAAAACCTGAAAACAAAAACGAACGACCCATGGATCCTCCAAACAATATCAGGCTACCATATACCATTTATCAAGTGCCATTTTCAAGTACGACCGTACCACGAATAACCGCGAGAACCAGGAAGCAACACAGTCTCATTCAGATTGCCATCGACAAACTTATTGCCAAACAGGCAATACAGAAAGTTACAGACGATCCGAAAGACCAGTTTATCTCAACCCTATTTGTTGTTCAACAAAAGAACAAAATACGTCCAATCTTCAACTTGAAGCCACTGAATGCTTTTGTGGAGTCAACCAAATTCAAAATGGAAGGCCTAATGTTACTACAGTCTACTCTACGGGAGAACGATTACATGATGAAATTGGACCTCAATGACGCTTATTATTCAATTCCAGTAACGAAAGAGCACAGGAAGTATCTGCGCTTCATATTCGACGTAACATACGAATTCCAATGCCTACCGTTCGGCCTCTCTTCAGCTTCATGGACTTTCACCAAAGTCTTGAAACCAGTAATTGCATTGCTGCGGAAACGAGGACTGCGTGTGATCATTTACCTCGACGACTTATTGTTGGTGCATCAGGACCCAGAGGAGCTAATGCGATTGTTCAAGGAAGTATGTCAACTGCTCAGCGACCTGGGATTCATCATCAAGAAGGAAAAATGTCAACGATTCCACTCCAATCTCTTGTCTTTCTTGGTGCACTTCTGAATTCGGTGAACATGACAATGGCAGTACCACTAACAAAATTGCAGGACCTGCAATGTGAAGACCAGTCAATGAAGAAGAAAACAGTGTGCACTTTCCAGGAACTGTCGTCTCTGTTAGGTCGAATGACCAAGTGTCCAAGAAATGAGTGGAAACTGCACCCTTACACTACAGCGCATTGCAACAACTACATATCAAATATCTCCCCAAAGTACAGAATCCTGGCCTTAGTCTAAGGACCTGGCTTCGACTTGTATACGCACATAATTTAGGAGAGGACAACAGTTATAGGCTAATATGACCCCAAGGAACAACTTGGGATGTGTGCCAAAATCTCTATCCGGGGCGAACAGCCCTAAAATGACTACGGCCTTTTTCACCGGAAGTGCTACTTCCAACATAGTTGTATCTTCTAAACCGTTGGAGCTACAGATTTTTTTTGGTGTTCAAAATGTCCTGAATGGACATGTTTAGGGTGGTCATAGAAGAGTGAAAATTTTCTAATTTGATATTTTACGAGGAAACCGCTAAAAACATACTGGAATTGCCATATATTTATTAACTTAAACTTTCCGAACTTAGAGCAAAGTTAGAACGTTTGTGTTATTTACTGACAATTTGATGAAGGCATTTTTTTAAAAGAAAGCGAGCATTTAATTAATATAAGGCAATTGTGTTTTCAATCATACTATTATCAATGCAATATGATAACTTAGGATGCCGCATCGCGTCGCTGAAATCCCACAATCAAAGCAATCCCACTTGGATGTGTCACGTAAACCATGGTAAGGAACAACAGAGTCCAGGTATGAGGATGACGAACAGTGTTCATTCAGTGATAGGGTTTTGGCAACACTCACCACCCCTTGCAACACTTGATCCCAGCTTCTATACCCTGCAGGGACACCCATTCTTGCGAGTACACTTGCCTTGCGAGTACACTTGCCACACGTGCAGGGATCTGGCAGGCCTTTGGGTCTTGAGATTTCCTGGTTTGCGCATAGCTTTCAGGGCTGCAAGTTTAGTTGATATCTTGCTGATTGTATCGCACCCAGTCAGCGCATGGAGTGCTGGAAGACACTTTGTGAGCTCGTCCCCCAGCAGGCACGTAACAGGCAGACAAAGACATATGTCCTGACCGGTCACTTAGAATGTCTTGCACAGTGCACATGGAACATCATTGTATCCTGTCGTCAGCTTCCTCGTGTGTGCAGTTGAGCCGAGGGTATGGAGAAGCGCACCCAGCTGATACCATTCATGCCTATGGTGAAATACCAAGGTATAGAGGGTTTGGTGCCTTGGTGATTGGTGGTGAGCCACTCAACATAGAATGCCTGGAAAGCAGTTTTGCTGATGGAAGACGACCAAGACTTTGCTATTGCTTTGACATCTATGGTAACCAAAGCTGGGATGAGATCCAACAAATGTGATGAGACCCACATCGTTTTCGACGCTTACAGAGAGGGCAGCATCAAGAATAGAGAGAGGGGAAGAAGAGGAAAGTCAAATGAAATGGATGTCCTTGATGTAATATCACCGAACCAAAATGTTCCAGTGGTATTAGAGAACTTTTGGTCGTCTTCCATCAGCAAAACTGCTTTCCATGCATTCTATGTTGAGTGGCTCACCAATAATCACTCTCTATACCTTGATATATCACCACAGGCATAAATGGTATGGTATCAGCTGGGCGTGCTTCTCCATTCCCTTGGCTCAACTGCACACACGAGGAAGCTGATGACAGGATACGATAATGTTCCTTCCATGTGCAGGACATTCTAAGTCACCGGTCAGGACCTACATCCTTGACGCTGTCATCAGGTGACACAGATGTCTTTTTGTGCCAGTTATACCACATCACAGTCAGTTGGAAAGATCTTGGCCTGCAAGATCTCTGGCTCGTCCGCAACTTAGGATTGAAAAGATCAATATTACCCGTCCATGATAGCTGTACAGCGCTGGGAGACGAGCTCACAAAGTGTCTTCCAGCACTCAATGCGCTGACTGGGTGCAATACAACGAGCAAGATATCACCTAAACTTTCAGCCCTGAAAGCTGTCCGCAAATAAGGAAATTTTTCCCTGATCCTGAATTTCGACTGTCGGCAGCTAACAGAAAACACAATGCAGATGGCGGAGACATTCTTGGTCACGTGTCTCAAACATCAACAGACCTGGAGAAATTTAAGACCTTCGTCTCGCTGCATTTCATAGCAATGCTGTCAAGATGGACATTGAGAGTACCACTTGCACCTCAACTAATTCAAGGAAACATATCCATAGATGCTATTACCTATAACAGTTGAGTTATCTTCTCCTAAATTATGTGCATACAAGTCGAGGCCAGATCCTCTACTGCCTAGAAAAAGCAGATCACCTTCACCTCGGAAACCCTAGCCGATCTAGAGTGGTGGACATCTCCAAAGCTGATGCAAGAAAACAGCACTCCAATAGTCGAACCTATGTACAACATCACAATTCGGACAGACGCATCTTGTCTCGGTTGGGATCAGTGTGTCAAGGCACCAGGACTGGGGGACATTGGGGCAAAGACGAGCAACAGGCTCATATCTAACCTGCGATCATACGTTTCTTTTCCGGGGGGAGGAAGGCGAGGGGAGAGAGGAGAGGGGAGGAAAAGAAACGCCTGATACAAAAGCTTGTGTTGTGGCTTTCCGCCCTCTTGTCAGAATCGGACCAATCGACATTCGGCGGAAGTAAAAGAGCACACATTTCCTTGGAATTTTCCCAGGTAAGTAAACAAAAAAGTGACAGATCTGTGCAGAAAATGGGAACCAGACCTGTTTTCTTTGTGAAGAGAACTTAAAAGTGAAATACGGCAGCTCCGTTGGGACAGTTCCGTTGTGCAAGGAAACAAAAAACAAAGAACTAATTTGCAAAATCTCTGGCCATTGTGGTGCTAATGTTCTGGCCTCTAGACTGTATTTGAAAGTGTTGGCTTAACTTTAGTTAACTGTTGATTGTATAGAAGAGATAGCGCTTGAATCGGTGCTTTGTAGGAAGTGTGCCAGGAAGATTATCAACTGCGCTACACTTTATAACGAAAGTAAGGATAGTTTAGCTGATAGTTTATAAGCTTTATAACAATGTATACATAAATTGGTCAGTGAAAGACTAAAATTTAAATATTCAGTCAGGATAATTTTTCCATGCGGTCAATTACATTACAGTACAATAATGTCAATTAGACTGGTGTAGACTACCGTTCTGCCACTAAGCCATTGTTCGTCGCTGCCGTATACAATATTGTATTTGCTAAAGATGATCAGCGATCTCCTTGTCACGTTCTTCCGACTCGCCGATTGTTGCGGCGCTTACCTCAGATACGGCCCTTGACACGTTCGCAACTAATTGCTGCTGTCTTATGTAGTCCAGAAGACTAACACGAATTGCTTCCTTTCACCTTCGGAAGGAGCTGGTATATCAGTCTTTGCCAAAACCCGTCGGTAAAACCCCCAAAACGTCTTCATGACGAAGGATTATCTGCGGAGACACTCTTCTTGTTTAGACAGCTATAAAATCATTCGTGACTCTTCATGTTTGGACAGCTATAAAATCATTCGTGGACCGGCTTACAGCTATAGAGAAATTATTCGTATCAAGTATCAACTCTCAGCGACCAGTATGTTATCGATGCCAAACAAAACCGGAAGTCCCTCTAATCAATGAACACCAATAAAAACAGCGTATTTCATTATCATTGTATTTTGACCAATCAGAGAAAAATACCAAAATTTGGTATGAATACATGCGGTCCGACAAACATTTGTATCAGGCCCTCATATCAACTTCTTGGAGCTGAAAGCGGCTTACCTAGCCATTCAATCATACCTGAACTCTTGTCAACTGACAGGAGTCGTATTCTACTACAAATGGACAACTCGACGGCTGTAGCTTATATCAACAAACGAGGGGGGACCAAGTCAAACAAGCTTACTCAACAATGGCCCTGGACATATGGAAGTTATGTCAGTCCAAAAAGATAACCCTGTTGGCACAACATCTACCAGGAATACAGAATACAGAAGCGGATACCGAATCACGGCAAATAAACGACAGGATAGAATGGACATCGTGGAGAAACAGTACCAAAAAACGGTATGAATGTCTTTTTTCAGCACCTGTGAGGGATATTCTAGATTTTCTCACTTTCCAGTTCCAAGAAAGAAATCTAGCTTACCGAACAATCGGAGTTTACAAATCATGCATATCCCAGTTTCATGACCAAATTGATAGCCAATCAATTGGAAATCTACCGATAGTAACGAGATTCGTGAAAGGAATTTTCGAATTACGACCACCAAAACCAAAAATTCCTACCACCTGGTCAGTAGGTAGTGTCTTCTTGACATGGCCAGAAATCGAGGACAACATGGCGGCAAAGCATGCGCACTGAATCCCTTTTTAATTAATTCAATATGGCGTCCTTCAATAGATTTCTTAAGGAGATATAAAGAACAATCATTTTCGGTTATTTATTATTGTAAATTCCGACATGCGAACGTCCAAAACCTCACCAAATTGAACAATCGTTCAGCACTACAATTTCTATTAAGTTTGGAGCGTCCTAAATAGGTTCCCGAGCCCCTCACAAGAATACCTCTTATTCGCTGTTTAAAGTCTATTAATCTGCTATATCACTTATTTTGGAGCTCCAATTTTGGCTGCTTCTGTGTTGTTTGTCCACGATGCGAACGTCTGAATTTGCTCGGGATGAACGTTACTTTGTTTTGCGGAGTTGTTCGTTCCACTTTTTCGTTGTTTAATAGGTTCCCAAAGACCTTAAAATGTACGATTTATTGCAGCCGAGTTGTTGTAATTTAATCCATCAAGCGCCGAGATAAATACTGAACTCGGCGTGAAGAAGCAATGCATTCCTCGATAATTTCGGGTTCTTGTCCGCCATTTCTTATGGAGATGTTGCTAGGTTGCCAGGGTCTTAACCGCTGTTATTATTATTAAATATGACTGTGGATTAGGAAATAATAACCGAAATTTATGCGGCAATTTTTGTGAGTATGAGGGTACAGGCCTGTCTAGACGATTAAACCTTTTGTAATTTGATATTTGGGTAAGAAATGGGTCAATAAGACATTTTAACGAATAACTCTACTTTAATTTATTGCTATAGACTTCTGTTTATAGCCGAAATGATCGATATTTAGCCATCAGAATTTTCAAATTAA
The DNA here is from genome assembly GCA_035771165.1 of Paragorgia papillata. NCBI lineage: Eukaryota > Metazoa > Cnidaria > Anthozoa > Scleralcyonacea > Coralliidae > Paragorgia > Paragorgia papillata. The sequence goes on along the minus strand of JAWNZC010000322.1, from coordinate 10,304,847 downwards.
TATTCCATCTAAATATGAGCCCACAGGCCACTGCCGCTGAGTGTCCTGGATTTCTAGCCATGAATGGATCCTGTCGAAATGGATCCTGTCGAAAAGTTATCACTTCAGGATTTATCCTTGAAGCCAGTTATGTTACTGGTCTAATATCTGCAGCTCGCGTGCACGAACTGATAGCATTAGACCTGGTTAATGTTATCAAAACAGAATAGCTGGAGATTCATTCTTTCATCACATATCAAGAATTCCAGACCAAATCATCCAGATGATCCCAGAGAACAAAAACTTCTTATTTCCTATAAAGCACATCACAAAGCAATTGGCACTCAGACACTGTCAAGATGGTCATCAGCATCAGTTTTTAAGAACATTGTTATAAACAAACCGAACAAACATTTGCGCATAATGTGTTACATTTACCTAATTCTACATTTTTAGTCAATATTATTGTTTATTATATGTATGACAAAATTACTACATTCTGATTGGTTGAGAGGAGTACAATTATTTTATTAATTGTACTGCAGTACAATTAATTAAAATAGAGAAGGCCCTGGGAACGATGTTGACAATAGAATTCAAAATGGCGGCCAATTCTGCAATGGATAGTTTTCATATTTCCAACGACTTGTGGCACACTATGAACTAAAAATTCCATGTAAATATTTTGAAATGAGTACAGAGAACACCAAGAGTAAAAATGTTTCTTGTCAAGTAATGAAACAAGATGTTTTTAAAGGCGTGAGTGAGTACGAAGCGTACGCCGTACGTGTCGTAATTTTGTCATGCATATAATAAATGAGTAATCATATGATTTTGCTCGTACAATTAAGGATTTACACTACTCGTGATATTTGAAAATTATGCCAAATTGCACTCGCCTAACGGCTAAATATCGCTTGTAGTGTAAATCCTTAATTGTACTCGCTATCATATGATTACCTATACTAATAAAGTTGAAATTTTCTGTTCATGCCAACTTAACTGTGTTGTAGTACGGCTTCGTAATCTGTACGAAGGAGAAATTAAATTTCCCCAGAGGGACTCACCTGACGGGGAGATGTAGTTCTCCGAGGACTTTCGAGGACTGATAGGAGAAATACTGGGTCCCCACCCAGTGGAAAATCTTTTGGCACCCCCACCCTTTGTTCTTCTTACTACAACACCTCGGCTTGCACTCTATCCGAGGATGAAGGCGCGCATGCGCTAAAAACTTAATGTGGGTACCAGTCCGTTGCTGGTCGCACGGATCTGCACCAGTATTGCACCTATCAGTCTTCGAAGGTCCTCGGAGAACTACATCTCCCCGTCAGGTGAGTCCCTCCGGGAAAATTTAATTTCTATGAGCTGATAATTAACTAGACGAAGTCGAAAACGAGGGCGAGTTGTCTAATTGTTTCAGTAGTATCAACCATAAACAAATTTTCTTTAATGTAATTAAAGAAGCATTGTTTCAAATTTTCAAATGCAGTAGTTTACCTTTTTGTTTGCAGAAGTCTCCCCATACAAATTGTAGAGTAGTTCGTCAGTTCGATGGCATATGATAAACAATTGCTCACAAAACACGAGATTGTAATTACTTTGCTGCAAATTTGGTGTATAGATATACTCCATAGGCATAAGCGAATTCATTTTCTTATTCGAAAATGTCGAACTGAATAAATTTCCATTACTTTCGACCCAATGTTTTCTACTCGTACAAAAATTTTAGCAGACGCCATGTTTGATTTTCAGCGTAGTTTCCAGATTTTTCTTGAGGCGTGAATATGTCGTGGTTTCTGATTGGTCAGAATAAGAGTATTCCAGTTATAAGAAGGTTTATCATTGGATAACGCTACTATAGTGGTCTATAGACCAATAGGCCACTAGTAGCTCGGCCAATCAGAAAGCTGGGTTTGTAATAGCCCCCTAGTTGGTTGATACTAAAATGTTATAATCTGTGACATCGTAAAATATGTTTTAATAAAACGTCATTTTTTGTTGATATTTTATATAATTGATACATGTGAATACCAACAATATTGTTTTCTTCTCTTTTAGTCAAACCAACTCTTAATAAAGACAACAATCTTCCCATTAAAGCTAACCTAGAATTACAATATGAATTACAATGTGAAATAGAAAAAGCAAATCCCACGGCAAGCTTTATATGGCATAAATGCATCCATGCTTTTCATAACTGCAGCAATAAAAGAAACGAAACAATTGGCTGGTATAGATCTGAACGGAATGGTACCACATCTAAAGACGGAGAAACGAGCACGCTAATTATTACAAGGCAAAAATTCCAAAATGTGAGCTATCGATGTACTGCAACCAACACACAAGGTCAAGACAATTTGGTTAGGATGGTTTTTAACGAACGTAAGATATGTTTTATGTTTACTTTTTTATTTTGTGATATACAGTGTGGTGACAGTCTATCTAATTTTGATCTTTTCAACACATTGATTTAACTAAAAAAGGAACGCTTTTTTCGCTTCTTAAAACGACCAGCTCTCTTATTTCAAAAATGTTTTTGTTACAATTGGAAGCCTTAGCGTCTCTACAATAATGAAGAATGTCCTTAAAAGTTCGACGATATAGATTATTGTTTTAATTTTGAGCTATATGAAGGTTTTTGTTATATGCAAATACACTGCATGTGACGATGTAAGCTAAGAAAAGCTGAATTGTGGATATCATCAAACTAGATTACACGTCGGGTTTTTTTAAACTTTGCACGTATAATACAGACCACCAAGCTAAAGAGAATAGTTTAAGTTTAGTATAGTTGCCTTAGAAACAAATTAGTTTCCATAATCTAAGAAATAGAGTTGTTTCCTATAAGATTCCTGCTAAATAAGTTCCCAATACATGCCAATAGTGAAGAATGCGATCGAATTATTTATATTTATCAATTATAGACCTGGAGCGAGGGGTATTCCACAAAAAATTACCCCGATTAAAAATGATTACCCCATAACATGCAGCAAAATTTATTACCCCACAACATGCAACAACATTTTTTGTATGATCGATAAAACGCTTTTCTGCATTTAGATTTTTTTATATATCTAAATGTCACATCAATTATTTATACAACTATATGTTAACTGCAAGGTAGTGAATGTTACCTTTTTAATTTCTTACTACTATACGTAAATTATCGAAAGAATTATAAAATAGATTGACGAAGGGTTGTATACTTATGAAAACCTGATCAGTAACTAGCAGCTTGTCAGAAGGTTGAACTACAACCAAAAATTGCATTGTTAAACTTAAATTCTTGTTCACCTTTTCAGATGGCATAAAGTCAATGAAAGCACGAATCTCTGATAAGAAACCTAAATTTGAAACAGCCGGAGACAACATTACCATAATGTGTGAATGCAATGGTTACTTAAGCATGGAATGGATTAAAGAAGGTCATAAATTATCTAGCATCGACACTTCGGAAAAGCAAAACAGATCTATTGTTACAAAAAAAAAGACTTGAAATTCTAAATTTCAGTAAAACTGATGAAGGAGTATATGAATGCCACGTAAATTACAGCAAATATAACTGGCGTTATTCTGAAAATATCAATATCACAATGAAAGGTATATTTTACGTTTGTATTTATAAGTTTTGTTTTTCAAACCGGAGAATGTTCTTACTCATTTCCATACACTTAGACGGTTTCGTAATTACATTTCTCTATTTGTGACTGTGACTGAAAAGGCAAAAATGCTTTTCTTTGCACAAACAAGATTATTTCTTCTATTTGTTTTTCCGAGTTCGCGAAAAGGCTCGTTTCTACTTAGGATAATTTTTGGAAAGTTAGTGAAACTCTTTACACTAACAAAGAATGCCCATTGTTCAAAAACAATAGATTAATTACAGATTCTTACAACTTTTTTGGTCTTATTGTAAATTATTTGCATAAATATTAAATGAACTTATAGGCCAACTGTTGGAAAGCTTTAAAATTAATGTTGGAACTTGCCTCGCTAACGTTTTAATTTCTTGCTTTAATTTCAAATCTTGGCATGTCGTCTGTTTATATACTATAGCGCATGCTTGCTCAAAAACTAAAAGCTATTGCTCTCAAGCATGCATTGCACTTTTTTTGTGCTTAGCAAATAAATATTAAACGTGGTGTTTTCACAAACTTATCTTGAATTTTTTGGTCTTTTTATAATTTTTTTGCACAAATATTAAATGAACTTATAGGCCAACTGTGGAAAGCTTTTAAGTTAATGTTGGAATTTGCTGCATTATATATATAGCCTGCTTGCAGCCGGTAATTTGCGGGGTTTACAAATTCCGGGCTGCAAGCAGGCTACTGCGTTAAAATTTAATTTAATTTAATTTCTACTTGGTATGTTGTCTGTTTATACACATGCATTGTATATGGACTACGTGCATGCTTACTCAAAAACTAAAATCTATCGCTCTCAAGCACGTATTACACATTTTTGTGCTGTCTTAACCTTCCAAATCCAAAAATAGTTCAAGTTGGGTAATAAGGGTGCAAGAAGTGAATATATATTGATAATTATATATATAATAATTACATTCTAATCGCCATGATATTTTTTGTAGTCAAACCAAAGATAAGAGCCGACCCTCACAATAGTGAACCCATACCGTATAAAAACGGGATGACGTTGAAATGTAAGTTATTAAACGAACCAGTTCCCAAGGCAAACATAACGTGGAAACGATGTATTTGTGAGCGTGATTGTTCTTGCGCACTAGCGAGTGAGTGGTTGAAGTTACCGCGAAATGGTACAACTACAGAAACTAACAAACTGGAAAGCACGTTGACAATTCAAGAACAGACCTTCGACAACGTGCAATACCGATGTATGGCAAAAAGTGTAGCTGGGACGGACAAGTTTCTATGGAGGGTGGAAAAAGGTTGGTTGAAATTTATGAATCTGTTTTTGAGTACTAGACCCATGCATGCATGTATGCACCTGGTTTGAAATAAAACTCTATTAAATTATTCTATGGCGGAAACTTGTGGGGTCTAAGCTATTTTTCTTGAAACACGTATAACAATCAAATGAACAAACTCTTTTTATGCTAAAATGCATAAATAAAATATCCATAATATTCAGTCTGCATATGAACTATAACATGCAACGATGTTTTCTTGTATGATTGAAAAAAGCTTCTATGCATGTAGATTTTTTTTTAAATATGCATGTCACATCTATTATTTATACGGCTATATAGCTATAGATTAACTGCAAGGAAGTGAATGCTGCCTTTTAATTTGTTACTACTATTCGTAAATTGTCGAAAGAATTATAAAGTAAATTAAGTAGGATTTGGATACATGCAATGAGTGAGAATTAAAGTTGTACCTATATGAAAACCTCAGTAACTATAGCAGCTTGTCCGAAGGTTGAACCACAAAAAATTGCATCATTTGTACCGCTTTGATACACGTAGTTTAAAACACAGGTTCTCCGACAAATTTGGAGCGTACCGAGATCTGCACACTTTCGCTTGTTTAGAAAGGACATTTTCTAAGTCTAACCTGGCAGTGACCTTTGTCAGGTGAAGCAGTCTTTCTCAGCATGATGTAATTTTGGAGTTTTTAACAAGAGGTTTTCAAAATTAACCGCGGACATGCAAATATCCATCGATAGTGAAAGAAAATAAGAAATGTTTTACAACATCCTTACATGCATGCAGTCTATTAGGCTTGCACTGATTACAGATTTAATTAGAATTACTATATCGCAAGTGAAGTGCTTCCTCAAATGGGACGAAAATCATAGGCCCTTGCCGCAGGGAACTCTGCATGTGGCTAAAGGGATACTCACCTTGCCCGTTCCACCAGAGTTTGACCACTGCACCTGATTTTTTTACTCCTCTTCCCATGCAGAAGTCTGGAAAATTTTGATAAAATCGTTTTTAAGACATTTGTCGTTACCAGCGGGTAAAACATATAATTCGTTGATCTTGTTGGTATATTAAATAATATATACTATTTTATATCGATATTATGGTTATTAAATTCTGTTCTACTAATCTTATACGAAAGTTAATTGTACTTCTAATTAAGAAGTCAATGCCATGCACTACTAAATGTTTTAGGCATTTATTTTTATAGTATTTTATTTTATTTTTATCAAATCTATTTTTATCTCTTTATACCCAGGCAGAGCATTAACGCTAAAAGACAACAAAACTTACCTGACGATCATTCTATACATTAGCATTCTGACGCTTGTAATTCTTATGATTATTGCCGTGGTTCTTTATAAAAGAAAAAAACTATACGGAGGGTTCTACATTTTTAAAATCCCACCTGTACTTGACTACATCGAAAGATTAGACGAAGAAAAGACATTAATGGAGCAGTCTAAAAAATTGCCTTATATATCAGATTGGGAGTATCCAAGAAAACGAGTTCACATTGGTAAGCCAATACAATAAAACTTGGTGTAATGTTCAAATTAATGCTTATCCTGCGTGCAGACGCTCCGTCCCAGGTCCTATCCAAATAACTGGGGTTAACAATGTCTATGCGTAGGCAAGGCTAATTAATGCTTAAATTGTACTTTTTTAAAACAATGAAAAGTGTAGCATTTGAGCCTGATTGCAGAAGGTATATATACTGTATAATTAGTAATATAATTACACTCTTTCAAACAATCAAAATTTAGTAACTTTGTCACGTTTATTATAGACTCTTTTAATACGTGCATGCATGCAGAGTAAGTCATTTTCCGCCATTGACGTCACTTTCAGCCTTTTTAATTCTATTGAAAATATACAAAAGCTAAGACAATAAATGAAATTGAGAAAGAAAAATTTAAAAGAAATTGACGTCAAAGGGTGAAAATTACGTATTTTATAGTTATTAAAAGGGTATATTAAGGACTTATTAACCGAGTGCGAGGTCTGTACGGCAAAGTATTTGCCCGAGGTTTTCGTACAGACCGAGCGACGAAGGAGCGAGGTTTGTGCGATAAAACCGAGGGCAAATACTTTCCCGTACAGACCGAGCAAACGAGGTTAATAAGGAATTTATTATATGGCTATTGGTTCATTCTATTTTTAAGTTTCGAGCGTTGTTTTTGTCTTCGGAGTATGCTGTTTACCTTACCAGTTAGTTTTTCGTGTCGCTACTTGGCCTTCTTGTTTACACCAGTTCGGCCTTTATTTGTCGTGTTTTTAGATAAACAGCTTTAAAGAAAACCAGCAGCAATGTTCTAGCACATTTTATTGTTCAGAATATTTGAATAAAGATAACCAGTTCTCTTTTATTTGTATTAAAAAAAACTCAGACATGTTCTCGCCAAAATTTGCAGGGCCGAGAAAAAAGCGTATTGACCCGGACACAGACCGGAGGTCAATATCGTAAAATCCCGACCTCTCAGGAACAATCAGCGTGCGTCGTTTTGCGCACGGACCGGAAATCAAACCCAGCCATATAATAATTAGCCTGATTATCAGACGGTATGGTGTTCGCTCACTCCACCTCCCCGTCTGATGGACTTCACGGGGTTTCATGTTCTGTGACGTATTATCCTTTGTATTGCAGCAGCCAATCGCAATGCATTTGTTTCACTTTTCGGGCTTCCTTGCATACATAATTAGTTCTCAAAACTAAAACCTTCACTCTGATTGGTTAAAGGATAATACGTCACAGAACATGAAACCCCGTGAAGTCCATCATACGGGGAGGTGGAGTGAGCGAACACCATACCGTCTGATAATCAGGCTATATAATAATGGGTAATTATACTGCTCATTGCATGGAATTATAACAGGTAATTAAGGGTTATTGAACAGACTGAGGTCAATTAGTTGTTTTATAAACCGAGGGCGTAAAAAGTTTCTTGTTAGCCGACAAAGGAGGTTTTCTCTTGAGATATTTAATAATTTGACGTAAGAGTGCTTTGTATAGGTTATATATAGCACCGATTTTGGGGATATTCGTGACATATATCCCGAGGTAGATCAAAGAAAACCGGCTAATCAGTAATCATATTAACCCAATCTCTTTTGTTTGTTATATGGAAATGTATGGGATATCGATCGCTATAAAGAACAAAGAAAGTTGGCACTGCTATTAAATCAAAATAATTAGTTCCTCTTTCGTTGTCTTCCCTTTCCTACTGCCAGAAACAGCATCATGAATGCTATATATGGGCTTCTTATAAAATTCCGTTAACAATTCGTTCCATAATATTATTTTCTTTGTCTTTATATAACTAAGCTTTTTTATGTAATAACATACAAGCAACAGAGTTTTACCGATAAAGCACGTACTGTAAGTGTTTCGAATAGCTTCAAAAACGACCTACTTCGTAAGTTCATTGGCATATAGTAATTTTAAAAAACAACGTGAGAGAATTTTTTTAACAGTTCAACTGATTTTCTTTGTGTTTTCTTCATAAATTAATAATGAATTTTTTTATCTCCTGTAGAACGCAATTTAGGACACGGTGCATTTGGTCAAGTATTCCTTGCTCAGGTGGTGGGTATATCAGCGTTTCATCCAAGAAAACTCCTGCAAGAGAAGTCGAAACAAAGACGTTTTTCAGTGTTTATACACAGGAAACGAAACTCGTACTTATATTGTACGACAACCTCAAACGTCGCAGTGAAAATGCTTAACAGTAAATATTGTTTTTTATAACATAATTTATAATCCTCACTAGATATTTAAGATTGTCTACAATGCTATCTCTGCAGTTGCATAAAGTGGGCTTACTGTACATCGATATATGTTGTTGATGTTTCTGAAAGTTCCCAGGCTAATTTTATTGTTAGCAGAAAGGGTGTGGTTGCGTAAAGGAGAATAAATAAATAAATCATCACCTTACTGTACTTGCCCTATATATTTCCTTTGCAATGCGTGTTTACACATTACCACCTGAAATATTTGAGTTACTACTTACCAATGTACACAGAAACAAAGGGAAAATGAGAGCACTACAACTATCTAATAAAAACAATATTTCTTTATCAAACTGTATACTGGCTAGAATTTTAGGCCAATGTTCGTGCAGTAAAGACTTAGAGCAAAGTTTTCCTAGTACCTTGATTACGATGTGTATTTTGTATTGTTGCCAAAAAAACCCAAGCGATAGTAAAGATAATAACTTCTTTTTTTCTTTACAGAAAACTGGAATGAAAGTGATCTTTCTGATCTGCTGACTGAGTTGAAAATACTTATCCATGTTGGCCAACATAAGAACATTGTAAACATTCTTGGCGCGTGTACAAAAGGTTATGAAGACTTTGAAACACCTATGTTAGTTTAGATATGTAATTTAATGAAGTACCATTTATCTAATTCACTCCTGAGTCCCTTTCCATGTCTATATATATATATATATACTAAATATTTCATATATCTACTATATACTGTATTGTCAAAGGAAAACCCGGTTTGCAGGAGTGGGCTAATACAAAATTATGACCACTGGTATATGATATATGTATAGGAAATAATATATACTGTTTGAGAAAAATAATGAAAGTCGCACGCGTGGTTTGCAACATATACACCTATATTTGCTGAAGGGTAAATGTGTAGCAAATGTAATATTTACTCAAATTTACTGCAGGGTAAACGCGGTGAATACCGTATTTATACTCAGTAATACAGTGTTTAGAAAATATGTAGCAAGAACTGTATACCCAATGTGAACAGGCCTTCCAAGAGATCCTCCAAACCATGACAAGCAACACCGCCTTACAACCATTCAACCCGGAACTGAAAACCATCCATATTACCGATGCAGGACCAGAAGGGATTGCAGCCAGCATTTTCCAGGAATCATCGGATGGAACATGGATACCAGTTGACCATGACCATGCCAGCCGAGCACCTACTTTGTGTGAACAAAACTATTCCCAGACATAAAAAGAATCACTTGCCCAGTCCTGGGGAATGAACACCCACCGCTACTACCTCCTTGGTATCCCATTTGAATCGTACACCGACCACCAGCCACCTATTCCTATCTACAATGGTATCGCCTTAAAGTCCAAGGTTTCCAGTGCACCATGAAGTACATGCCAGGCAAGACCAATCCCTGTGACTACCAATCCCGCCACCCAATGCCCCTCAGCCATTACACAGACCAAGAGCTTGACGACATGGTTATTGACCAAGGAGATGAACTGTGCATTAGCAAGATAGTCACAGATGACTTACCTGATGCAGTCACCCTGAAGATGGTACAACAAGCCACGCAGCAAGACCCAGTTATGCAAAAACTGATCGCATGCATCAACAAGGGTCATATTACAGAGGATAAGGATCTACGAGACTACCGACAGGTGTTCCAGGAACGTTCATACTGCAATGGAGTAATTCTACGAGGAGACAAGCTACTCATCCCAGATGCTGAAGTAACCCCAGGCACCTGAAGCATTCGAACCCAAGTGGTAGATACAGCACACGAGGGCCACCAGGGAGCTGTCAAATGTAAACAATTACTCATAGCAAAAATCTGGTTCCTACATCTGGACAAAATGGTGGAGACCCGAGTCAACACTTGCCTAGGCTGCCAAGCAACAACATATAAGCCATCCCGAGATCTACTGAAGCCGACATCACTCCCAGAACGACTCTGGCAGCACATGGATATGGACTTGTGGGGACCACTGCCTAATGGAGACCACTTGCTAGTGATCATAGATGAATACTCTCGGTACCCAGAGGTGGAATTTGTTCGAAATACTAGTGCCCAAGCTGTCATACCCACCTAGACAGGGTTTTCTCCACCCATGGTTTCCCAGAAATGGTAAAAACAGATGGAGGGCCTCCACTCAACGGCCATGAGTACCACCAGTACATGCAATGGGCAGGTGTTCGCACCAAAGTGGTCAGCCAAGAAGACCCAGAAGCAAATGGCTTGGCTGAAAATTTTATGAAGGCAATGAACAAGACGTGGCACATCGCTCACATCGAAGGAAAGAACCACAAACAAGAAGTCTACAAGTTCCTGCGACATTATCGCGCCACACACCACATAGCTCTACCGGTAGAGCACCAGCAGAAGTACTCTTCAATCGCAAATTCCAAGTGCGACTCCCTCAGAAACACGAACCAACACAAGACCTACAGATTCGACACCAAGACCAAATGGAGAAAGCCAAACAGAAGCAGTACTAGGATGCCAAGAAAAACACAAAGCCACACAACATCAAGATAGGAGATCGAGTGCTTCTACTCCAAAAGCAAACCAAAACAAACCCAAGATACGACCCAGACCCATGCAAAGTCATCTCCATCAAGGGCACCCAAATCACAACAGCCAGAGGATCCAAGATCAGACAAAGGGATGCCCAACGCTTCAGAGTCATCACCACTCCAATAGTCCCCAAGCAGTATGGTGCTCGAAGATATCCACTAAACCTACACAAAGATGACATATTCACCTACGACAGCAAACCTACAGCACCACAACCCGCACCACCACAACTTGCACCACCATAACCAGTTGCCAGACCACAGCAGTAACACCAACATCAATACCCAAATGGGCACCTGGATCCCAACATCAACCTCGACCTACCACGACAACAGCGAAACAGACACCCACCCACCCACACGATACAACCCACAAAGCGGACTGTAGACTGGCCTAAACCTGATTAACGAGAAGAAAAAGAGAGAAACTGAAAGAACAAAAAAAAAATTGTTATACACAGTTAAAACAAAACAAAGCAAGAGAGTTAAAGTTGAGTTAAAGTTTAAAAAAATGTATATAATTATACATATATAGTTAACTTAATCTTAGGAAAGGCAGAGGAAAGATGTGGTGTCCAAAGAAGGACATAAAGGGACATAAAGGAACTTGCGAGACGGTGGGAAAGAAGGGAACGAGAGAGAAAAGAAGGATGTCAGGAGAGCGAGAGAGAGCGAGAGTGTTTGAGAGATTAAAGAAATAAAATACATAAAAACCCAAGACTGCGGGCTGTTAGACACTCAAGACAAGGACCATTACACCCTTCAGCGGATTTGAGTAAATATTGCATTTGCTATACATTTACCTAGTCACAAAATTGCCGTAAATCGGCCATAATTTCGTGCAGTGATATTCACAATTCCACTTTTGCTGTGCACTTGTATGAATTGATTTTTCCAAACATAAGTGTTATTGACTGTTAATTCTTGGAGAGCAAGTGTTATTTCCTCTTAAGGGTGAAATCCAACCCTTCATTTTTTTTTCTTCATTTCATTAAACTATACCACTGAAAAAATTTCGACGTTGTTGAAAATGCCTTTGATAATAAGTGTGTGACGTCACAAGTAAAATTGTACCAAAGTTGTCATCAGATACGTTTTGTAGACACTTCTTTTTGTCACTTAAAAATAGGATAATGAATATTTTAAAATTTAAATAACAATATAAATATCAAGCTATATAGATATTAAAAAAACTTAGCTTTTTCTACTTTTTAAAGATCTAAAAATAGTTATACAATACCCTGGTTGCTATGCGTGTTTTCATTGGTTGTTGGCCATGATCTATTAGAGGACAGACACATGATCACGTCAGAACACGTCAGCTGACTTGCTTATTTCTTACTTCATGCCCCAAAATCCGGCAAGAGTTTAGATAAAAACCTTTTAAATTTTTATTGTATAAAACAAATAGATTCCATTTTTTTGTTGTCTGTTCAGTTATTGATGTACAGAGGACGTCACAACGTGGTAAGAACATCAGTGACCCACTCGACTGCGTCTCGTGGGCCACTTTTTTGTTCTTACCACGTTGTGACGTCATCTGTGCATCTATAACTGAACAGACAACGGCAAAATGGAATCTATTTGTTAATTGGAATATATCGGAATGAAATAGATATAAAAATATATCATGGAAGTAGCTAAATTATTACTATTTTAGGTACGAGGGTGAACGTATGGATAATAATGGAATATTGTCCGTATGGCAATCTTTCGGAATTTCTGAGAGACCGCAGGATAATTTATGAAAAGGAATGGTCGGAGTTTACTGAAGATCACAATCACACATTAAGTATTTCAGATTTGGCAGCAGTAGCCCTTCAAGTGGCAAGTGGAATGGAGTTTTTAATTTCCCGGAAGGTAAAGACAGAGATAAATGTTGACCACAATTTGGCAAATGAAACTGCGTTTTTGCAAAAACGAAAGGCATTTGTAATAATATAAATTTATCAACCACCTAAAATTTAATATTCCTGTTGGAGTTTTTATACACCGGCATATTTTTAAAGATGGCCGCAAATTTATATATTATATTTTGTATGCGTTTAAAACTAGCCTGTCCATCTTCGTTCTTATTTATCAATTTCTTCAATTTAAATAAATTCTCCCATGACGTATCCTTTGAGGCTCGTTATACGTTTAATACCGTTTTTTAACTGCCAACAACAAATCTTCAACATTATCATTTCGGACATTTCCTTGTCCCATACGCTAACTGATTGAAACGTAAAGTTTTCTTGCATAATTTAGCATTGGTTTTCATGTACAATATTGAAACAATTAATATATTTTCACTCATTTGATATGTAAAAATGACAAAAAGTTGAAAGAAACATTCATTTTAAAATGTAGTTTACATCACGAAATCTTATCAATAGCAAACGTAATTTTGAAATGTGTTTTGTTTGCAGATATTTCGTTTTAAAGAACACAGATAAACAATTTAACGATCTTACCATTAATAATTTCCATTCTATAACCATTTTGTAGCCGTTTTGTTTTCTGCAGAGCTTATTGCTTCGCGTAAATATTCAATTTCCTCTGTTATTTGCCCACTCCATTTATAATTTCGGCGCCATTGTTGCTTAACAGAACAACCGCTGGCTCTACTGATCATTGATCGTGACATACTATGCATTTTGTGATTGCTCAATTTAGTTAAAAGAAGGCTTGTCATTGGCTTATCGCCAGAGGTTTCTATTTAACAATTAGTCACCGAAGTCGAGGTGACTATCGGTGATTAGTATAATTTCAAAAAAAAAGAAGCTTTCCAGCTTTCTGATTGGTCCGCTCAGCTTGGTGACTATTGCATCACAAGAAAAAGTAGTTTTGGAAAAGAGACTGGTACTTATTCAACACTGCACTGACTTTTTTCGTTTCAGTCTCCCCCTCGGAGTTGTCATTTTGAAGTATGAGATTTTATAATTTGTCGATTCATTGAACTGTTGATTTTTTTTTCAAAATGGGGTCTGTAGTTTTTGAGACAAACAAAAGACCATAATACTGAAAACATTTATCACTGAGATGTTGTACATATCAAATATCGTAAAAACAAAACTTCATGAAGGTAAGGAAGTATATTTTCTATAATTCTTCGTATTTTTTGTATCTTTTGGCTAGATTTTGGTCGTAGCGATGTGGCGAAAACTTCGTCATGAGTGAAGATGATTGAACATGAATAATTAAGTGCAAAAAAGCCGTAACACAGGATCCAAAACACCAGAATAAAAGTCTTTTTAGCATATATTTGAATGTATGTACAAGTTCAATTCCAAAGTAGGATGTTGTTCACTCTTTTTTTGAAAATATTTACTGACAAAGACTGTGGCTTGCTAACATCATCTGTGAATAAACAGTATCACCACTGTTAAAATGAAAGCAGTTGTTTAAAGGTTTTTGTTTCAACGTGATTGGTTTTTTTATCAACCTCTGAAATTGTACTAACTGAACAATTAGTCACCTCAGTCTCGGTGACTATTTAACAATTAGTCACCTCAGTCTCGGTGACTATCGTTGTATTTCGTTTTAACAGTAGCCATGGTGATTCTGTTTATTCACAGACGATGTTAACATCCTACTTGGAATTGAACTTGTACATACATTCAAATATATGCTAAAAAGACTTTTATTCTGGTGTTTTGGATCCTGTGTTACGGCTTTTTTGCACTTAATTCATGTTCAATATGTTCTTCACTCATGACGAATTTTTCGAAAACATCGCTACGACGAAAACCTAGCCAAAATATACAAAAAATACGAAGAATTATATAAAATATACTTCCTTACCTTTATAAAGTTTTGTTTTTACGATATTTGATATGTACAACATCTCAGTGATAAATGTTTTCAGTATTATGCTCTTTTGTTTGTCTCAAAAACTACAGACCCCATTTTGAAAAAAAAATCAACAGTTCAATGAATCGACAAATTCTAAAATCTCATACTTCAAAATGATAACTCCGAGGGGGAGACTGAAACGAGTGAAGTCAGTGCAGTGTTGAATAAGTACCAGTCTCTTTTCCAAGACTACTTTTGGAGAACAATTTCTTGTGATGCAATAGTCACCGCGCTAGGCCGTGACTATTCCCTCAGATTCACCGCTGAGCGGACCAATCAGAAAGCTGGAAAGCCTCTTTTCCACTATGAAATTATACTAATTAACAATTAGTCACCGATCGAAGTCGAGGTAAATATAAACGATAATCACTGAGACTGAGGTGACTAATTGTTTTAGTAAAATTTCACGCCTGAGAAGAAGAACCAAGAAATTTAAAACAGACGTCTTTAACTGTCGTAGTTTCGTCATGTAAATTTAAATAATGCTCATTGTTCAACTTCACGCTTTGACAGCTGTCTAAGACTTCAATTCCACATAGTGATTAAAACTGACCCAAGCTTGAAATAATTTTATGACTAAACACTTTCTCACCTTCAAATAGTTCCAACTTAGAGCTTTTCTGTGTATACAGTCTCTATCTGTTGAGTTTTTTGACGATTTGTTAGGTTTAAAAGAATAGTCGCTGTAGTCGCCATTTTGAAAAATAATTACCGACACAATTTCTAGTAATAGTTACCTCGCGCGAGGTAACTATCGCGAAATAGGCAGTTCAGCTCGACCAATCATGGAGAGGACGAGAAATGCAGTAGTTACTTCTAAAATTTTACTAACAGCGGATAGCCTCCTGCGATAGCCAATGAAATTCAAGGATTTGTAATAGAAATTGTAAATTTATACTAAATCTATATATTAGGCCACTAGTCGTACTGTATTATGTATAATGCATAAATACTACAAACTATATCCACTATTGACCTTCTGTTTTTCGTGAATTATTAAATTTTGATATTATAATTTAGTGCATCCACTGTGACTTAGCCGCAAGAAATGTTTTGATTGGTGAAGATTTTATTCCAAAGATTGCTGATTTTGGCCTTTCTCGCAACATGTACAAAGACGATCAATACTTCAAAAGACATCCCGTACGTATCTTTTTCTCTTAAGCGTTAATAGCATTAGAGTTCAAGCGTTATATTTCCATAAATGTTCTCCAGTTGAATTTCTATTTACCAATTAAAACATGACGCCATTTTTGAAACGATTCTTGCCATAGAACTCAATGAATTACTTGAGGCACAAATCTTAAATTTTTAATAGTATTTAAGTTCAGTGTATTATTATATTTTTATTATATACTACACGCATAAAATTCTCACACTCAAGTTACAGCATTGTTGCCTGAACAATGCTGCATGTAACAACGTTGTTATCATGCATGTGTGAACGACCTTGATGAATTAACAATATTGTTCATCATTGTTTCATCATGTTGTTACAGCTTCATGAAACAACAGCAGTTGTCCACGTATGTTGAAACAACCGAAGGATGTGTTGATACACCAGTCATGTTCACAAGTTCTAATATTCAGCAAGACGTTTTCAATCCAGTGAAATCTATAAAGTTCAGTCTTCCATACTGTAAATTCAAGAGTCGTTTTGACTCCAAGGGGTCATTTCAGCTCTCTTAGTCTAGGGGTCGTTTCGACTATTTCAAGGAGTAATTTTGATCTCAAGAGGAGTTTTGACCCTAATATGCATGGAGTCAAAACGATTCTTTGCCGGAGTCTCTGAACTCACTCTTAGGACTTACTCTTCGTGGGATCATCTTACTTTTTTCCGAAGTCGCGATACTCTTTGGTAGAGTCGATTCACCATTTCACCAAAAAAATCGTGTCACTCTTTGGTGGAGTGAACAGCATTACCTATGTTTTTTGTTTATGCATGACACGCATAAATCAAATCATTCGGAGGGAAGACTTCTGACCCAGACTTCTGAAGTCATACACAAAAATTTAACGTTTAGTACTCTTGCACAGGGTTTGCTTCCAATAAAATGGCTGTCAATTGAGGCTTTGGGAGATCGAATATTTTCAGAGAAATCGGATGTGTAAGTATTTTCTATCACTTGTATATTATTTTCAAAGTTTAAGGAAATGTTAACTTTCAATAGGATTATTTAACAAACCAGACACAGCCACAGTGGTAAAGGGCGGTTCCTTATTTGGCGTCCAATACGTCGCCTTTAAAATATCGCTAATTACTATTGATTCCGCACCAATGAACAAACTAACAAACGTATACTCGCAATATAAAGCTGTCTTAGATCTAGCTCGTCCAGGGACTGAAATCTTTTTTTTACTGTTTTCTTATATTGATTTTATTTATATTATATTTTTTTAATGAGTTTGTCACAGTATTATACAATTATACAATAAATGATTACAATGATATCACCATAAATACAAATAATTAACAAGATACAAGCAAAAAACCCAAAAAAACAAACAACAAAAAACAAAAAAAAAACACTGAATGTGACAGGAGAAAGGAACAGGACTCACGCCCGAATTGACACCCAACCCTTTAATTATATAAGAATAAGAATAATGTGAACATTATAAAGAAACATATCTATAACTTAACACGCAACTATTTTAAGACTTAAACTAGTGAACTAAGGCATAATTTGAGAGAAAATTGCAACTCATTAAGTGCATCCAGGAGGGATGTAGGTAGATAATTTAGTGTGGTACATTTTATGAAGATTAGACTTAAATAAAGAAACTGTTTCACAGGTTTTCAGATGATGTGGAAGAGTGTTCCACAGTTCGGCTGACCTAATAAAAAAATATTTCCTAAAGTAATCCTGCTTGTGTTTTATGTAATATTTAAAACACGTGATGCGAATGTTTTGAATGGCTTCAAAAACGATTCGTTATTGGATGTTATGTTCATTAGTATTCTTTATATAAAATTGTATGTTCATTAGTATTCTTTATATAAAATTGTATGTTCATTAGTAATCTTTCTGACGTCAAGACGTTTTATCAGGTATAAAACCACGGACATGGAACTGATTTCCTTTTGTGTTTTCCTCATGAATTATTAATGAGTTTTTGAAAATTAGATTAAAGTTGTTATCGTCATAATTATGTAATTTGTATCCTGTTTTAAAAGTGCATAAATAATTGTTAATGTTAATAGAAATAAGTCTTTTCCTCGATTTGAATACTAGTATTAAATCAGAGATCTCTCTACGAAATTCTAGTGGAAGGAGATTTGTTTTGACCAATCTGGCAGTGTAAGATAATTCCTGGGGATAGTTCAGAATAAACTTAGTTGCCCGCCGTTGAACATTTTCAATTAATGAGCGATGTTTGATGGCGTATGGTGACCACAAGTTACTTTTAAAGTGATTCAGTTGATTTTCAGTAATAAATTAACATTTGTTATCATTTAAAGTTTCCTGGTTGACTTTCCATAAAAAATCCCAAACTGGCGTCACATAGACTACCGGATAGTAAAATATAAATTTGAAATCAACTGGGGTTTTTTTTTTCAATAAAGCATTATGGCAAGAATTAGTGTTGAGCCCTAATCAAACGAGAACGCAAGTCATCGCAAGTTGGCAGTCACGCTATCTCAGCCAGCCGCTCTGAATAATTTCCCGAAAATACATGTACCGTGACAAAGTTAAAACTTGTTTAAAACACTCATGAAACCTTAATTTTGTTAATTTGGGTGTTCGAACGACCGCCACAGAAATTCTGACTGCCAACTTGCGATGACTTGCGTTCTCGTTTGATTAGGGCTTTAGAGTTAGGATTATGGCTAGGGTTATGATTGGATCAGTGTTAGAAGAATTATAGAAGTTTAATCGCATTTACAATACAAGATTTTTATATGGAAATTTAGCAAATTTATTTGGTTATGCTCTTGTTTATCATTTTCCGGTATTGTTAACTCATTTTATTTATTTATATATTTATTTATTTGGTCATTATCATCATTTACACATTTTAATTTGATCTATTTATGTATTTATTTGTTTATTTATTTATTTATGTATTTATTTATTGATTGATTGATTGATTGATTGATTTATTATTGATTTATTTATTTACTATTTTCATTGTTTTACTCATATTAAGTTTTTTATTTATTTATTAATCATCTTCACTGTTTACATATACTAATTATAATTTTTTTGTTTATTGTCTTCATTGTTATCTCATATTAATTTCCTTTTTTTGTTTATCATTTTTATTTTTATTTTATTTTTATATTACTTACTCATATTAGTTTTATATATTTACTTGTTTATTATTTTTATTGTTTACTAATATTACTAATTTTATTTTATTTTTTTGTTTATTATTTTCATTGTTAACGTTTACTTACATTATTGATTTTATTGATTTATTTGTTTATCATCTTCATTGTTTACTCACATTAATTTTATCTATTTCTATTTTTTTTCTTTGTTTATCATCTTTATTTTCCACTCATATTAATTATATTTTTTTCTTTGTTCCTTATCTTAACTTTGTTGTTTACCCGTATGAATTTAGTTTCCTTCGGTGTTCATCATTTTCATCGTTTACTCATAATTTATTTATTTCATTTATTATATACATCAGATGGTCATTTGGGATTTTGCTTTGGGAAATCTTTACTCTTGGTAAGTTTAAAAAGTTAAGAAAGATCTTTAATATCTTTCTATATATAGTTAGTGAAGTGAAGTTTCAATCTTGCTGAAGTAGTATAATTATCAAACAAGAGTTTTAGTCTTTTAAAAATTTTAAAAAGAAGTTATTTTTAATTAAAAAGGTTTAAAAAACAACCTTTTTCGATTTATTTGACCATCTTCAGATGTGAACTGAGGAAAGCATATAATTTTTTTATTTTAATACTTATAAAAGGTCACTGGCAATTTTGATTTCTAGTCAAGGTTAAGTTAATCTCTCGGGATATAGAATAAGGTGACAGACATTAATATTTTTTTTCTATTGTTGTTTAAAATTTAATTTGCCGCAATTAGAATTGCTTCCACTCTTTTTTACCAGATGAGGAAGATTGTTTTTTAATTATTATTTTTAAAATATGTGAAATTTACAAATAACTTATCTATCTGATTCACATAATTATATTTGAGATGGCATTTGTTAAAGATGAAAAGTATTGTAATTGTAAAACGCTACTTTAGAATATGAATATTTTTAATATAACTGTATTAGAAATTGCATGTTAAGATGATTGTTAGCAAAATTTCTTATTGGGCGCATAACATTTTTAAAATTATTTTTATTATATTTTATTTCGTTTCGTTTTGTTTTGTTTTGTTTTGTTTTGTTTTGTTTTGTTTTGTTTTGTTTTGTTTTGTTTTGCTTATTTATTATATTTTATTGTATTCTACTTCATTTCATTTCATTTACATTCGTTTCGTTTCATTCCATTCTATTTTTTGTGTTGTGTTGTGTTGCGTTGCGTTGCGTTGCGTTGCGTTGCGTTGCGTTGTGTTGTGTTGTGTTGTGTTGTGTTGTGTTGTGTTGTGTTGTGTTGTGTTGTGTTGTGTTGTGTTGTGTTGCGTTGTGTTGTATATTTTTATTTCTTTCACATGTGAAAACCCAATTTATACATGAAATGGTACACAAAAATGTTGTGGTAATATAATTGTTCTTGTATTGTTTTAGGAGGATCACCCTATCCAGGTTTACATTCAACTGAAGTTTACGAATTTCTGTGCGAAGGCGGCCGAATGGACTCGCCTGTTCATTGTCCAAGCGAAATGTACGTGATGTAGATTAGTTAAATAATTCCTTGAAAAAAATTTGCTAATATATATATACTTTTTTGGCAATTCTTAAATTCCATACACTGTCAAAATTATTTTAAGATGAGAATAAGAGTTTGAGATGAATGAGGATTTTTATACTTACTTAATACCATGTAGTTTGGGCAAAAATTATTCACAATGAAGTTGTTGTCAGTTCCATGCGCGTTCTTGGAAAGCTTACAGATTCAGCTAACAAAACATTTCATTGTTAAATCAAAATCAGATCGACAAGCGAGTTGACCGTTTTGTTTTGCCACAATTAAGTCCGTTGAGACAACTGATTGGAACAACAAACCGCTAGCGAACGGGTACACTTAAACGATATTTTACTAATAGAAAATTGTTTTATTAATCAGATGACGTAAACGATATTTCTCACAAGTGAAAAAATCGTTTATAGTCAATGAGAATCTCGGAAATTTTAAACTTACGATCTACTGTTAATATAATCTTAGTATTTATCAAGGATTTGAAACTCGTGTCTCACCCACTGTGTGTTTTTATGTTTGTAGATATGAGTTAATGTTGGTCTCATGGGACGCCGATCCTTGTAACAGGCCTGATTTCAAAACTGCGAAACAAATGTTGACGAAAATTCTAATGGACAAGGTACTGTAAACAAGTGTTACCTAACATATAGCGGTAAATAAGTTTCTGTTTCTCCTAATTTGTGTTGGCTTTTGGTAGATGTAAGTTGTTGCTTGTCTTTGTATACGTGTTTATGTATATGTATATGTATATGTTGCTATTTGTGCTTAGTTTAAAGTCGTAATCTATTAGGCCATTAATACACTTGTTAATACTAGTACGTATTTAATATAGATAAGTTTTGTGACTCACCACGTAAAATATTTATTTGCTAAGCTTTCGGCCTGTTGACTCAGACCTTCATCAGAGCAATAACGCTGATAAGCTGTTGGCTCAGTCATTTATAAACTAAGCAACTAATCAATTAAATCACGTAAGAATACAATGACGTATCACGTTAATTTTATTAATTAGAAACACAAAATCAAGAATGTTCTCCGAATAGGCCACACCTGCACGTACTGTTTAATGGCTGTCCCTCCTGAGAGATAGTGTGATGTTTTGCAATCTCAATAGATTCCTTTGTTCTTCGCGTGAAGTATTGCTTGTTCGACTCTTCCCACTTAACACGATGGTCATACATCCAAGCGGCAAGCGTGTTTGGCAGCAGCAGATTTATCATGTTGGGCTTTTATTGAACATGTCTTGTGCTCCTTCAGGCGAGTTGAGATATTCTTTCCCGTTTCCCCGATGTATATACCAAGCCACATTCACACGGAGTGCAATACACTCCAGGCTTAGATAAGCTTTCTACCTCATCTTTATGTGTGAAAAGTACCTTGAACAATTTGTGTCGACTACTGTGAAATACCTTCATACCAGCACAATTTAGAATCCTTTAAATCTTGTGGGATGCTGGTCCAATGTACGGAAGAGAAACTGCAGGCGCTTCTTCCTGGGGATGAGTATTCCGCTCTGGATGTACCGAAGGTGTCATAGAAGCTTCTATGACACTTTCGGAAGAACCACCCGAAAGAAGAACCACCAGTTTCTCTTCCGTACATCGGACCGGCATCCCACAAGATTTAAATGATTCTAAATCGTGCTGGTATGAAGGTATTTCACGGTAGTCAACAAAATTGTTCAAGGCACTTTTCACACATAAAGATGAAGTGGATAGCTTATCAAGGCCTGTACGGTGTATCGCATTCCGTGTGAATGTGGCTTAGTATACATTGGGGAAACGGGAACTCAGAACTCGCCTGAAGGAGCACAAGACATGTTGCGTAAAAGCCCAACATGATAAATCTGTTGTTGCCAAACTTCTGGGAATTATGACCATCGTGATAAGTAGGCCGGCGGCTGTGGGTCAAAAACTAGCCTAGAAATGAAGTTTCGCTGGACACATTTAAAGAATAAGATTTCTTTAGTGAAAATGCATTTAAATGCGATGCAGATGCCAAATCAACTAATTGGCCCAGGAGATAACAACCAGTTTGGTCAAAAGGGGGGTGTGCTAAATAATGACGTCATCTGTTGTTGGAAAAAATATAAATTTTGGAAATCTGCAAGTTAAACATTTCTGCCAGATAGATCTATATAAGTGGACAAAAAAAACTCAATTGCACTAATTACTTTCAGTCATTCGTTACGGAAATATCGTACACCAAAGTTTTTGAAAATTGCTGACTAAGCATTTTTGTTTATTTTATATTTCCAAATGGTTCATTTCAAATCCTTTATTTTTCTACCAGTAAAGTTCCTGTTAACAGATCATCTCGTAGAGAAAGGCTTAAAAGATTTACATAGCACTAGTATCTTTAATTCGGCACTCCAGTGTGGGCATCAAAAGATGGTAAATTTCTTTAAAAAATGTGGAGTAAAATTTGGAGAACAAGCAAAAATTAGATTTTCCGCCACACTCCTAAGCATTCAATGAATCATCCAGATCCTTAAAAATTAAGCGTAGTATCAAAATGCCACTTCAATCAATAGTATATCAAAGCAAAAGAACAACTAAACGCTTATTTTGTAGTACAATGAGCTTCTGAGGTGCCTAAAAACTGGACAATTAAAATAGTTGTGGCAGAAATAAAGAAATAATTAGCAACGTTTCTTGTTTTTCTCCTGGACGTTTAATTTTAACTAGATTTCCACAGTTTGTCGATTACCATTTTAAGAGAAAAGCTATCATCCTTTAATGGACAGACTTGAGTGCTGAATTTAAGGTACTAGGGCAAAAGAAATATCTTAGACCATTCTCTTAAAGATGGTAAAATGATGGTAAGATGATAATAAACGAGTTACAATGAACCATTTAGAGATACAAAATAGATACAAAATGCTTAGTCAGCATTTTTCAAAAAATTTGGTCAGCGATATTTCCGTAACGAATGACTGAGAGTAATCAGTCCAATTGAGTTTTTTTGTCCACTTAGCTAGATCTATCTGGCAGAAATGTTTAACTTGCACATTTCCAAAATTTATATTTTTTCCAACTACCTATGACGTCATTATTTAGCATACCCCCCTTTTTGACCAAACTGTTTGTTAACTCCGGGGCCAATTAGTTAATTTCACATCTGCATCGCATTTAATTGCATTTCCACTAAAGAAATCTTATTCTTTAAATGTGTCCAGCCAAACTTAAGAAAATCGAGGCACAGCCACCGACCTATATGTCTGAAACGTGACTAATTCAGCAGTTTGATTGGTTCCTGGGCGGTGCGGAATCTGCCGTTCCGGACCGCTGACGGTGAAAATTTTATAAACAAAATGAAAGTCATGTTAGTACATGCGACAAGATGGATAGTAATTTCAGAGGTACCCATTAATGAAACATCGTTCAGGTATGTCGTTAGAAATTTTGTTAAGCTTTCATTTGTTGCATAGTTCAAGTTTCCATGATACTTCTCACAAGTATTATAGAATTTCATATTTATTTTTTTTAATCAGTCAACTACTTAACGTACAACCTTGAGCAATATGTCAAACAAAAGCAATTGAAAAGTGCTATTTGGGGGTAGAAAGTTCAGGATTCTAGCTAAGCGGAAAGTACTTCAAAAAATGGGAAAACATCTGCCATTTTGGTATAGTTCGCATGCAAGAAAGATGGTGGCGAATACGAACACTTTGTCGAGTTTTCTCAGAACGTTTACAATATACGTTTATAAAAAGGAACGTTTGCATGAACGTATACCTCGCTTGTTCAGTCTGTACTAGTGAAATACCGGACCACGGATCTCGGCTCGCTGCGCTTGCTCGGTCCATACTAAAAACGTCGGTCCGGTATTTCACTAGTACAGACCTCACGCTTGGTCAGTGAGTAGTTAAGTATTACTCAGCCAAAACAGCTTCAACACTTTAAACTAATAATCGTCTAATATAGATATCGATCTACAGTCCTTATCAAACTGGTTCGACAAAAACCTATACTCACACTTAATTACGACAAGACAAAATTTCTTATCTTCGCCAACGAAAGACAACATCACGATCCAAACCCGTAAAATAAAACAAGAACATTGGTTTAACCCTTTATTAGCCAGGTTTCCGGAAAGAAAAAAACTTGGACTACCAGAGTCTTGGCCTACTATGACGAATAAAAACATTATTTACCATTGAAGGAACGATGTACTCTATACACTTCTTTAACACTACAACTTCTAGACTACGCTGACGTCATTTGCATGGGGAGACAAGAATAACTCTGTTTTCATGAACTCTATTCAAATATTAGAAAATAAAGCTGGCAAAACCATACTGGATGCTCCTCAACTTTTCTCAGCAACTGAAGCCTTCGGAATTCCAAAATGGACACTTTTGACAATTCAAAAACACCGATGTATTTTTATTTTTAAGTGTATTAATATTGCCTATTAAATAGATCACGACTTTGAACTAAACACAAACAGCAACTTTCATACATACAACACAAGGGCAAGCAACAATTTACATCTACCAAAAGCCAACACAAATTGGGGGAAGCAGAAACTTATTTACCATGCATGCATGCTTCAAAAGACTTACAACTTAGACAATAAAACGAAAACTATACGGACTCGCTACTAAGATTTAAAAGACTCCTTAAGGTGGCTCGATATACGAAAAAGCTGTAAATAGTTAGATTTTCTCCTCTAATTCCTTCGTTTCCTTTCGTTCTGATTCCTTGCACAGCCCTAGTGCTACTCTTGAGTATTGAAAAGTATTAGACAGTCCACAGTTTTCAGGATGGGTGAAATATATCTTTAGTGAGTTCAGAAATTCTAATTTGCATTAAAATTGTATATTACAATAAAATGTAATTTGTCCTGCAAATACACAAAGACTGCATGCAAGTGTAAAACGTTCAATTATCAGCACTGATACTAGACAATGAGGTACAAATGTACACTGCAAAATATTTTATAGAAAAACATATGATTTTTTTATAACTTTTTCCTATCTAGCCACCTTAATAGACAAGTTATCAATAACTGATTAATTGACCACGACTATAACCGATCGATCCATCACCGAACGAACGGACTAACCCTCCGTCAACTTGTTATGTATATTGTTTTAAATTTAGTTAAAATTTGTTATAATTATATGTTATGTTATTGTTGTATTGTATCTTAACCCTTTCACTGCCAGACCTTTTCCAGTGACGAGTAAAATCGTCTGGCGTTAACCAGAGTGAAATACAAAAGGGCCCGCACCACAGCGGTGAAAGGGTTAATATATGTATGGTTAGATATACTGCCGAAACAGAGAACGTAGGAATCTAACGTTTCGAGCGAAGGCCCTTCGAGCACTATATTTCGATTGTTGTTTCTACACTGCCTACGCAGCACGCTACTTTTATTAATATATGTATTTTAGGACCACACTGAAAATGGGTATTCTGTAGAAAAATCGTTAAAAAACAAAAAAAGAAAACAACAAAAAACCCATATTTTTGTCACCTAAACCAGATTAACTGAACTGAATGTAACTATTTACGCACTTTATGATTTTAACTTTTGTAGAATCGACCATGGTTATTTCAACTTGAAGCCGTTAATGACACAGAAGCGTCGTCGGAGAATCAAACGACCATGCTATGATCTTCAACAAAATGAAAATATAATTACTTACCTGGAAGTCTTGGTTGCTATACAGTCACAGAGTTTTAATAAGCTTCAACATAACAATATATAATATAACTGATAACAATATTTATTAATAAGCTTCAACATAATATAATATATAACATACCATAACAATATTTAAAAACAATATTTAAAAAGTTTCAGAATTAATAGTATAGTCTTTATTATTTTATAGGGAAATTTGTATAGCGATAAGAAAAAACTAGGAAAAGGGTGTGTAAAAAACCCCGAAGAAAATGCTGCTATTTAATGCATGGTAACAGTTAGATGGCTTGTGAAATTTTAAGAGTAGTATTTGCAAATAACATAATACATAAGACTGCTAAATAATGTTTCAACGTTGTAATGGTAGTAATACACAAACTTGGACTACATTAGTGCGCGTTCATGAAAGTTGACAAGTCTTGCTCCTGGATGAGTTTTTAATTAGAGGCAAGAAATTAACACGCGCGAATTTGTCGGAAATGAGTATGCTAAGGTGAATCTTTAAATTAATTTATACCAGTTCGGCGCTTATTAGTTTCATATTTTAGTCTTTAAAAAACGCCAGACGATTTCGTTGACTTCTGGGGAAACCCTCTGACATAATGGGTTAAAACTATTTATTATATGGAGAAGAGTATTTTACTTGCTTAGCAATTCTCACACTCGTAGAATCCATATTCACTACATCCGGGAACCGAGTGGCGTATTTCTCGTATGTAACGCTCGCGAGTGACATATCGACAAGTCAAAATGTACTCGCCTTTCGCCGTAAGTTTCGAATCAAGTAACTTTGAGCCAGTAACTCTCTTAATTCCATTTTTCACGTAAAATTACGTATTCGAAGAAGCTGTTGTATTTTTCATTTGTATTTTCTAAAGGTTTTAAATCAAGCGGTTGTAGTTTTTGCATTAAACCCAGTTTATCAACATCACGTCAACGCATAATTTCATTGTCCATATCGTGGCAAGAGCAATATTTCACTCGTTCGCTGCGCTCACTCGTGAGATATTGTCTTGCCACTCGAACATAAAATCCATATCTTCTCGCAACCATGTAATATCCCCTTTATATTTCCAGTAGGCCTACAAATCAGTTTTTCATTCTGTGTATCGCCATATATACGGTTTTATTCTCTTCGAATTCTGAGAAATCTTTTTTTAGGCTATATTTTAGGCTATATTTCTAAAGGCGCTGTTACGTGGGTCAATTTATTTATTCCGAATGACCAAAGATGTGAAAAGAGTAACGTCATAACCCCGTGGGGAGTAGGGGGTGGTAGTACGGTTGGATAAATCTCGCTCTATGGCAGAGCGTAGTTTCCAACCTTGTTTGATTATTTATAAACGGGGTCGAACGCCGCTACAAGTCCCACTTCACTGAATGTAGACAACATGAGAGATGAACTGTCAAAAGTAAATTTATTTGAATGATTTACGGAACTATAAGTTAAAATACGGCAACATTTTCCAAGTTTATAGTGTGAGGTTGGGTCACCTGTGCTACAGTGACCACTCTGGGTTTCAGTCAACCCACAGTTAATGGTCAACCTCGTACCCAGGGTCTTACCTCCGCTCCCCCGCCCCCGCCCACCGCTGCGGAAAGACCCTGGTACACGCTGGTCACGTGTCGTCTATCAAAATGTTCGACTGTGGGAGTGTCCCCTGCGTATCAATGCTTGACATCGCTGGAATAGTCGAAGAAATGCATGTATACGTATCTTGTTTTGTTTTCTGGTATTAGATTTTGAAATGAATCGTTAAACCGGTGATGCGATTTTATAATTGAAACAAGTTGTTTTGACAGCTATTGTTCTTAGTTTATAATAAATCGCTGTGTTTATTTTAGTTTACAGTGAAGAAAGTTTTTGATGTTCCCATTCGTTTAATAATCGTCAACCTGGGTGCTTAAATTATACAATATATAGTCGATTAATCGATATCTTATTATCATTTTTCTATTTATATAAACTCCAGTTACTCCGCAAATTTGATCTTTCGTCACTTTGATTTTCGTCGCTATTCATGAAATATGAATACGCCACTACGAAAACTGTTGCCGCTCCTCCATTCGGCAAAGTATATTAAAATATCGAATAATGGTATTAATCAACGTACGACAAATAAACAAAAATAAACAGTACTAAAATAGTAAAATATTTGAAACCAAAATCATTCTATATATAATGCTACAGCAAAACACTAGACACATTTAATAAGGCAAAGGTGAAATGTCGAACCTTTGTTGTCATCTGTCTGCATTTCTGAATGCGCTGTGTTGTTTACTTAAAGAAATAGTACTTTCAGTAGACTTCAAGAAAGCGGGCGAGTCTTATCGATTTTTCTGCTTCTTTGCTATCACAAACTTCTTGTCCGATAAAGAAACCCACGTTCAAGTTAACTTGTTACGTATCTTTTAGTTTTGATCGTTTTAAACGCAACAACCTAATACCCGCCGCTTTTCGGACTATTAATAATAACACGTCGTATTAAATTATAGTCCCTCGCCAATTGTTTAAAATATAATAGGTACGGATATCGACTAACCTTTTTAAAATGAACTTGAAAATTGGCATTTTATATCAAATATATTTATCAATTATCATGTTCGTGGATGACTGACCATAATTTTGTCCGCATGAGAACTGGTCAAAACAACGCAGCACAGTAAACCTCACAGTGGATAATGAAATGGAAGACTGTTTCAAACTCTCAATATAAACAATAAAATACGTATGTGTTTCACCTGTACGTTGTTGAATACCACACGTGAAAGCTGCCGTTATATTTAAGTGAACGTCCAGTTAAAAGCCTCGCGATTCGAATGCTTAAAACGAATATTCTCCCATCAATAAATAACACATGTCGCCAGCGCTACAAAGCCAGCAAAATATTGATCTTTGAGACTTTGACATTCTTATTAAATTATATCTCGTTTCGGATTGTTTCTCCAAGCCGTTGTGCACCTTTCGTGAGTCGTGACATTTCATCTGGCCGGATGTTTTCCGTTTTGTATAAACACTACTCCGGTCGGTAAGTCGAGAAAGTTTTTTGTACCACCCTACCCACACTAAATTTATTTTGTACTGCCCATATTTTGGGAAGCACGTGACCAGCGTGTACCAGGGTCTTTCCGCAGCGGTGGGCGGGGGCGGGGGAGCGGAGGTAAGACCCTGGGTACGAGGTTGAGTTAATGGTTTGGCTAGTTGCACCACGTGACAAATTCATGTTATTGTCATACGACATTTGCATCACGTGACGAGTATAGTGCATAGCGAAATCTTTGCAATTGACTGCATTGTTTACATGCGGTGCTAGAAAGTTAGTAACCTGCGATCATGCGTTTCTTTTCTGGGGAGGGGAGAGGGAGGAAAAGGGGAGGGGGAACAAGAAACGCCTGATACAAATGTTGGTTGAGTGGCTTTCCACCACTGATCTCTATAAAAGGACTGGATAGAGCATCTATTGTTCAGCAAGTGATGCCGGAAGTGAGCAGCGGCGGCCATCTTACTAGGACCCACTTGGGTTCTAACCAATATGGCGTACATAGGAGTGGAAAGAAGTTTAACGACGTTTTTCGCCAAATTCGAGAAGTTTGCTAAGATTTACCACCAAATTAAGGTTCGTAATCTTATTTTATATAATAGTTAAGTGTTTTAAACTCTTTATTCCTTTTGCAAAGGCTTTCTTTTGCGGAAGATACCTGCCTATGTATTTACTTCACGAATCACGGTATTAACAAAATAGTCGGTAAACAAATGTCTTCCAAGTCCGCATGTGTACTTGTTTCTCTATTTATTTTGTAGTATAAACGCCGTATTATTAATTGGTTTACTGTGATGGGTTTCCTTTAAGTTTTGATTGATTTACTGCCGATTATTAAATCCAAATGAGAATTCAAATTTGGAAACGTTTTAGCATAAAACCTTATACATGCAATTTATATAACTTAGTAAAAATCTTTAACGTGAACACATATTAAAATTCAGTGAGATATTAATTATAACTTGTCTTTTTGAATTAGTATTTTAATTTGGACCCTTGATTTTACTAACTGGTCAATGACTCATTGACTATAAATCGGTGCCACACTCCCATGGCCATAGACCCATAAATTAGATGCTTGAGTTTATAATACACTGTCTATAATCTGCTAGGCTAATGACAAGCCTTAGCATTAGTATTGTTTCTAATTTTTAAATAACCAAAGTAAGATGATAGAGCAAAGATCACTTGCAGCAAGTTTTCATGACTGGTGAGATATGCTGTCAAACTATTGAACTAGATAAGCAAGGGTAGCAAACTGACAAATAGAAAAAATACACATGCTGCCTAAGTGGTGATTGAAAGAGTCAAACTGAAAATACTACATTAGAAAACCATGTGAACCACTGCACCGTTTAAAGTAGCACAAACTTAGTAAGACTGTAATCTTTAGTTTATTACCTTTACAGGTTGTGCACATGCATACATGTAATTGACTTGGCTTTAGTATCAGCTTTT
The DNA here is from genome assembly GCA_035771165.1 of Paragorgia papillata. Lineage (NCBI taxonomy): Eukaryota > Metazoa > Cnidaria > Anthozoa > Scleralcyonacea > Coralliidae > Paragorgia > Paragorgia papillata. The sequence continues at coordinate 10,273,834 of JAWNZC010000322.1, read as the reverse complement.
AATACATGTATTTTATTTTGTAGTCCAGTGGCTCAGGTGTTAATCTGGATACAGATTGTAACCCTATGTAACATTTGCTCTGTTATTATAATAGTTATTGCTGTTCAATGATTAGAGAGATTTCAAAAGTGATCACAACGTTAAGGGTTCAGTTGATTTTTGTTAATACTGTATGCATGTATATATCAAAAGCTTCTATATGTGGTGTGGCATTTCTATAATTTTAAATAGTTTTTTTACCACAATTAGCATTACTTGTCTTCCAAAGAACACTATTGAGTAACTGACTTTTTAACAGGGTTTTTACCACAAAGGTTGGCTGTGGTTTCCTTCTCAAGATGGCAAACCCAAATTTTGCTGTACTGAGTCCATTGCAATGCATTTGATAAGGGCAAAAGTCCCCAAAACATAGAGTTTATATTGACAAGAGATTTTCTATGATGGGATTATGAGAAGCCCTGAACATCAAGATGTGTCATTGAAAGTAGCTTCAACCAAAACAAGATAATTAATAATGTATTTTCAAATATAGAAATATTAAAAATAGATTATTCTAATGCTCTTGCTGTTTTGTTGTGAATATTTATTTGCAGGTGGCTATTAATACTATCAGTCAATACAGGAAATTATATTTCATTTATGTAATAAACTTGTAGAGTGTCTGGGATACTGTTAGAGTTTTAGTTGGCATCCCAGACACTCTGCAGAAATGGTAATATCAACAGGTGCATTTACTTGTAAAAAATGTAAAGTTTAGCTGGGTTTTCATTGAAAAGCCAACCATTTAAAGCAAAAATTATGAATCAACTTTAGTGGTATAACTCAACAAGACAAGTCATACTTTATAATATCTCACTATTATTTATGCCTCCATGAAGGCCTTTATTGTATAAATTGCATTGCAAGCTAATTTATTTCTATAGACCTATGTGAGTACAAAACCATAAAAAAACAATACACTTCTGATGGCAACAAGGTTGCCTATTAAAGAAACATATAAGGTGGCAAATGGACTATAAGGTTTTATGCCAAAACTTTTCCAAATTTGAATTCTCATTTGGATTACTCGGCAATAAATCAATCAAAACATAAAGGAAACCCATCACAGTAAACCATTTAATAATACGGCGTTTATACTACAAAATAAAGAGAGAAACAAGTACACATGCGGACTTGGAAGACATTTGTTTACCGACTATTTTGTTAATACCGTGATTCGTGAAGCACATACATAGGCAGGTATCTTTCGCAAAAAAAAGCCTTTGTAAAAGGAATAAAGAGTTTAAAACACTTAACTATTATATAAAATAAGATTACGAACCGTAATTCGGTGGTAAATCTTAGCAAACTTCTCGAATTTGGCGAAAAACGTCGTTAAACTGCTTTCCACTCCTATGTACGCCATATTGTTTAGGACCCAAGTGGGTCCTAGTAAGATGGCCGCCGCTGCTCACTTCCGGCATCAAAATTAGGGCGCGAGAAACAATAGATGCGCTATCCAGTCCTTTTATAGAGATCAGTGCTTTCCACCCCTTGACACACCCTTTAAATTGAGCCAATCAAAATATGCCGGAAGTAAGAAATCCCCGTGTACATTTCATGGGGAAAATGTTAATATGGCATCAAATGAATTGAGCCAGTGTTTTCTCTGTAAAGAGAACCTAAAAGTGAAGTACGGCTCTTGTGTTGGGACAGTTTCGTTGTTTAAGGTAACAAAAAACAAAGAACTTACAGAAAAAGTCTCGAGCAATTGTGGTGCAATTGTTCTAGCAGATTTACTTGAAAGTATTGGATTAACCGTTGTTGGGGTTGAGCGTACAAGTGTGCCAGGAAGGTAACCAATGGACCCTTCCCCTTTTAGCAAAAACCGCAATGCATCATGGTAGAGTGGTAACGCTCATCTGCCAAGCAAAATGGCGGGAGAGGAGCGGGCGTTTTGTGTGGCAGAGAACTTTTGCTTTTTAAACGAATGTCATCAAATAAAATAGCAAAAAAACTTATCTTTACGGTTAAGGAGGTTTTTACTCGGACTCTAAACTAGATATAAGGCAATCGCGGCGGTTTCTGTTGGAAATATTGACTCGGGTTGACTGGACAAACAATGGCAGTTCGAAGATAAACATTCTAGAAGAAGCGTCTTAATGTACAATTGTAGGTGAGTAGACGTGGCTATTTAATCTCATAAGAATCTTTTCTTATAGGACTAAACGGCGACGCCTAGTTTACTTAGATCGCAAATATTTTGTGCATCGGAATGCATGTTGAGGACTTTTTCGTCTCTGCAATCTCGAGCAAGTTTGTCCTTAATTACCACCAGTCGTTCGATAAACATTTATCTAAGAGAAAGACCTTTAAATTTGTTTTGGCGCCAGTAAACCCGGTTTCCTTGTCAACGGCAAAGCTCATGTGTTTTGCAAAAGCGTTATGACTTGAACAGAAACTGTAATTTGGTATTCTTGCTGTATTTTGTTTCTGAATTTCTTTGTAACCGTGGAAGAAGCTTCTTGACACCATTAATTGCTGTAGGTTTTAAATATAGGTTAGTTGGGGTTTTTTAAATATAAGCATTTAGCTAAAAAGTTGATTTTCCAAGCTGACAAGGCAGTTGGCACAATTTAAAATTATTATTGTTGTTTGATAATTGTTTATAAAGGCTTTTTTATAAATTTGATAAAAAGATAATTAATTTCATTTGTATTATAGAATTGTAAATAATTCAGTTAAAATATTAGCAAGATTTAGTTAGGTTAAAATTCAAATAATAATTGTGTACAAATTTATATAAATAGTTAGGATAGTTAGATATAGTGTTAAATAAGTAAATAAATAAATATTAAATAAATAAACAGAAGCCAAACCACAAACAATGAATTAAGAAAACAACAAAGTACTGCAGCTACAGGACACAAAGTCATGGACAAGAGATTTAAAGTCACTTCCACTATTTTCACATGATCTGCTGCAAAAACATTTTATAACTGAAACCCAAGCAGATGACAGTGCAACCGGTGCTTATGAACACAAGAAATTAGGTTTACTTACCAGCTTTTCAAAGATACAGTAGGTATGTGAAACAAGTTCAAGTGAAACCAGAAGTAAAAATATATGGTGACCAAGTACCATATGTTATTCAAAAAGAACAGTCCATGCATCAATGAAGAGTAAAAGTTAGTTATCTATGTGCACTTAAATCAGTCAACAGGAGTGTTGTTTGTGGAAATTGTTTGTGTGAAAAGAATTGGAAAAAGTGGATGCAGCAAACATGTTGGTGATGTCACTGCATTATTGTTTTAATTCTTGATTATTATTACAGTTGGCATTAACAGAAGTTCCTGATGATATCCAACCTGCACAGCTTCTTTAACAATGGCATGAGCCAAGAAATTATGTAACATATGAAGCAATGCTTTTGAGAATTTAAGATTTAAGTTTGAGGCAGTCAGTTTCAGCTTTTGTTCCTCATACCATTTTTTACAATCAGATTGGCTCCTGGTGTTCCTTTCAATTTTCAATGTTGTGTCATGTGTTGTACCTAAATTTTCTTCCACAAATCCCATATTATTTTTATCTATACACTATACGTTTGGTTACTAGTGTCTACTTTCAAATTTTCTAACATTTGTTCCTGAATATGAGTGTCATGTAGATGGCAGGTTATGTCCTGCAATTCTGTGCATTTACTCTTGGATTAAAGATTATGTAGTTTCTCAAATGAAATAGGTTTATATAGTCATTTGATACCAACAATTTACTGCGGTAACTAGCTTTCCCTGCCTGTCCTAACCCATGAGTCAATTCCTCTATTCTTGCAAAATGTGGGGGTAGGAATATTGTAGTTGACTGCATTTCTGTTTGCTAATTTATGTTTTCTTCCTTTGTCACGCTTTTCATAGGAGGCCTTATCAAATCTTAAATCCTCAAAAGCATTGCTTCATATATTACATAATTTCTTGGCACATGCCATTGTTAAAGAAGCTGTGTGCAGGTTGGATATCATCAGGAACTTCTGTTAATGCCAACTGTAATAATAATCAAGAATTAAAACAATAATGCAGTGACATCACCAACATGTTTGCTGCATCCACTTTTTCCAATTCTTTTCACACAAACAATTTCCACAAACAACACTCCTGTTGACTGATTTAAGTGCACATAGATAACTAACTTTTACTCTTCATTGATGCATGGACTGTTCTTTTTGAATAACATATGGTACTTGGTCACTATCTATTTTTACTTCTGGTTTCACTTGAACTTGTTTCACATACCTACTGTATCTTTGAAAAGCTGGTAAGTAAACCTAATTTCTTGTGTTCATAAGCACCGGTTGCACTGTCATCTGCTTGGGTTTCAGTTATAAAATGTTTTTGCAGCAGATCATGTGAAAATAGTGGAAGTGACTTTAAATCTCTTGTCCATGACTTTGTGTCCTGTAGCCGCAGTACTTTGTTGTTTTCTTCATTCATTGTTTGTGGTTTGGCTTCTGTTTATTTATTTAATATTTATTTATTTACTTATTTAACACTATATCTAACTATCCTAACTATTTATATAAATTTGTACACAATTATTATTTGAATTTTAACCCAACTAAATCTTGCTAATAGTTTAACTGAATTATTGACAATTCTATAATACAAATGAAATTAATTATCTTTTTATCAAATTTATAAAAAAAGCCTTTATAAACAATTATCAAACAACAATAATAATTTTAAATTGTGCCAACTGCCTTGTCAGCTTGGAAAATCAACTTTTTAGCTAAATGCTTATATTTAAAAAACCCCAACTAACCTATGTTTAAAACCTACAGCAATTAATGGTGTCAAGAAGCTTCTTCCACGGTTACAAAGAAATTCAGAAACAAAATACAGCAAGAATACCAAATTACAGTTTCTGTTCAAGTCATAACGCTTTTGCAAAAGACCTGAGCTTTGCCGTTGACAAGGAAACCGGGTTTACTGGCGCCAAAACAAATTTAAAGGTCTTTCTCTTAGATAAATGTTTATCGAACGACTGGTGGTAATTAAGGACAAACTTGCTCGAGATTGCAGAGACGAAAAAGTCCTCAACATGCATTCCGATGCACAAAATATTTGCGATCTAAGTAAACTAGGCGTCGCCGTTTAGTCCTATAAGAAAAGATTCTTATGAGATTAAATAGCCACGTCTACTCACCTACAATTGTACATTAAGACGCTTCTTCTAGAATGTTTATCTTCGAACTGCCATTGTTTGTCCAGTCAACCCAAGTCAATATTTCCAACAGAAACCGCCGCGATTGCCTTATATCTAGTTTAGAGTCCGAGTAAAAACCTCCTTAACCGTAAAGATAAGTTTTTTTGCTATTTTATTTGATGACATTCGTTTAAAAAGCAAAAGTTCTCTGCCACACAAAACGCCCGCTCCTCTCCCGCCATTTTGCTTGGCAGATGAGCGTTACCACTCTACCATGATGCATTGCGGTTTTTGCTAAAAGGGGAAGGGTCCATTATCACGATATTAATGATGGTTTACCTGGAAATAATACTACCTGTAGGCACAATAAAGATCAAGGAGAGACGAAAATGGGCAACACCAATGGTCGTAAACGATCATTTCAGTTATCTCCTAGCGGACTAACACCTGGCCGTCAAGAGGGAAAATTAATATTGAATAATATCTCTTTAATTTTAATATTATTTTATTGTCCCACATTCATGAGGGATTATTAGACCTAATCATCACTCTTTAAAACAGCTTTCATAAGGTACACTATAAACAAAAACTCAGCCAGCATACTCTTAATTAATACCTTTAGTCATTCATTTAAAAGAAATATGTTCAAAATTAATTATTTATAATATCCTACAATCTTATGTACAGTGTATTTCAGGCATGAAAGTACAAAGCATGCAGATATTCAGATTATAACAAAACCTGTCTTAGAAGATACTACTGGAAGGTGATGGTTTTCGCCTCACAAGATGCAACAAATTGGTCTATTTGCTTACAAATTCAGGCATACTAAATATGCTTAAAATGCACTTAGACATGTTACATTGTTATAAAACAAAACAAACTCCGAAAAGTAGCATCTTGTTAAAACTCAAGATTTGAGAAAATAAACAAGACAAGACAGTAATATTACTCGATTACTGTCTCGGCTTGTTTATTTTCTCAAATCTTGAGTTTTTGCAAGATGCTACTTTTCGGAGTTTGTTTTGTTTTATATTTTTAAAGTTTGTCGACTGGAAAAGGTGTTATATAATATTATTATAGTATAATAATTATACACTGAGTGGCGTAGCCAACGGGGGGGTGGGTGGGTGGTGTTCATCCCCCCCCCCCCCAATGGTCTCTAAGACCATTCTCATGAAAAGTTTAAATCTGTGGAGAAACTTGGGGGGGGGGGGGGGGGGTGAGGTTTACAGTTGTTTTAAGGCCAAGTGAGTAGAGTATATAGTAATGTGTTTTATATATAGCAGGCATATGCATATGCTATAAATTACAATTATACTAAAGGTCTAATATACAAAATGCCTCCAACTTGTTTTTATTCTGCTAAACTAAACTAATCTTATTTATACTGGATTAGAGGTCCAGTAAGGGCCATCCCTCATTGGTCCAGTGTTTCTACAGGAGGAAACCGGAGTACCCGGAGGAAACCTGTGATGTTTGGTAGAGTCAAACTGGAAGCACTCTTCTCACATGCAGCCAAGGTGAAATTTTAATCAGATAACTGCTGAGAGCAGGAATTGAACCTGGGTTGCAGCATGGTCACAGGCACGTGCACTAACCACTGTGCCACCAACATCCCCAGGCTAAAATGCCTCCAACTTATTTTAATTACTACTTCGCCATAGTTTGTAGTTGTTATTATTTAGTGCTGCGCCCGCGACACTATGTGTCTCCTATTCTGTTTGTAGTCTGTGTAGGTTCCGCTTTTGTCCATCATCTCTTGTCTTGTGCTGTCTCGTGTTTCTGTATCGTTTGGCTATATTAAATTGTCGTAGTTATTCGCTCTCTGTGTTGACTCGTCTTTCAATATTGACGTGGTGGCAGCGTCTCGGAGTATAAAGAACCCGTAAAGTACTAAAAGGTGTACACTAAAGATACAGACGAATATTCAACGCGTAAATTTCCAGTAGAGCGTTTTCGACAAACAAAATGGCCGGCGTTCGAGCACCGAAGCAGTGGTCGCTCACAACAACTGAGACTATTACTTCCATAGAAGCTTGGGAGAATAACTTAAAGTACATCCTATCTTTGGATCCTAATTTCGCCTCTTTCCTCACGGATGAAGCCACTTTGTTAAAGAAAACAAATGCCTCTCCTCTCCGTGGATTTACCGACAACGACAATGAAGTTCCCGCCATTCGACGCTGGACTGCAGCTCAAAAGGTAGCCTGGTACCCTGGCCAAATTTCAAAATAAATATGGGCCAGGTAACCACTAATTTCATTCTCGCGTCACAGTCAGGGCTAAATCCACTTATTACGATTGCAGTTTTACTCATATCCAATAAAAACGCGCGAAAATTCAACCAAGAGGAAAACAGAAGTCTTACCTGGCCCATATTCTTTGATTGGGCCAGGGTACCAGGCTACTCAAAACAGGGGCGGATTTAAACTACGTCAAGTTAGTCGCGCGACGAAGTGAAAAAATTCAAAGGAAGTAATATCCGGGAAGTAATATCCGGGAAGTAATATCCGTTCTTCGCTGTTTCGCAATATCCAGAGCTCGAAAATACTGCCAAGGGTCCTGGGGAAAGCAGGCAACCTGAGCGCAGGCTTGACACAGGAAGTCCTAGCCTGGTACCCTGGCCCAATCAAAGAATATGGGCCAGGTAACCACTAAAGACTTCTGCTTTCCTATTGGTTGAATTTTCACGCGTTTTTAGTGGCTATGAGTAAAACTACAATCGTCATAAGTGGATTTAGCCCTGATGACGCGAGAATGAGATTAGTGGTTACCTGGCCCATATTTCTTTTGAAATTGGGCCAGGGAACCAGGCTAAGGAAGTCCTTACTCCTTAGATCCCGAGGAATTTTGACTAAAGTTGGAGCTATCATTTCCTTCAAATTATGAAGCTTAACCACTATTAAAACCACCATCTGATTGGACAACCTTTTAAAACGAAACCTCACCCCCATACCACCCCCCGGTAATCACGCCCCCCAGAAACCATAAACCTAATCACAACCCTCCGGAAAAATGAGCCGCCTCTCATACCCCGACCACAACACCCCTATAGCATTTTTACCTTTATGTGTTCAAGTTTAACATCCCGCTTGTGGGATGGTTTTATTAGATGGTTAAGCTTCATAATTTGAAACCGATGATACCTCAAAGTTGACTAAGTTCGGCCATTTTGACGAGTTTCTCCAGGGGGTAATGTTAATACAGTGTTTCTGATTGGTTATGAGCGTAACCATTGGGAGTTATGATTGGTGCAGAGACTCCGACGCCATTTTGACTAATTTGAGCCTGTTTTGACCAGTGAACTCTACATAAAGACTGGAACGATACCTCCATAAGGTCGGCCCTATGATTGGATGAAGCCAAACTTCCGGCTGCTGGGGGCAACACATGAACGTCTGACCAACGTCCAAGGAGCGGTAGAAAACAGACAATGACCCAGCGAGAATGTTTTATTTTTTTGTAGTTGAACTTCATTTGAATTGATATAACGAAGCTAGTATGTATTAGAATCATTGTCCTTTCTGTCTGAGGTATGTTTGCTGGCAAAAATAGATTGAAGCAGGAAATATATTGTCAAACGAAAGCAAAATTTTGCTTGAATTGATGGAAACTCCTGACGAAAATTCAGGTTATATTTATTATTTATTCGTCTTTATTTTATGAATTCTTGCAACCCTATCAAGCTGTGCCTTTGCTCTTATGAATAGTCTCCTCATACCTTTTGAATCACATATATTTTTTATCTTTGATGCCTTTAAAACACTGTCGGTTCGTATTTCTGTGTTTTGTTCGATTTTTTGACTGTTCAGAAAATTTAATATTTATGGTTTTTATTGATCATGTCAGCATCCATATGCTCGACAGATTATAGCCACTATATTTCAGTAGGCTTTAGCCCTGATTAATGCTATCTTTATTTGATTCAAGATAGTTCATAGACTTTTTTCTTGACTTTTGATACCTCAACTGGCTCAACACTTGGAGCTGCCCTACAAACAATCAAGAGATCCGCGCGGTTTCGGACTCAAAATGTTTTTTTTTTTCAAATATTCAAGCTACGTTTTTGTTGCTAAAAGCCTTTAGAAGAAGTATATATTACTGTAGCATGTTTGCATTTCTTTGTAATTGGTTCATAACAAAATATAACTTTAAAAATAAAGATTTTCTTGCATATAAAGAGGACTGGGGCCGCCCTGCATGTCAGCCTCCATGACGGCTTCAAAATTTGGTTTGTAGGTATCGTTCCAGTCCTTATATAGAGTTCACTGGTTTTGACTAGTTTATGGTTAGCAGTTTCATACGCAAATCATGCAAATTTCTTCCCGCTCGATTGCTTGTCTGCTTGAACATGGCTACCATGCAAGAACGAGTTCGCAGTGCTTTAATAAGCAAGGATGAAGCAAGTTTGAGACAGCTTTACGATGAAATGTCTGCAAGACTTTCGTCAAGTGCTTTACGCGCTAGAGCTGATCTTATCAACCGCATTGGAACGAGTGTTTTCAGGGATATCAATGCTGAAATTTTTATTCCTGATTATGCAAAGCAAAGCCACGGGAAGAATCCAAAGAAGAAAGGAGAAAGTGTTTTGTTTGCTTTGAGGTAAGAAGGCTTTAATAAGCTTAATCTATGCATGATATGCATCTCAATGATCTCATTGTGATTTTTATGGTAATTAGTCTCAATTGTGATTCATGAATACTAAAATCGCAGAGTGCACAGTAGATGTATATTTTGACATTTTAAAAAGGTTAAATAAAATAGTGTGGGAGAGTGCCTTTATTTTTTCAGTTTATAACTGTTCACTGTAAGTTATATCTGTCTTAATAGGATAATAGTAAGCCAACATGGCTTGATTCAGTCCATTATTATCTGCAGTGCACATTTTTGTTTCCCCAATACATTTTGTTTTGTATATTTCAGATTTATATTTATTATTATATATACTGTACATGTATTATATTACATTTCAGATTTTTCTTAATAATGTAACATAATATTATGAAATATTACACTGCACCTACTATATACATACAGTAGGTTACTGTATTCCCTGTCTGAAATTCTTGTTTGTCATTGTGAAGAGGAGGGGAGTGTGTTATCTTTGCTGTCTTTTGTTCATTTGACTTGTGGAGGGCAATTTTTGTGGTACATGTAAGGGTTGTACCAATGGGTGATATTCCTAATATAAGTAGAAAATTAAACTGCATTGCTTTCATTGTGAAGAGCAGAGGAGTCTTTCTGATTGTTATGGTATCATTAACTAAAATTAATTTAAAATAATTAAATAAATAAACTTGAAAAACATTTTCATCTAGATTAATACATGTTACACTACACTTAATGACTAAACAGATAAAAATCTGTTTCACTTTCCTTATTACATACATGTTTCTTATTATTTGGGCAGTGGTTAGGCTCTGCTTATGCCAGCCTAGAATGGAGAAGTAAGGCGACTCCTTCCCTCCACTAGTCTGGGTGTTCACCTTGGGCAAGTGATAGTACACTCTAGCCTCCCATGCCAGGGATACTGTCACTGTGAAGTCATCGACAAGACAAGACATTAGTAAATGTAACATATAAGGTTTTTATATACTTTCTAACTACATATACTGAACAAGAAGTATTCCTCAGACTGGAGGGATGGTTTTCAGGGGATTTCTTCATGCTTTTGTTCAGCAAGGGTTTGCTTACTTAATAATCAGCATTTAATTACGCACGATATTCAATCTGTGAAGCAAGGTGGTTTGATTGGTGATGAACTACAAAGAAATTTCAAGAACTGGTCCAAAGAAAGCACAAAACATTTCTTAATGCGGGCTAACCTGTCCATTGGCCAAGCCGTCCATGTCAGAATCACTGGCTACATCAGCAAGGTGTTTTCAATGTTTCCTAGGCATGCTGATGAGCTCTGACATGGAGCGAAATGGTCAGACTTACGGTCATTAGTTTAATAGTTTTGTTTGTAATCTGTTTTAGGTTGAAGCAATTGCATGACGTACATGTATAACAAGATATTTTTATCCCTATCAAATTATGATGAAATAAAATGGCAACAGTTCTTGAAAAAGGTGGTAGTGATTATTAAAAATGTGCATTGAGACGCTTGCATTTTGCCCTGCAAGAGCGCCCCAGAATGCAGGAAATGGCATTGCCAGATTCGAAAATTTTTATATGAAAATGTTACCCCATTTATAATTATTGTTTTGGGGGAAAGTTATACAGTTACTAACTAACAAAAAGGTCACTCAGACAACGATAAAAATAATTATATGCACAACCGTTTTTTCAGTTTGGACAAAAATTTTCAAATTTGGACAAATGTGCTATTAAAGACACAATTTTAAACTTTAGATTTTCTTTAAAAGTGTTGTCAGAATGCAGGAAATGCCATTTCAGGTACCCAAATTTCAAAAATTTTTCGGGGGTGCATGCCCCCGGACCCCCCTAGATATGTGGACCACAACTTTGACTAAGTCAAAAAAAATCCTAGATCCGCCCCTGACTCAAAAGGTAACTCATCTTGAAATGGTGCTTGGCCAGGTCGCTAATTACGCTCCTGTTATTTCTCGTAATACTATTGTACGGAATTCAACTTCTGTCAACGGCGTATGGCAGTCTATTCGACAACATTATGACCTACAATCTACAGGATCTCGTTTCTTGGATCTGGCGAATATCAAGCTTAAATCAGACCAAAGGCCTGAAGATCTCTTCCAAGGCCTGATGACATTTATAGAAGATAATTTGTTGACGAAGGCTAGTGGAATAACCCATCATGGTCTAGCTCCTGATGTCGATGAAGAACTATCTCCTTCGCTCGAAAATGTTGTCGTTTTTACATGGCTCCAGCTTCTCCATCCAGCACTTCCTCGACTCGTCAAACAAAGGTATGGTACAGAACTCCGTAGCCGTACGCTTGCTTCCGTTAAGCCCGAGATATCTCAAGCTCTAGATTCTTTGTTAGATGAGTTACATACCAGTGAAGAGGCCAAAGTAATGCGTACTGCCCCTATGAACTTTGGCAAATCCACTCGTGCAGCTAGTCGTCCTTCTTCCTTTGAGACCCCCTACCCGCCAAAACACAAGCCTGTCTTCAAGCAGCTCAAGCAGCGACCTACCAAGTCCTGTCCTCTGTGTTCTCAAGCTGGTCGTCCAGACTGTCGTTCCCACTTCTTAAGTACCTGCAAATACTTGCCTGAAAACGACCGCCAGTTTATGTCCAGAGTACGCCAAGTTGCGGATATTGAGGATGTTCCAGACTACGAAAATGAACTTTCGTGTGAAGATATCTCAATCTCCTCTCCCCAGGCTCGTTGTGAATGTGATCATTCAGTCAACCACAATACAGCTCGGCGTGTGAATGTTACCAAGTCACCTTATCTTCATGTTTTCTTCAACCACCATCCTCTTCGCCTTACCATCGACACCGGTGCAGAGACAAACATGATGAAGGCTTCTCTTGCCACGTACATAGGAGCCAAGATATCCAAGAGTTCACAGCTGGCATTACAAGCCGATGGTTTTACCCCTCTTTCCATCATTGGTGAAACTCGCCTATCGTTGTCTCGCAATGGCAAAAGTCTCATCCTTGAAGCCCTTGTGGTGGAAGATCTTGATGTTGACATCCTGGCCGGAACTCCATTCATGGCCTCCAATGATATAGCTGTTCGACCAGCCAAGCAGGAAATTATAATTGCTGGTTCAGATGTAGTGTCTTATGGACCTACTGATTCCACTTCCAAATACCATGCTGTCAGATGCTGTCATGTTTTGCGTGCTCCTCCTGCCAACACCACCATCTGGCCTGGCGGCTTCCTGGAGATCGAAGTCCCAACTGACTTACCATCTGATGCCCAACTCGCTGTTGAACCTCGTGTCGATTCATCCTCATGTCGATCAGTCAAGTCCTCGCATGTGTGGCCCCAGCCCAACATTCTTGACACCGTTGGTGGAAAGCTGAGACTGGTCAATTCCTCTGATGAGCCTATCCTCATAAAAAAGAACGATCATCTTTGCCAGGCTCGTCTGGTCACGGATGCCTCGTCTACTGAGATTCCTGCGCCTAGCTCCAGATCCCCTGGTACTTCGTCATCACCATCTCCCACTATGAGTATATATCACTCCGAGCCAGTTTGCGTGGATCCTGATGGTATATTGTCGCCCAACGAGAAAGCCAGCTGTCTTGCCCTATTAAAGGAATCCGATCATATCTTTGACCCGACTATACCAGGATATAACGGTGCAGTGGGTCCACTCCAGGGTGTGGTGAACTTTGGCCCAGTTCAACCCCCTCAGCGCTAGGGCCCCATGCCTCAGTATGGTCCCGATCAACTAGAGCAGCTGCAGACCAAGTTCGATGAGCTCGAGGCAATAGGAGTGTTCCAGCGTCCGGAAGACCTAAATGTTGTTGCTGAGTACCTGAATCCTTCTTTCCTTGTAAAGAAAAGAAGTGGTGGCTTCCGACTTGTCACCGCCTTCACCGATGTAGGCCGGTACAGTAAACCTCAGCCGTCCTTAATGTCTGATGTCGACTCTACCCTGCGTAAGATTGCCTGTTGGCGTTACATCATCGTGTCCGATTTATCCCAGTCATTCTACCAGATTCCGCTCTCCAAGAGTTCCCTGAAATACTGCGGCATAGCAACTCCCTTCAATGGTGTCCGCGTCTACACCAGGTGCGCTATGGGAATGCCTGGCTCAGAGACTACTCTAGAAGAGCTAATGTGCCGCGTTCTTGGTGATCTCCTTCAAGATGGATGTGTCGCCAAGATAGCCGATGACCTTTACTGCGGTGGCAACACCCCTGAAGAGCTTCTTGCCAACTGGAGAAAAGTCTTGGTTGCTCTAGACAAATGCGATCTCCGTCTGTCTGCCAAGAAGACCATCATCTCTCCCGTTTCCACCACCATCCTTGGTTGGATATGGTCACATGGCTCTATTCGTGCTTCCCCTCATCGTACAGCAACTCTCTCCGCCTGCGCTCCTCCGAAGACCATCCGCGATCTCCGTGCCTTTATAGGCTCCTACAAGATGCTCGGTCGCGTTATCGAAGGTTCATTGCCCCTTTGGAGAGCATCACCGCTGGAAGCCAGTCAAACAACACCGTGGTTTGGTCCGAGAATCTTTTAGCCTCCTTCCATTTGGCCCAGAAGGCTCTCTCTTCCACCAAATCCATTGTGATTCCAAAGCCCGATGACCAACTTTGGATTGTAACTGATGGTTCTGTGAAGATGAATGGTCTTGGTGTTACACTCTACGCTCGCCGCGACAAGAAATTGCTTCTCGCCGGTTTTTTCAGTGCAAAGCCCAGAAAACATCAGGTCACCTGGCTTCCTTGCGAAGTGGAGGCATGTTTGTTGCCTCTGCCATCAAACACTTTGCACCTTACATCATCCAATCTAAGTTCCAAACCTGTCTCCTCACCGACAGCAAACCGTGCGTCCAATCCTTCGAAAAGCTTTGTCGTGGCCAGTTTTCGTCAAGCCCCCGCGTTACTACTTTACTCTCCAATGTCAGCCGATACCAGATCTCCCTCCGCCACCTTGCTGGTTCCGCTAACTTGCCCGCTGACTTTGCGAGTCGCAACCCTCCACCCTGCGATGATCCTCGTTGTCAGATCTGCGCCTTCATCTCGAAAGCTGAAGATTCTGTTGTCCGTGCCATTTCTGTCCAGGACGTGCTCTCCGGTTCCGTCACACTCCCTTTCACCACTCGCTCTGCGTGGTTGCAAACTCAGCAAGAGTGTCCAAACTTGCGGCGTGTCCACTCTCACCTTAAGCAGGGCACTCGTTCATCCAAGAAGTCAACCAATATTAACTATCTCAACGTTAACTTTCTTTCAAGGGACGGTTTAGTTGTAGTCAGGAAAGATGAGCCATTCTGCCCTTCTCCTGAGTGCATCGTCATTCCTCGTCCTATAATAGATGGTCTACTGTCTGTCCTCCATGTCAAGCTCAACCACCCTTCTCGCCACGAGCTGAAGCAAGTCGTCCTCCGCTATTTTTACACCTTAGACCTCGACAAGGCCCTAGATCAGTGCACACAATCATGCCACCTGTGCGCTACCCTGAGGAAGATTCCTTCTTGTTTAGTTGAACAGTCCACATCCGATCCTCCTGCTGCAGTTGGTAACTCCTTTGCCGCTGACGTCATAAAAAGGAACCGACAACTCATCCTGGTAGTTCGTGAGACAACCTCTTCCTTCACTACATCCTGCATCATACAAGATGAGCGCCGTGATACTCTTCGTACTGGTCTTATCCGTCTCTGCCTCGAGTTGTGTCCAATTTCTGGTCCTCGCGCGGTAATTAGGGTAGATCCCGCCCCCGGGTTTGCCTCTCTGGCCAACGACGAAGAACTCCGTCGAGATTGGTCGCGTGAAGAATGCAAATAAGAACCCTGTAGCTGAGAAGTGTATTGCCGAGCTTGGCGATGAGCTTCTTCGCATCTGCCCAGAAGGAGGTTCTGTCACTCCTCTTACGTTAGCCATCGCCACTGCTAACCTGAATACTCCTCGTATTCGTGACAGAGGTTTATCTGCCCGAGAGATGTGGTACCAACGTGACCAGTTCACGAACTCTCAACTTCCTCTTTCCGACCTCCACCTGATCAGACAACAGCACTTACAACGTCTTCATAACCACCCTGCCAGTGAGAAGTCCAAAGCCCCCAGTGGTCGACTTCCTTCGTTCCCTGTGGTGCAAGTCGGCGACTTGGTATACATCACCTCAGATGGTTCAAAAACTCACGCCCACGACAGGTACCTGGTTGTTTCCATCGGTCGCCCGTGGTGTAACGTAGGTAAGTTTACCGGCTCCCAACTCCGATCCACATCATATCGCGTGAAGTTAGCCGAGTGTTTTCGTGTCTATGACAAGTCAGCTTCTTCGTCCCCACCCATACGTCACCACCATCGCTCTGACGATTCCACATCTGTTGAGGAGTATGTTCGTCCAGCGGCATCTGTCCAGGCTCCCCAACCTCCTCTTCCTCCTCAAGTCCCAGAAGAGCTATCCCAACCACCGAACCATGATGATACTAGCCCACTGCACACAACTTCTACTCCCTATTTGCCTGGTCCTGTAATCGAAGACCTCCAAGCTGACCCAGAGTCTATCCCCTCTTCTGACTGCGACGAACACACAAGCCTGGTGACCGACTCTTGCCAGTTCCCTGACATTTCCTCTGCAGCCAAAGAGCCAGATACTGTCCCTCGTCGTTCCAGTCGTCAACGTAGACCTCCCGCTCACTTACAGGACTTTGTTCGTTAGTTATACCTTAGGAGCCCAAGTGCTTATTAACCTCCTTTTGATTGTTCTCATTTAAGTTTAGCTGTTACTCTAGTTCGGCCAGTTGCCTCTCTCGGGAGAGCAGAAACAGAAAAGAGACAGAAAAGAGCAGCCACGCCATAGTTTGTACACAGAAGGTTTGTAGTTGTTATTATTTAGTGCTGCGCCTGCGACACTATGTGTCTCCTATTCTGTTTGTACTCTGTGTAGGTTCCGCTTTTGTCCATCATCTCTTGTCTTGTGTTGTCTCGTCTTTCTGTATCGTTTGGCTATATTAAATTGTCGTAGTTATTCGCTCTCTGTGTTGACTCGTCTTTCAATATTGGCGCTCTGGTTTTATAACAACAAGGGTCTGGTTGTTGGAAACTCTTTCTTCGCGAAGAAAGACGATCATCTCATCACATACCAGTCAGGCAGCAACAGGAGTCAGATCGACTACATCTTGCTCAGAAAACGTGATTTCAAACTGGTGAAGGATGTCAAGGTAATCCCAGGTGACGAATGCGCGCTACAGCATAGGCTTTTGATATGTGACTTAAGGCTGTTATACAGTGAACCTCGTTCCCAACCGTTTGTACCCAAGCGGAGGATTTGGAAGCTGAATGACCCTGACTGCAAAGTGGAGTTCTCCAGGTTGTTTGATAAAAAGCTTAGCAGTGCTGAGACAGGGTGGAGCCGGAAGAAATCTGGAAAGTACTGAAAAGTAGTCTTCTATCTGCGACCGAGGAAGTTTGTGGTTGGACGAAGAAATGATCTCTAAGAAAACAAACCTGGTGGTGGAGTGATGATGTTAGTGCCGCTGTGTCCTTGAAAAGGAAACTTTGGAAAGCCTGGAAGATGGGTGGCAGCAAAGAGGAGTACACTGAGGCAAAGAGATCAGCTAAGCGTGAGGTATACAAAGCCAAGAAGGCAGCCGAGGACAGAGAGTTTCGTGACCTGAAAGACAGCAAAGACAACATATATCGCATCGCTAAGCAGATGGAAAAGCAGAATCAGGATGTAATCGGGGAAAAGTGTGTAAAGGATGATAATGGCACCATGTCGTTTGATGATCAGTCCAAGAAAGCAGCCTGGAAACAGCATTACGAGCGCCTGCTAAACCTTGAGTTTGAGTGGAGCCGTAACGACCTATCTGCAGTGGAATCTGTGCTTGGTCCTCCAGTACAGGTTTCCACTGAGATGGTGACAACAGCCATCAGAAAGATGAAGACCGGGAAGGCACAGGTGTTGTGGTCGAGATGCTAAAAGCGGCAGGTGAAAGTGGTGTTAATCTAGTGACTGTGCTGGTGAATGCCATTATCAGTAGCGGCAAGGTACAGTACCAGAGGAATGGGACGAAAGTTATATCATCAATTTTTACAAGGGTAAAGGTGAAGCTCTGGAAAGGGGTAACTATCGTGGTCTGAAACTCCTGGATCAGGTCATGAAAGCACTGGAAAGAGTACTGGAGAAGATGATTCGTGAGATGGTCAGCATCGACGAGATGCAGTTTGGTTTCATGCCTGGGCGAGGGACAACAGATGCGATCTTCATTCTACGCCAGCTGCAAGAAAAACACCTAGCTGAGAAAAAGAACCTTTACTTTGCATTCGTGGACCTGGCGAAGGCTTTTGACAGGGTTCCCCGTGATGTGCTGTGGTGGGCGATGCGCAAGCTTGGAGTTGAAGAATGGATCGTGAGGTTTGTGCAGTCTATGTACCGGAATGCGAAAAGCAGGGTTCGCGTGGGTTCGTCGTACAGTGATCCATTCGATGTCAAAGTCGGCGTGCACCAGGGCTCCGTATTGAGCCCCCTGCTTTTTATCATCGTGCTTCAGGCTTTGTCTCGAGAGTTCCGCACCAGCTGCCCTTGGGAACTTCTCTATGCTGATGATCTGGTAATTACGGCTGTGTCGTTGGAGGAGCTGACTGAGAAACTCAAAACCTGGAAGAGCAACATGGAATCGAAAGGTCTCCGAATCAATATGGGTAAAACCAAGATCATGTGCAGTGGCCTGGAAATGAACAATCTGAAAGACTCTGGCAAATATCCGTGTGGTGTATGTAGGCAAGGTGTTGGTAGTAACAACATTGGATACACAGGAGGTGTTGCAACATTCGTGGCGGGTTAAAGCAAGATGCAGAGTTTAGGTGCGACAGATGTAGGGGCATTGCCCGACCAATCGAAGGCTGTCCCCTCAAATATGTTGAAGTGGAAGGACAACGGCTTGAAGTGGTGGACACGTTTTGCTATCTCGGCGATACTATATGTGCAGGTGGTGGATGTGCAGCAAGCACCGCTGCCCGCTCCAGAAGTGCGTGGGGAAAGTTCAGAGAGCTGCTTCCAATATTAACCTGTCGCGTCCTGTGTCTTCTCACTCGAGGCAAAGTGTACAACGCTTATGTGCGCAGTGCGATGCTTCACGCCAGTGAGTGCTGGCAACTTAGGAAGGAAGACATGAATTGTCTGGAACGAAACGAGCGTGCGATGATCAGGTGGATCTGTGGAGTCAAGGTGGCCGACCGGGTCAGCACAATTAACCACCCTGTACAAACGTCTTGGGATTCCTAGTTTGGATAAAGTGGTGCGAAGCAATCGTCTGAGATGGTTTGGGCACGTAGAACGCAGCGACGGTTGGATCAAGAGGTGCTCTACACTTGAGGTGGATGGTAGAACAAGTAGAGGGCGCCCAAGGAAGACATGGCGAGATACCATTAAGGAAGATCTGCGAGCCTGGGACCTGACCAGTGATATGGCTATAGATGCAAGTGGCGGAGTAGTGTTAGTGCAGCCGCGGCCCGCAGGTAGCTGCTTAAGTCCAACCCCCAGGATTGGGGAAAAGAAGACTTTAAATCGTAGAGTAGTAGTAGTAGTAAAATTATGTAATTTATGGCTGTCAGATTACAGTACTCTTAAATATTTGGCTCAAAATGCAGGAAATAGTGTTTCAGAGACCCTAGAAATCCAAAATTTTCCAGGGGGCATGCCCCCAGACCCTCCTAGGAGATCAAGGTTCTTGCACCCTCAAACCCAACACCCTGGCTAGGCCACTGATTATACACTTCAACACTTGTAGTTGTAAGTTGTAATCTTTATTTAAACAAGACGCCTGCTCAAGCGTTCGCTACTGATTTCTGCAAATATGGGCGTAGCCTTCGCACATCTTGAAAAGCTGAGTGTTTGTTAAAAAGTACAAAACTCTCAGAAGCAATCATTAAGCAGTGTAGTTATGTAGAACCGTTCTGAAACTGTGTAATTGTACAGTTAGAGGTAACTCTGATTGTCGATTTGCGAGTATTTCACGACGGTACAGCACTCGATACAAATTCTCTCTATATGGCCTTAGTAACCGGAACTCGTTCAAGAAAAACTAAATGTCCGGCAATCGATTCCAGTATCAGCACGGCCTCAAACGTGGGCACGGGCACTCAGTCCGAACGCCGCCTTAATGATATATCAGGCAGGTTTACTTTCTTTATATAGACGGAATGAGACAAATTAAGGCAAATCATCACGTTTCCCATGTAAACAGTTTCTTTATAGGGGCTGTTTACATGAGCCTACCCTGGGTGCCAGAGGTTTTTCGACGCTCGTGGGGGATAACGGGGACACACGAATAAATTGAATAAATTCGTACTGTTGTTTTGCCGAGCGATAAAATAATGTCGTGTCTGACACGAGAGTGAGCTCAGTTTGCCGGGAAAGCAGGCTCATGTAATGCAAAGTTTTACCTTTAGTTCAAGGTTACTATATGAATTAAAACATTCTCATAATGTAAAAGAAGCTTTGTTGATCGAAGCCATCACCCATTCAACGACAGTATTTGAGTGACATAAACTTATATTATATGAAACATTTGGGTTGCCTGTGGTATTCGAGCCCGCAGTCGCATTTGGTCAGTTCGTGCTGATATAATTAAGGCTCGTCTGGTGACCTCCATTTTGTATTTTACTTTATACTTCGTTAGCTCTACATGTTTGTCATACATGTAGTTTTATGTTTGGGTTTTAAGTTGAAGAAAGCCTATTTAGTGTTGTCTATTTAATCAAGCCTACTTATATGGTTCCGACAATTTATTCAACTTAAATCAATGGAAACGCTACTCAAACCAGCTCGACTCGTCTTGGATCCTAATTCGCCCTCGGCTGCTAAAGAATGGAAGCATTGGCATAAAACCTTCACTAACTTCATTTCTGAATGCGGTGAAAGGGCTCCTGATAAATTCAGGACTCTTGTTAACTATGCATCTCATGATATTTATGATTATATTGAGGACTGTCCTGACTATGATTCAGCACTGGAGGTATTAAATCAATTGTTCATCAAAACGCCAAACGAAATATTTGCTCGACACTTGCTTGCAACAAGACGACAGAAATCTGGTGAAACTCTTACAGAGTTCCTTCAAGAGCTTCGAAAAGTCAGCAAGAATTGTAATCTCAAGGATGTTACTGCTGAGCAATATCGTGAGGAATTGGTTCGTGATTCTTTTATTAATGGCCTACTATCTCCATTAATCCGCCAACGACTTCTGGAGAACAGTCAATTAGATTTGAAAACTGCCTTTGACTAAGCCAATGCCTTAGACTTAGCACAGAAGAACGCTGAAACATATGCTATGCCTAGCATTCCTACAGCTGCAGCAGCGGCCTTTCCCTCAGCAAAACAGACCGTTGAAGTTCCTGACTCTCCTCTTGCTGCAACATTTACATCGAAGAAGTGCTATTTCTGTGGTAATTCCATTCACAGTAGAAGAAATTGTCCAGCACAAAACTCTCTGTGTGACAACTGTGGTAAAAAGGGACATTATTCTAAAGTATGTAAGTCGAAAGCCACTAGAAGCACTACTGCTTCAATGTTTTCACCTGCACTTTGTTCAATCGTTTCTGCATGTCCAGAGAGTATGATGCAAGCCTCTGTGAAGGTCTCAGTCTGTGGGAATGTTTTGACAGCACTCCTCGATTCTGAAAGTTCTGACAGCTTCATAAGTGAAAGCATGGCCAAACAACTGCATTTCAATATCCATCCGTCGACACAAAATATATCTATGGCCCTCACCTCTCTCAAGACGCATGTTATTGGCCACTGTTTTGTGGACATCAATCTTAATCAACATGTCCACTCATCTATTCGTTCAAGACTTCCAAAAGGAGCACAAGAGTGTCACAATCGAATTTGGTGGTACTAAACCAGAGTTGATAATTCCAAAGTTTACACCAGTCTGTGGCCTCTCTGCAGCCTCACTTGATGAACCATCTCTATTTGCAAATCTTCTTCCCGGCTGTAAACCTATTGCAAGTAAATCAAGGCGTTTCAGCAAGGAGGATCAGGATTTTATACAACAAGAGGTCACTAAGCTTCACTTGGAAGGGATTATTGAGCCCAGCTCATCGCCTTGGAGAGGACAAGTTGTTGTCGTCAAGGATCCATCAAACCGGCATAAGAAGCGCGCGGCTCTGCATAGACTATTCGCAGACCATCAATCAGTACACCGAGCTTGATTCCTACCCCCTTCCACGGATCGACGACATGGCCAACAACCTTGCAGGCTATAAAGTTTACTCGACGTTTGATCTTAAAAGTGCTTATCAACAGGTGCCGATAAAAGAGACTGATCGGAAATACACTGGATTTGAAGCTAATGGAAGACTCTACCACTTCTGTCGCATACCTTTTGGAGTTACAAATGGTGTTGCTGTTTTTCAGAGGGCAATGGACAGGTTCGTTGAAGAGGAAGAACTCAGAGATACATTTCCATATCTGGATAATATAACAGTGGCAGAGCGTGATCAAAAGGAACATGATGAAAATGTTCAGAAATTTCATGAAGCAGTCCAGCGCAGGAATCTTACTCTTAACGAAAGCAAATCTGTGGAATCCAAGGCATCTATCAATATACTTGGATACGGTGTTGGTAATGGTGTTGGTAATGGTGTTGGTAATGGTGCAATTACTCTTGACCAGGAAAGACTCCGCACCCTCCAAGAGTTCCCTCCTCCAGAAAATGCCCGCTCCCTCCGTATGGTGGTCGGCATGTTTGCTTACTACGCAAAGTGGATACCAAACTTCTCTGACAAGATAAAGCCTTTGACACAGACTACAACCTTCCCATTGGATGCAACTGCCCTAGCTGCGTTCAACATGCTCAAGAAGCAACTCGAGAAAGCAACTCTTCACTCCATAGATGAAAGCCTCCCCTTTGTGGTCGAATGTGATGCCTCAGAAGTTGCTCTCTCTGCTACATTAAACCAGGGTGGTCGGCCTGTTGCCTTCATGTCCAGAACGCTCCAAAGCAGTGAATTACACTATCCCGCAGTTGAAAAGGAGGCAATGGTTATCATAGAAGCAGTCCGTAAGTGGCGGCATTTTCTTGCTGGTCGTCACTTTACACTTAAGACTGATCAACGCTCAGTGACCTCCATGTTCGACAGCAGGAAACGTACAAAGATTAAGAACAACAAGATTCAAGACTGGCGACTTGAGTTGGCTTCTTTCAGCTATACGGTGAGGTATCGACCAGGCAAGGATAACGTTGCCCCAGATTAATTTACACGTGCATTCACTGCTTCCATGTCGACGACCAATCTCATCGAAATCCATGCAGCGCTGCGTCATCCAGGTGTGACTCGATTGCTACACTTCGTGAGATCTAAAAATCTTCCATACTCTAATGAAGAAGTCAAGAAAGTATGCTTATCATGTAGAATTTGTGCAGAACTCAAGCCTAAGTTTTATCGTCCACAGCCCGGAGTCCTCATCAAGGTCACGGAGCCCATGGAGCGACTTAGCATCGATTTCAAGGGGTCTCTATCTACTGCATCTCGCAACGCATACATACTCACTGTGGTGGATGAGTATTCGCGTTTTCCGTTTGCATTTCCATGTCTAAATATGCATTCATTGACGGTCATCAAGTGCCTTGACCAGATATTTACTCTCTGTGGCATGCCTAACTACATTCACTCAGACCTTTCTTTCACGAGAACTCAAGGAGTATCTATCGCAACGGGGAATAGCAACGAGCAAAACTACACCTTACCATCCAATCGGAAATGGTCAGGTTGAACGATACAATGTATCATCTAGAAGGCTGTTCGTCTTGCTCTTAAGTCAGCGAATCTGCCTGACTCACAATGGGAACTCGTGCTTCCAGATGCTCTCCACTCCATAAGGTCACTTCTCTCTACTTCCACTAATACGACTCCACACGAGGGGTTCTTCAACTTTCAGCGTCGCTCATCACATGGTGCATCATTGCCATCATGGCTGTATTCTCCGGGGCCAATTCTGTTACGCCGGTTTGTTCGAACAAGTAAGAATGATCCACTGGTGGACCAAGTAGAACTAACAGATGTCAACCCAACCTATGCACGTGTGAGATACATGGATGGTAGAGAATCAACTGTTTCTCTCCGTGATCTGGCTCCATGTCCGTCCACTCCCATGCAGAACGGAACGCCGGAGGTCCTTCCAAATCCTATCAGTAACAGTGTTGAAGATGAAGAGTCCACTGTGACACCGACTTCTCTTTCTGATCCTGAGCAAGATCTAATGACCCAGGTGCCTGAACTTCATCCAACGATTCAATTAAGACGTTCCACTCGAGAAGTGAAACCACCATCTCGTTATGGTTGGTAGAACCCTGCGAACTGTAACTTTAACTGTTAGTTAGAGCTTCTAGGAAGGAAGAATGACATAAACTTATATTATATGAAACATTTGGGTTGCCTGTGGTATTCGAGCCCGCAGTCGCATTTGGTCAGTTCTATATTTTGTATTTTACTTTATACTTCGTTAGCTCTACATGTTTGTCATACTTGTAGTTTTATGTTTGGATTTTAAGTTGAATAAAGCCTATTTAGTGTTGTCTATTTAATCAAGCCTACTTATGGTTCCGACATTGAGTATACACTGGTTGACACAGCTGAGCTGAGCGAATCGAAGGAAAGCACGCGTGTTACGACAGTTACGTGTAATCGGAATCTGGTACTGGAATCGATTGCCGGACCTTCAGTTTTTCTTGAACGAGTTCCGGTTACCGGACCTATAGCCACTTCGTAATTTATAAACGATCTAGACAAAACTACAAAACCTATAGTGCTGAATTCGACAGATTCAAGCGATGGTTCCGATATAGAATTCATGTAAATCGTACAGAAAATCACATTTCCAAATGTAATACGACACCTTCATGATAGGCGACTTGTAGACGACTAACATATCTAAATATATTTATTATTCGGTGCCTACCACCTGTGTTTCGTCGTTGTTGAACCAAGCAGCAAGGCGTTTAATACTAGGTAAACAGTACGTATACGTTCTTTGATATTCTGGGGCTCTTTCTTGTATCCAAGGCTTCCTAGCAATCCTATAGGTACTGATGTCAAGTGTCAACACGGCATTTTCTCGCGTCTGTAATAAATTCGTCTATTCTGTCTTCATGGACAAACCTTGTTAGCAACATAAACGGGGTAAATACCCTAACCATCTAAGGAAGTGCCTAACCAAAGTTTTTATGGTTTGCATTGATACTTTAGGTCACTAGGATTAATTTAAGCTCAGACGACATTTTTGAAAATTGTTGGTTGTCACGTGATTGATGACGTCATCAAACAGCCTAAAACTTTACAATATCGGCCATAACTTTTGATCTATATGTCGCCATGACAGGAAATCTATATAATAGAATAGAGCGTAAGAAGACTTTTCGATTGATGTATTACTTATTTTAATTTGACGTCATCTTTTGCGGGATTCAGCTTTTTATGACGACAAACGTCACTTTACTCGAATTGAATGATTACTGTTTGTTGACCTCGTACATGCCATAAAGAACCATATCCGCAAAGTACGTACGCACGTTTTCGCAATTTTCGGATGTATAATATAGGCTAATTCTTACTGAATATACGATAATAATAAACTAAATATTCATGATTCATGGCATCCATTCATCTCCAGAGTCCCCACTTGAAAGAAAGTCCGAAACCTCCCAGTCGCTCTCCTTTCCATTGCTATCCGCGAACGAAGTATCTTCGTTTTTAATCAGCAAAGGCTCTCCAGCAGCTTCTTGTTTACAGCCATCTCATCGTCTGCTTGGTAATTAAGATTACTATTACTGGTCTCATCTCTGTTCCTCAACATCATCGGTCTCCTTACTCTGCTCCTCTTACGCCTCCCTCTTTGCGGTTCTAGTTCATCTTCGGCATCTGTATCCTCGTCATCTGCTTTGTTTTTAGTACTTGTCTTTTTGCGCCTCTTGCTACTCAACGATGTTGGTAACTGACTTCCGGTGAACCATACTGGTACAACAAGTTTCTGCTTTTCGTACCATTTCCATCCATAATTGCACTGAAGGGTATGATTTCATTATTGATTTCAGTGCACCGACGCCAGAAGTAAACTTGATAGTGGACTTGCTTTATGACTTATACAACAGAATCAGGATCAGGTGGGAGACACATCGACGAATTCACTTTCATTTCTTTGTACAAATGAATTCTGGTTTGAAAATATGTTTCTTTCTGTGCACAGCTTCGTACGAAGAAACTCTTTTGCACTTTACACAATTTCCTCTGTGATAGACTGGTCTTTACCAAGATCCATGAGAAAGTCGGCTTTAATTGCCGTGTTCAGGAGCTTTTTTATGTCCTTTACTTTCCCCACCTTCAGTGGCGTAGCCAGGGGGGGCGATGGTCTCCCCCCCTAATGGTCTCCAAGACCGTTCTCGTGAAAAGTTTAAATCCGTTGAGAATCTTGTAGGGGGGTTATATTGATTTAAGGCCAAGTGAGTAGACTAGTAATGTGTTATATATATTGCGGGCATACATATGCTATACTTAGATTACAATACTATACGACTTGTTTATAAATAAATCCAAATATATTCTGACGTCGTATTCTACGTTCTGGTTTGATTTCAACAAAATTATGCATGTAATTTATGGCTTTCAGATTACTCTTAAATACTTGCCTCAAAATGCAGGAAGCAGTGTTTCAGAGACCCTAGAAATCCAAAATTTTCCAGGGGGCAAGCCCCAGACCCCTAGGAGATTGAGGTTCTTGCCCCCCCCCCCCAAACTCAAGACCCTGGCTACGCCACTGCCCACCTTAAACAGGTATGATGTCGTGTCGCATGCGCAACCTGTCATAGCATGCACCGCTGGAAGAAAGAGACATATCTTTGGGTCTATATACCTTGATAAGCTAACTTTGTGAGTTTCACTGGAAAACGTCGTGGCAAGACCTTGCGAGGGATAAATATAACCGGTGCTAGACGGTGGCGGAAGTGGATTCCTTGCCCATAACCTGTTAAAGTATAAGTTTAACAGTGTAGAAAACGCGTGACGCTTTTGAATGGACTAAATGATGCATAAAGTTTAAGAAAAACAACTGAGAGTTCAATCTACAGTGTGTATCAAAAAAATTCGAACCCTTAGAAAATAAATTAGCATTCATTTTCTAAGGGTTCGAATTTTTTTGATACACACTGTATATGTTTAGTACATCGGAGAGCGTCTGGATAAATAACTACCTGTCAAGATGATGTTCTCTTATTTTCGCTCGTTAACCTGAATTAATATTAACATTATTTGCATATGAAACAAATCTTATTTTCTCAAGAACGAAGTAAGGTATGGAAAAGAGAAATTCTACTTGACCCGCGACCTTTGGTTTACTAGTCCGATGCTCTACCTACTGAGCTACGCGTCAAGTTGGGAGCTGGTGGTCGAATGATGGTGCTTACAGTAGGCTATTTGATATTTCGAAACAGACTAGTATCTTCAATATCTAGACAATAGTCTTCATACTGCCTCTGGATTCCTTTCTTGCGGAGATTGTCAACAAACACATTCGTAACCATTGCTTCATACTCCTTAAATTTCTCAAAGACTTGATCTTTATGTTTCATGAAGTAGACTGCTGTGAATCTGGATTTATCATCACTGAATGTTGCGAAGTAACAATTTCCTCCATGACTCTTCGTTTGCATGGGACCACAAACATCCCTATGAACAATCCCTAGGATTTCAGTTGCTCGAGTTGCTTGTTCTTTAGGAAATGGCATCCTTTTTTGCTTGCCCTTTGCACAACCATCGCAAAACGTTGATTCGTGTGAAGATTTGAATTTCAAACCTTGGACAAGTTCCTCGTCTCGTAGCTTCCTCAGGTTCTTTAAGCCCATCTTTGGTGCCATAAATGTTCTGAGCTCTCTCCAGTGACAGCGTTGACATTATGTGACTTTTCCTTCATTTCAAGGACATCAAGAACAAAGAGGTTATCACTCACTTACCAGAATCCACCAGATTTCCATTCTTGTCTATGATGACACACTTTTGCTGATCAAACGACATAGAATGTCCTTTCTTGGCGATGGCACTAACAGAAAACAGATTTTTGGCTAGGTCTGGCACAAACAAAACATCTTGTAATTTAGCTGGCTTGTAATTCTCGCCAACTTTGACTTGTAACCAAACTGACCCTTTTCCAAGTGCTTCTACAGTATTACTCGGTTGTCTCCTAAGCGTACTTTCTCTGGAGTAGCAAATTCGACATAATCTTCGATTGAATCCTTTCGATGAGACATGTGCTGTGAAGCGCCTGAATCTATATATTACGCAGAAATAACTTATTCGCTAACGATTTTACCTCGTAGTGGCTTTCCAGTTTACACCAACCACCAGGCTTCCTTTGAAGTGTTCGCAGATCGAACCAACGCTAGTTGTTCATCTCCCAGAGATAAACAAATCGTCGCTAGCGCTTTACGGGCACGTCGTTGAAATTGTCGTCGTTGAGTTTCAGTAGTTTCTTCCTCGGCAGGTTCTACCTCAACGCCAGTCACGATGCCCCAAAGATCCTTGTCTTCAAGAACCATTTGCATTTTGAATTTCCACAAGTGAAAATTCGTTCCATTGAACTTCTCGATGCGAGACAACGCCGTTTCTTCGTTTGAAGCCATGTCAACATTCTCAGGTTATACTTTCGCAAATAAGTGTCGTACATCCAAGAACGAAGTAAGGTATGGAAAAGAGAAACTCTACTTGACGCGCGACCTTCGGTTTACTACTAGTCCGATGCTCTACCTACTGAGCTACACGTCAAGTTGGGAGCTGGTGGTCGAATGATGGTACTTAGGCTATTTGATATTTCGAAACAGACTGGTATCTTCAATATCTAGACAATATAGTCTTCATAGATGAAGACTATTAATAATATCGAATAATTATTATGAATATATATATATACAATATATAATATATAATTATATATATATGTATATATAGTATAGTTTAAGTGGGCTTACCTCAAAATGTTGAGTGTCGCAACTGTCAGTTTCACGCGGGGCGATCTTCAGGTGATGGTACTTAGGCTATTTGATATTTCGAAACAGACTAGTATCTTCAATATCTAGACAACATAGTCTTCATAGATGAAGACTATTAATAATATCGAATAATTATTATGAATATATATATATACAACATATAATGCATATAACTTACCTCAAAATGTTGAGTGTCGCAACTGTCAGTTTCGCGCGGGGCGATCTTCAGGCGACTGAGTATAGTTTCGATTCGTGGGACTTGCTCTAACTGCCTATCAGAAATCTTTCCCGATGAGAGAAAGGAAATGCGTTTGCCGATTGATGTTGGTAGCTGTTTTAAAATGCTAGGTGGGTGGTTTGATTGCTTGTTTACATACAATGGATCATTGAAAATATAGAAATACTTATAGAAATATAAGGCTTGTATTTTCCGTTTTGAAGGTCGAAAGTAACATCTAAAAAGTTTACCACATGTAAATTTGTCTGGGCTGTTATTTTGAGGCCGAGCTGTTCGAAAATTTTGTGTAGATCTTTTCTTGATTTGTCTGCCAATCTCGCGGTTTTGTTCTTTAAAATGGCCAATCTGTCATCTCTATATATAGCCGACATTTTCTTTGCCAATTTTTTTCCCAAGGCTGTTTAAAATAAAAAGGCCAACCAGTTCGCAAATTTCGGCGCCGTCATAGCTACCCATGATGACGTCAAATAAATCTTGGCTGTCTTTTTTAATCCATGGTTTTTCTTTGTTGAAAAGGAGTGATTTTCTCGCATGTTTAGTAACTGTAATTTCATCGCTGTCAGGCTATATTTGTCAAATTTCTGGCCCAAGATAATGCTTGGTCCAGTAGGTTTTCAGATATTGATGGATAGAAATCGACAATGTCAAATGAAATAAAAGTGTGTCTATTTTTTTCGTTGATATTATTAAACCATGCGATTACATTTTGTGTGTTTCTCCATTGCTTTGCTTTCGAAATTCTTCTCAATTCGGTATTTATTCTGTCAAAAATTACTTTGCTGAATTTTCCAGATTCGCTTTTTGCTGGGTTAATTAAACGGCATGTTGGGTTGTTTTCGAAATTATCTTTATGGTCTTTAAGTTAAATAAATGCTTCGCGTTTTTTTTTGGCATGACAGCAAACAATTTCAAAGAGCGATACAGAAATCACACTAAATCTTTCCAAAACAAAAAATATTCAAACGAAACCGAACTTTCGAAACACGTCTGGGATTTAAAAGAAAAGAAACAAAATTTCAACATAACCTGGTCTATTTTAAAACGCGCGGCTTTCTACTCAGGAGGCCAGGCAGATGCAATTTATCTTTGGAAGAGAAACTTTGTATCTTGAAAGCAGACAAACACTTTTTACTCAATAAAAGATCAGAAATCATTTCGACATGCAGGCATAAAAATAAATTTAATATCAACAATCTAAACAACAACCAAAACAAGGAAAGGTGTTTGAGGAATCCACCGCCCACACGCCTACCTTTCGACTAAAACCATTTGAGGGATGCATTCATTGTTTCACCGCTCACACGCTCACCTTTTGACCAAAACCATTTAAGCGGCCCACGAATCGAAACTACTCAGTCGCCTGAAGATCGCCCGGTGTGAAACTGACAGTTGCGACACTCAACATTTTGAGGTAAGCCCACTATACTATATTCGCTCTACCTTAATGGCATTGAACACTTTCCGACATTCCGTGAACAAAATCACACGTGCTCGTTTGTATATATATACACTATTTACAGAATGAGTGGCCGTTCTGTATCGGGGACTCGGGGTATACAGACACGAGGCGAATAGTATTAATCACAACTCAATAATTTGTTCACTCTGAAGTTATTGACTCCGGCAAAAGCGTTCTTGTTTTACTCCGGCTCCTTCTTCCTTGGAAACCGTAACTAAACCTCCCTCAGCTTTCGGAAACCGTAACTATAAACCTCCCTCAGCTTTCGGGTACATTTAGGCCCCGTTCACACTATACCGGATAGCTTTTGTGCCGGCACGAAAACCATACCGGATAGGCCTTCTGTTCACACACAAAACGCCTGTTCCGGTGTCAAGCGAAATTTATGACCTCTGCGAAATACCTGACCAAGCGTGACGGGTCATGTATTTCGCGCGTGTAGGCGCGAAATACATGACCGCTTGCTAAATATCTGAGGCCTGGGTCGAACCATAATGGCCGTCGAAGGAAACGAATTATCTAATGTTTATATAATATAAGATGTTTATAATGTATCGCATCCACCTCCGAACCTGGATTTAATTTGATATTGATGAAGGACGATGGAAGGCACACCTTATCAGCCGAAAACAAGCCAAGGAACTATCTGCTCTCCGCGAGATTTCGCCACATTCAGAAATATTTCAGTGGTTTAGCTTCTTCCTTGACAGAAATTCATGATAGATTGGTAGGAACGTTTAATTTGCTGTGGAAGTATTCATCAAGGCCATGAATATCTTATATTTGCAACGAGACTGTCAAGACATACTGTATATTGTCATATTTTTTTTCACCCACAGTATTTGTCAGTATATCACCTATTCACCTACTGCAGTACATGTTCTTTCAATCATGATACAGTAGATCCTTGATACCAACACAACAACTACTGTAATGGATTATGACCAATGAAATTTATAACGCCATAAACAGCATGAGACACTCTGAATTCAGAGTGAAGACAGCTTTGCCCCATAATAAAGACATGGTGATTCATCATTCACACATGTTTTATAAACAGTTGTGCAAAACAACAACCACATACATAATCGGAAAAGTGGTAGTAATTTGTATTTTAAATAATAAAATTATTTCTCTGCTTTTTTCAATAATTACTATGAAAAACCAAAAGTAGCCACCCTTCTTATCACAAAAAACCTTCTTTTGTGATAATAATTTCTAGTAGAATTATAGTTTTAGGTGTAGGGTTGGTTAGACAAGACAATTTTTATTTAGTACCATATTTACATAACATATATAGGGAGTAGGTACAGTATAATTATACAATGATGAGCAAATGTAGCTCTCCACATGCTCCTAGACCAGGCACTTTGTTATTTTACTCTGTAAAATGCAAGATGGTTTTACTATTTAAGAGAGAGCCTTTAGGAGTCCAAAGGGTTAATAAGTTCTGTTCAAGCACAAAAAAAGAAGTTCCTAAATTTGCAATTATAGTGTTTATCATACTGTAAGTAGTGTTATATAAATGTTGTAATATATAAAATAGTATTATATACATTAGTGTTGTAATTACAATATAAGCTGAGAAAGATCATTATAATATAAATATATCCTGTAGCTTTGAAAGGCACATTCAAGAAAGCTTATAGAAATCTTAATGCTGGTGCCAGTTGTTCAAAGGTTGATTAGAGCTAATACTGGGTGAAATGTTTTATTTCAGTCCATTCCGACAAATATGTAGTGTTATAATTTCAAACTTCACTAGCTTGCACACAGGATTTACTTTGTACATGATTTCCGAAATAGCTGTGTAGGCTAAAAGTTCACTTGATAAAAAACCTTTACCACTTATCAATTATTATGCAGTTGCCCTGACAAGAAGTAGCTTAACTTTCCTAAGCAAGTCCAGAGAATTGCTCTCAATATTTAAATAATCCAGGATTAACCTAATTTACTTTTGAATAACTGGGCCCAACTGTATAATTAAATAAATGACTGTTAACAATAAAAGTTTTGGGAAAGGGCAGTTGAAAGTCAACACCAATGCAGCTACCATGAAGAAATTGACCATGTCAGTCACAACCAAGCCAGTCTTCATTGTCATCTTTCCTGCAGATTTTGCATACAGCTGTATTTCTTCCACTGCAACAAAAAAAGAATTGCATGTACATGTAGTATGCTGCAAATATTGTTCAATTTAAGACTTTAGTGGTTTATTTTTCCCTCGTTACTGATGCTTATTTGGCATATTGTGGAATGCAATTTGATCCTAAAAATATATACTTCTGTGGAGGGTAAAACAGAATCTCACAGTTGGAAATTAACAATGTAACAAAGAAAAACTATTCTGGCAGTTGATGGCATAACAACAACATTTTGCAATGGTTGCAAATTGACTATTACACTTAAATTAATTAAAGGACATCTTGCACAGAAGCCTATAACAAAACCAATAACACTTTACGTAAACCAACAATGTTTATAGTGCAAGTGAATTATTTCTTTACACATGTTTGTTCCTAAAAATAATACACTAGTATCGAGACAATCTTTATAAATAATTATAGTATGAATGCAACAGTCTGATCACTCTGATCCTCAGGTTATCTGAGACTGAGCCGAGTTCTACGTACCTTATATTTACAGATTTTCGATGGAGGTTTGATCGCTGCAACGCCAACACAGCCAGTGATAGTGTCAGTTGTTGAATTAGCCATTTGTTGACAAAATATCAGCGAAAAACGAGAGTAAGGAAGGTTGTAAACGACTGTAGAGATACAGCTGGAACAGTTGCGAAATATATGAGCCAAAGTCTATCATGCGCATCATCTGCGCATGTGCAAAACCATAATAGTCATGTATTTCGCAGGTCACAAATTTCGCGTTACACCTGCACAATTTCTGTGCCGGAACGCCGTTGCGCCGCTCCGATCTCGAAAGAGGTACATCTTGTATCGGATAGCTTTTTGTGTCGTTTCAGCTCCAGTGTGAACCGAGATCGAAATCGTTTCGGAAGTATATTAATAGAATAGAGCGTGGTGATTGGTTGGATCACGGGGTTATATCGTATTCGGCACGAAACGGCACATAATTATATATGCCGTCTGTTCACACTATATACCGGATAGGTTTTCGTGCCGGCACGAAAACCTATCCGGTATAGTGTGAACGGGGCCTTAATCACTAATCAACCTCAATGCCATGCTATATGCACAGATTACGACACTGACGTGGTGTGATTTCTCTAAACCAAGCACGGATCTCACCGCAACATCACGAGTCGATGACGTTGCTTGTTTTGTATAGATCACGGATCTCATCTAAAATATAATAAACTATAATAATTAGTCGTTCAGTTAGTGAAAGTCTGACAAATCTAACGAAACTGTAAAAACTGTGAATATATTTGCGATATATAGTAAAAAGAATCTGTATAATACACTTTCGGGCAAGCTTTCGGGCTGTTTTCGAGAGCGGCTAGCCTACAATCATGACCAAAAGTAGACTGAACACCCCCGTGTTTTGCAACTTTTCTGCTCCCCCTCCCCTTTTTCAATCTTGAATGTCTTTATAAAATTTCTACTGGCAAAATATTTTGAGTACGAACCCTTATATTTTCGGCAGAATTCGCTAGTTTTCAACCTTGGAAAGAGGGGGCACGAACGTTTATAGAAATTTAAAGCAAGTGTCCTGACAACATTTGACTATATTATAGGTCTAATTTGATGTTGTCGAACGTTGTCGTTTATAGAATCACAAAATTACCTTATAGAACTAATCACCCTACTGTTATAAAATAATTTTTCGCCTCAGGCTCAGTGAATATCAGTGAATAATAACCCAGGGGTGGCGCCGGGAATTCCCCAACACAGGCGGCTAAGGTCCCCGACAGGGGGGCCAGTAGGAGAGTCAGTGGGCATCCTCCCCCGGAAAATTTGAACGTCTAGAATAGCCTTTTCATCTTTTCCGCGTGAAATTATTGCAATAACCGACAAGCTACAGCATCTATTTTCATGCTATCAATAAAGAAAAAAGTGTTGAACACCTAGTGTGGTCATTAACCTTTGCCATTTTCGTTCAATAAGAAAATGGGATTTTACGTGTTGTAATTATTAATACTGTTGGCCTGTACACAATATATACCGTATCGTGTGTTTCTAAAGGAGTTTTATTTCACTATTAAAGCATTAATTACGGACTTGTCTGGCTTAATCAGTTAAAACGTTCTTTGGCAATTGTTAAAAATACAATTTTTCTTCCAGATAATTACCCGACAAATGCTGTAAATTTTCCCCGATGGGGCCCCTCTGCCCCCCTCTGGCGCCACCCCTGTAATAACTGTTGAGAATTGGATCCTAGTTTATTATTGACGTCACGTGATAAAATTCCTGGAAGAGATCTTCCTCGAACTGAACTCTGTTACTGAGAACTTGAATGTAGTCTGATGTAGTCAACACCGCTGCCAAACGTTTTGCGCATGCGCGACGTCCGAGCTCGTCCTCAGAAAAAGAGCGGGAAAACACTGAAATATTTGGACTGGTCCGAGAGTCCGACACAAAAGTTAAAATTATAAGTACGTATACTACCGAAAAGATAAGGTAGATCATTTTTTGTCCATGGCTTCTTTGTCAATATTGTAACATATTCTGAATTTACCCCTTCGTAATTTTCTTTACCCTTTTTTTAAAACACAAATGAATAGTCGAGTCTTACTTAGTCTTCGCTGTCTGGTTGTTGTCGCCACGGCTTCTCTTGATATTTATTATAGAGAATTCACGCATGCGCAAACGTTTGGCAGCGGTGTTGATGTAGTCTGATGTGGTATGATGTAGTCTGATGTTGATGTAATTCTCGAAGTTGTCTGATCAAAGTGATTAAACGAAGATTGTCTAGTAGTGTACGTTTTACACATATGGTGCCGACTCCCGGGATTGGAAAACTGGGATTATTTTGGAAGACGTTCAGTCTATTCTGGTTGTTATGAACTGAAATCTGAAGGCAAGGCGTAGCAAAATCATGTCGGAAAAGAAGAAGAAATTGCTTAAATATCGCGCTGGTCATCGCAGTTTTGTCAGGAAAACTATCGATAACGCTAAAGAATTTATCGCTGGAGAAAATCCTGTCGAGTTAAAGAAGTTAAAGGCTTAAAGCTCCTTCGTACCACACTTCAAAGCAAGAGTTCGGAGCTTCAAGTGTTGCCGTGTTGGATCGTGATGTAGTCGAACTGTTGGAAGATGACTCAAAGATTGACGAAGAAGTGTCAGAGAGTTGTGACTTTACCAGTGCCATTCAGGAGTGTATTGTCGAATTGGAAGCTTTAATGGTAGCAGAATAAATACAAGCGAAAGGCCAGCAATTAATTGAATGCACAAGCCATGGGAACATCTTCAAGTCAACTGCCAAAGGTTCAAGCTCACGCAAGGCAACCGCGAAGCTAGAACTGAAGAAATTCCATGGAAATCCCATCGAATGGTACCCATTTTGGGAGTCATTCGAGTCAGCAGTTCACAAGAATCCAAATCTATCAGCTATAAATTTAATTATTTAAAATCACTTCTTATGGGAACAGCTCAAAGTGTCATCACTGGTTTAGCTCTGACGAGTACAAATTACGACAAGGCAGTTGAATTGCTGAAGAAAAGATTTGGAAATCGTCAAATTGTGATCTCCAGCCATATGGAAGTGCTCACCAAAATTCCTAAGATAACAGAGATTGGCGATGTGAAGCGACTACGAAACTTGTACGACCTAGTGGAATCCCATGTACGTGGTCTGGAAAGTGTGGAAGTTTCCCCAGAGATGTATGGTTGCTTCTTGACACCCATCATTCTTCAGAAATTACCCGAGGAGTTCCGAATCGCAATTACACGCAATCTGGGATCTGATACGTGGGAACTGAAGGATATTCTGAGTGAGTTTCACAAGGAACTACAATTGAGAGAACAGTGTTTACTGAACACCAAAGAGCCAAAGGATTTGAAGCTACCAGGCCCAGGTCGTCAGAGAGGTGAGTCATCCTATTCTACAGCAGCCTTATACTCAGATAACTCTAAAAATCCTCAAGGTTCCCGTGTGTGGTGTTCATACTGTAATGGAGACCATCGAAGCAATGTTGTAACTACTCCTGAGTCGAGAAAGCAAATTCTCAAGAAAAAGGGAAGGTGTTTTCTCTGCTTGAGAAGTGGTCATTTGTCACGCGACTGTCAAAGTCCTGTAAAATGCTTCAAATGTCATAAGGCTCACCATGTATCAATTTGTAACAACTCTGAACAACCCTGGGACACACAGGAACCAGGTGAGGAACAATCTGCCCAAACTACAACCAGTGCATACTGTGATGAAGAATTGAGAGGATCAGTTTTGCTTCAGACTGCAACTGCTGATGTGATGCGTCTAGATGATGAAAGCTATTCAAGAAGTGTTCGTCTAGTCTTTGATTTGTGCAGTCAGAGAGTGATTGGTAAAGATTCACTTTTGATAAAAACATTTGGAGAGTCTGATGCTAGGCTACGTTCATGTGAGATTGTTCAAGTTGGTATCAAGACAGCATTTGGAGAAACTGTGTATGTTCAGGCGTATGTAGTACAGTGATATGTGGTCCACCTACTCAACCCCCTGCAGAACTTACTCAGTGTACCTATGAGCACTTACGTGGCCTTCTATTGGCAGAACGGGCAGGTGTAAGAGATCAGACAGTTAGTATTCTCATTGGTGCTGACTACTACTGGTCCTTCATGGTTGAAGGTTCCGTGATAAGAGGTGCCCCATGTGAACCAGTTGCCCTAGCGACCAAATTGGGATATGTCTTATCTGGATCCACCATGGTCAGACCAGAGGATAAGAATGGATGAACCTCACTGCAACTCACGTTCTCAAAGTGGAATCAAGCATCGTTAAAGAAGATGCATTAACCTCCGAAGTTAAGAAATTTTGGGACTATGAATCTCTTGGAATCCAGGACCAGAACTTCTCTCTGTATGACAAGTTTGTTGATGAAGTTGAATTTGTGGAAGGAAGATATCAAGTACCATGAACTGCTTCCAGATAATTTTGCCTTGTGCAAATCAAGACTTGCATCACTCCTGAAGCATCTGGGGTCAAACCCTGAAGTAGCAAGGCAATACAGTGATGTCATTCAAGAACAACGTGAACAAGGAATTATTGAGCCAGTGGGGCAAAGTATCAACAATGGTGTGGGCAAGGTCCATTATATTCCTTACCACGAAGTGATTCGAAACCACAAAGCTGCGTGTTGTTCATGATGCTAGCGCTCAGTCAGGAAGAAACACACCAAGTCTCAATGACTGTCTCTATGCAGGTCCACCTCTGTCTCCACTCATTTATGATATCCTCCTGAGGTTTCGCATCCATAGAACTGCCATCATAGGAGACATTGAGAAAGCTTTTTTGAATGTTTCAGTTGATCCAAGAGACCGTGTCTATCTGCGCTTTCTGTGGGTTGATGATGCCTTAAGAGAACACCCAAATCTTCAAGTATACAGATTTGCAAGAGTTGCCTTTGGTATCTCGTCCAGCCCATTCCTATTAAACGCCACGATTCGTCATCACCTTACCTCCACTGATATTCCCAGAGAGTTTGCTGAGAAAGTGTTCAAAAGTCTGTATGTGGATGATTTTGTAAGTGGAGATGATTCCAACGACTCCGTCTTCGAGATGTACAAAAATCTGAAGTCCTCATTCAACAACGGAGGTTTCAATATGCGAAAATGGTCTTCCAACTCAGCAGTTCTACAAGAAAGAATGGAAGAAGTCGAAAGTCAGCAGAAAGTCAGCGAAAGTCAGTCCGAAGATACTGAACATTCAAGTATGTCTGTGGAAGTCCAAGGAATTCAGGAAGAAGATCAAACCTTCTCAAGCTCACTAGTCGAATCAGCAAGGAAGCCTGACACAGCAAAGTTGAAAGTCCTTGGAGTAGGAGGAGATAATCAGAAAGAAAAAAACAAAAACATCAGTGATGTCCCAGTCACAAAGAGAGTTATTCTTGGTACAACAAGCAAGCTGTACGATCCTCTGGGATTTCTGACCCCTGTTATCGTTCTTCTGAAGATTATCTTCCAATCTATTTGCAAATCGAAAGTGGATTGGGATGGCCCTGTTGATTCATTCCTTCATGAAAGGTGGTTGAAGCTCGTCTAAGACATGAAGAACGTCGGAGTCTTGGAGCTGAAGAGACATTACTTCTGCAATTCATCATTAGCAGAGTTACGAAGCGTTCAACTCCACGGATTCGCTGATGCATCGGAAAGGGCATATGGAGCGGTTGTCTACCTACGTGTTGAACTGAAATCTGGAGCTGTCTTCACTGAAATTGTGTCTTCAAAGACTCGTGTTGCACCAGTGAATGGGAACACCATACCTCGCCTTGAGCTATTGAGCGCCCTCGTTCTAGCCCGACTAATGAGCAGTGTCTTAACAGCATTTGAGGGAACATTAAAGATTGATTCTATTTTCTACTGGTTGGACTCACAAATTGCCTTGTGGTGAGTATGGGGGATGAAAAAGGAATTCAAGCAGTTCGTACAGAATAGAGTCTTGGAGATTCGTCGGCTTGTAAAGCCAGCACAATGGAACTATTAGCTGATATCTGTTCTCGTGGATCGATAGCTTCGAAGCTAATTGCCAACCACGTGTGGTGGAATGGTCCAGAGTTTCTTCTAAAAAGCAACGAATTCTGGCCTAGTATTCAAGGAAATTCGATGGAAGTCGCAAATGATGATTCAGATCCCCTTCTCGAGTTGAAGAAGGAAAAGCCAAGCAGCTTGAAGAAACGGCAGAACAGCACAATTCTGAACATTGTCTCTGAAAAAACGTCAAGAGGGAAGTTA
This sequence comes from Paragorgia papillata, assembly GCA_035771165.1. Lineage (NCBI taxonomy): Eukaryota > Metazoa > Cnidaria > Anthozoa > Scleralcyonacea > Coralliidae > Paragorgia > Paragorgia papillata. The sequence goes on along the minus strand of JAWNZC010000322.1, from coordinate 10,234,515 downwards.
AATCTCGAATGCCTCATTTCTTTGGAAAGATTTAGTAGTCTACGGCGACTGTTGCGAGTCACCTCATACTGTACGTCTTGCGATTTGTGTCTAGTCTCAAGCTAAGTAAAGCAAGAAAGGAGTTGATTCTTGGAGAAATTAATCAATCAGAACTCGACCAAGCAAGAGAACTTTGGTACAGGGAGGTACAAAGAACTGTTCTTGAAGATAAGAAATTTGGTCAGGTGAAAGTTTCATTGCAACTGTACGCAGATGAGAAGGGAATCCTGAGATGTGGAGGACGCCTTGAAAACGCGCCAATCCCGTATGCTGATCATTTTCCGATATTTCTTCCAAGATGTTCTCGCTTTACACACTTGGTCATCGAGGATTGTCACAAGAAAGTCATGCACAACGGCGTGAGAGATACACTTACTGAGCTTAGGTCAAGATTTTGGGTGCCCAAAGGAAGACTATAGCCGTAAGGACGATGATAAAAATATGTTCAGTTTGTAAGAAGATTGAAGGAAGAAGCTATGCTGTTCCTCCTCCTTCGCCACTCCCTGATTTTCGGTTAAGCGACGAGTTTGCGTTCCACTCGAGTAGGCGTAGATTTCGCTGGTCCTCTCAAAGGACGTATTCTCAAAGAAAGGAGAAGCGAAGAAAGCATACATAGCATTGTTTACATGTGCTATATACAATCCGTGCCGTCCATCTGGAACTAGTACCTAATCTGAGTGGAGAAAGTTTCGTAAGAGCTCTGATTCGCTTTAAAGGAAGACGAGGAACACCTACCTTGATTGTTAGCGACAACGGGAAAAATTTTAAGGACGAAAATTAAGGTGCAGACCTATTGTCAACGTGGTGGTACAGAGTGGAAGTTCAATGTCGAAGCAGCCCCATGGTGGGGTGATTTTTTCGAGCGACTTGTCAAGTCAGTCAAGTTATGTCTGAAGAAGTGTCTACGAAATGCTCGATTGGACTACGATGAACTGTCTACCAGTTTGGTGGAAGTTGAAGCTGTATTGAATTCGCGACCCTTAACGTATGTTTATGACGAAATGGAAGAACCGTTGACGCCTTCCCATTTGATTGTTGGCCGCAGAATTCTATCCGTTCCAGCAAAGAGCTCTTTCAACGAAGATGTCGTAAATGAAGGAACAATCACAAGGAGAGTAAAATTCTTGCAGCGAACCCTTGATCACTTCTGGAATCGTTGGCGAGCCGAGTATCTGACAGAACTTCGTGAACATCATCGGTATTCCAAGAGAGCAAGTTCACTCCATAAGGTGAGAGTGGGAGATATAGTATGTCTACACGATCACAAGATCCCAAGACGACGGTGGCGCCTGGGAAAGGTCGAACGCTTACTCCCCGGACATGATGGTCATGTCCGAAGTGCTATAGTAAGAGTGAAAGCGGGTAACTCCCCTACATCTCAATTTAGACGTCCTTTGCAAAGGTTGTACCCCTTGGAAGTGGAGCAAGATACCAAACCTGACAGTCCTGTGGCACAAGGAGTGAACATTCCTATTAGAGTAGTAAAGGACGAAGATATACCGCATGTAGTCGAGAACATTAGATGATTTTTTTTTATTTGCATGTTATATTAGGATGATTCTAGTTTGTCAATAGTTTTTGTTACGATTTTGAACACCAAACTAGATTGATAATATCAATCAAGGCCGGATAGTGTGTTGAGAATTGGATCCTAGTTTATTATTGACATGACGTGATAAAATTCCTGTAAGAGGTCTTCCTCGAACTGAACTCTGTTACTGAGAACTTGAATGAAGTCTGATGTAGTCTGATGTGGTCTGATGTAGTCTGATATTGATGTAATTCTCGAAGTTGTCTGATCAAAGTGATTAAACGAAGATTGTCTAGTGTACGTTTTCGTTTTGCACAATAACCTCGACTTTGTTTCGGTTATTCAGTATTTACCGATATTCACCTCACCTTCGGCGAATAATTGTTAAGTATTAATTGTATATTGCAATATATTGTATATGACTTTATTCTCTCAGTCAACCAGAAATAAATTTCAAAACAAATTATTTTCTACGTAAGTATAGTATTTTTAGTGTGAAGTTGTTAAAGTTTTACTGACTTGTTTTTGCTGCACAAATTGTCGTAACTAGTTAAAATTATGCCGCGGCACTGTGGGAACACAAGTGTGAATATTTGTCGGGGGTGGGGTTATAAGTGGCTCTCACCCACTTAATTTTTGCCCCTCCCAAACCTGTCCTTATCTGGCTAACGCCAGACGATTTTATTCATCTCTGGGGAAGCCCTCGGACATGCAGGAATGAGTTAAAGTGTTTATGAAAGAAAAATTAGATCTTTCTTATTTGAAATAACATGCACTTAACATTTTTGCAGTTTTTCGTTTCCTTGCTTCGTTGTTGAGATATTTCAAGTAGTGTGATACGCATGCAATTAAACATTTTGCCGTCACATGCGCGTCATGAGTTATCGAAAAAAGTTATATATCGCTGCTATTATCAAACCAAATTAATTCGACGGAAGCATGTGAGTGCATGTGTTTCTCTCACAAAACCAAATATGTAGTCGAATTTTCAAGTAATTATATTTGAGAATACCAAAGCTAAATAACTTTTTCCGATAACACATTATGTACATGTGACATCAAGATGTTTATAACTGCAAAAAACTGCAATAGACGTTACTCCGATCCGTGCTTTTCAAATAAACTTAATTTAATGCAAGCGGCTCAAGGATGTCCCTCGGTAGACCAATGATATCAAAACATCGGTTTTTAATTATTTCAAAATAACTCTTTAATTTAGATAATTTGACAGACCTCCCTCCCCTAAATAGTGCTTCATATCCCTTTCATTCGCATTGTTGTTGTTTAACAACTTTATCTTTTTTACTCTGTTTAAGGCTAGACGATTTTACTCGTCAAGGTGAGACATATACGCCTCGGAAAGCTATGCATGAAAGAGATATTCAGTTAGTCTTTGTACAATAGGTGGTGAGCCCAATATCACTCGGAATTTTTCTTCCTACAAGTCCTCACCTATAGATTTTTTTACTCACTTCCTTGACCAATATCACCCCGAAGATTTTTCTTCCCTACAAGTCCTCATGATCATGCATTCACGCGTAGTATAGATTCTTTTACTCGCTGTCTTACTATTATATATGTGCTTTTCATTACATTAACGCTATATCAGAATCGTATGTTATTTGGTTTATAATAATCATTGGTTTTCTTGTGGTGTGAAGAAATTAAGAAAATTGGTAAGAACTTTTGTATATTATGCATGCTCAAATGGTAGTGCTATATACTCAAACATATATGAAATTATGTGAACGTTTTTATTATGGTGCCTGTTGATAATCGATATATATATATATATATATATATATATATATATATATATATATATATATATATATATATATATATATATATATATATATATATATATATATCAATACGATATATACGATATATGTGTAACAAGAATGTTACAAAGCTGGCGTATGGTTCAAGAGTGCTCAATACCATTGCTGGTAGAGCGGAATAATGAAACAGTTAGAATGTTGCCTGAAGATCGCGTTACGCGTGAAACTTTGAGTAGCGACGAAAACATTCTAACTGTTTTATTATATATATATATAAATATATATATATATATGTATATATATATAAATATATATATATATAATGTATTAGCGCCGTAATGGCTGCTTAAAATTACGTCCGACTTTAATCCAGTTTTTGTGGCTTTCAAAATGCTTCTAGTGCTTCGCTTTTGTATCAGTTGTGGTTACTAAGGATTATCAGTTAAGTTGATTATGTCTTATTCGAGAAACTTTTTACTATCTCTGAGAAATTGGTGGAAACCGTCCTGCCTAACCTTTTATTCAAGTCACGCCTCGTCGAACAAGATGCTTTCAAGACATGTATCGCCGAATACACCGCTTTCAAGACAAGTTTGGGAAAGACTACAAGCTTTTAATATTCTCCCTTTTTATAGAGGCAAACGTGGTGGAAGAAATTCCCGACCCCTTCCAACGATACGACCAATTAAGCCATGGATTACGCCACGTCTTGCTTCAAGTCAAACAAAAGTTTTAAGAGCAAACTATGTCAACAAGCACAACTTATTAAATATTCAACTTATGGCCTCAACTTCTAAAGAAACTTTTCGTGGTTTCCCCGAACTTTTTCTCAGCAATACAAGATCCCTAGTGAATAAAATTGACGAACTTGCTGCTACTCTTCAAAATATAAATCCTGATGTTGCGATAATCACAGAAACTTGGCTGTCTTCTAATATCTCTGACAACCTAATTAGCATACCTCAATACTACATCTACAGGAAAGATAGATCTCTCGATAAACGTGGTGGTGGTGTTTGTGTTTACATCAAAGACAATTTAAAGCATTCCCCGTTAGCCGAGTTGAACAATTCTGATGTTGAATGTTTTTGGTCCCTACTAAAACCTGATCGTCTCCCACGTGGTATTAACTCCATTATTCTTGCTGCAGTTTACCACCCTCCCAACGCAGACGACAGCATTCTTCGTCAACATTTATATGACTCGTTGGATCTGGCCCTTATGAAACACCCTAACGCTGCAATCATTCTTGCTGGTGACTTTAATCAGTTCAACCATTCCAGAATCTGCTCCTCCTTCAAAACTGAAGAACTTAGTATGTCAGCCAACTAGAGGCAGCAATATCCTCGACAAGATATTCACTAGTGTCTCAATGTTCTATAACAAAGCCGATATTTATACCCCAATTGGAAATTCTGACCATTCTTCTGTCGTCGTAAAACCATGCCAACCTCCACGTCATCCACCTGCCAAAACGGTTCGTAAACTAAGATATCCTCCTAGTTGCAGGCACTCCTTCGATGAAGACCTTAATGAAGTCAACTGGACACCTATCTACCATCTTGCTACGTGCCAATCAAAGCTCAACTACTTTATGAATGAATTAAATAACTTAATGGTCAAGCATTTCCCGATGAAATCCTTTAAACCACATCCAACGGATAGGCCTTGGATAACTCCAGAAATCAAAGATGCCGTCAAAAAAAGACAAAAACATTGGTCTTTAAACAAACAGTCCTTTCGCTTCAAGTATTACAGGAACCTTGTAAACAAACTCTGCAAAACAGCTAAATATAAATATTTTGAGTCGAAATTAAACAACACGCATGCCTCTTCGCACACCTGGTGGAATAACGTTAAACATCTATCTGGAACTTCCAAAAGTAAATCATCCATCAACATTATGCATCAAAATGAAATCCTAACTGGACCCGCTTTGGCAAACTTCATCAACCAAGCCTTTGCTAATGTTTCAAATGACATCGCTCCCAACTCATGGAGTCCACTACCTATCGCCCCTGAGGAAAATCCTGATAGATTTTTCATTTCAGTTGACAGCGTCCAAAAAGCCTTGTCTGCCATCAAGGTGTACAAATCTAGTGGTCCAGATAACATTCCAAATTGGTTGCTCAAGAAACACTGTTATTCTTTATCCTATCCGATTTGTCATATTTTCAATTTTTCAATCCAGGAAAGTTCTGTACCAACGTTGTGGAAATGTGCAAATGTTATCCCAATCGCAAAAAACAGTGTGACCCGATCTGCAGAAGACGACTTACGACCTATCTCACTTACCTGTGTTCTTAGTAAGATACTTGAAGGCTTTGTTTGTAATTGGCTGTGGCCCTATTTGTCACCATTTCTGGATCCTCACCAGTACGGATGCATAAAGAATTCATCCACGACACATGCTCTCATAAGACTTCTTCATAATTGGCTTGAAGGAATCGATGCACCTGGGAATTCTATCCGATCATGCATGATTGACTTCGCTAAAGCATTTGATCGTATAGATCATAATATCATTCTACGTAAACTGGAGATCCTTGAAATCCATCCGCTGCTAATCAACTGGATAGCTGATTTTCTTCGTAACCGTATGCAAAGGGTTAAGCTTGCTAATTGCTTTTCTAACTGGCTACCTAAAACTGCAGGCGTTCCACAAGGAACCAAACTTGGTCCTTTACTCTTCATAATTATGATTAACGACCTTGTTTTGGCCCCAACCAGTAATGGTTATCCAATTATTAAGTATGTAGACGACTGTACAGTGTTTGAAATCTACAATAAGAACTCCAGCTCTAATCTCCAAAGCCAGATTGAACAAATTTCATCCTGGTCATCCACTAATTGTATGAATATCAATGCCAAGAAAACCAAGGAAATGAGAATCAGTTTTCTCAAACAACCGCCTGAAGTACAACCCCTGCGCATCAATGGAAATGAGATCGAAGTTACCGAATCCTTCAAACTTCTAGGTATTTGGCTCACTGCTGACCTTACTTGGAATCTACACGTGGATAAAATCACTTCAAAAGCCTCTAAGCGTCTATATGCTCTTCGCATCCTAAGACGAGCGGGTCTTAGCCAGAGTCATCTATGTATGATTTATTGCTCTTTTGTCAGACCGACCCTCGAATATGGCTGCCCGGTATGGCACACGTCACTTCCAAAGTATCTAACCGACACCATCGAGAGCATCCAAAAAAGCGCTCTTGCTATCATTTATCCTGATTTAAGCTACGCCGAATCACTTGCTAGGAGTGGTCTCAACCTTCTTTCATCGAGAAGAGACACCTTATGTAAAAGGTTTTTCAGGAATTTGACTACTGACAATAACAATAACAAACTCTCTGATCTTCTACCTAGGAGAGAGAACCACTAACCTATAACTTGAGACAAAAGAGAAATTTTGCCCTAGTTAAATGCCGAACAGAACGGTTTAAGAAAAGCTATATACCGTTTGCCATTCAACATTTTTTATAGATATTAACTATTTTAGAATTATATTATTGTATATAATATTTTAGTCGTACATATATTTAATTTGTATGAAAACGCAATTCAGTTTGCTTCTGCAACTGCAAAGTTTTTCAATAAAGCCTAAATAAATTTAAAAAAAAATAAAATATATATATATATATATATATATTTAGCGCACAGTTCAGGCAGAACAAACTGTTTCTGGTTTAGGATTGAGCTTGTAATAAACAATCTAGTAATAAATAATATAGTATTAAATAATATAATAATAAATAATATAGTAATATAACTTTTAATTCCAAGAATACTCTGAATATATCCAAAACATATTGTCGAATTTTCAAATTATTTAACCGATTTTAATACTTTCCAAATTATTTGTAAAATCAAAACATTTTTTGTATTGTGTTTTATTGTATCGGCGTATCGTGTCGTGTCGTATCGTATATATCGTATCGTATATATCGTATCGTATTGAATGTATTGTATAATGATCACGCGAAATGATCACGAAAATCCCTGATTTCCAAATACCAAGTAATACTATTTACTGATGTAACCACATATGGCGTCTTGAGGTTCTCAAAAAATTTATTAAGATGGTTCTTTGATCTTCGAACAAGATGTTCGAAGCACTTTAAAACATGCGTAAAATTGACTTCAGTTTTAGAGGTTAAACGTCCCTTGATATGTGTAATCTGATTCAAACTAACAACGTAATATTAACGTTTGGTCATTTTATTTCAAATTTTAAAAAAAATAACAGATTAAGTAATTACAATGCGTGCTGACAATATTAATTTTTTACGAAGCAGTCTTATCAAATTTGCATAATTTAAAATGTCTTTTAGAAGATGGATGGCATGCAGATTATACATTTGATATACAAGAAGAATTCTATAAAGTAGCTTTATCGTTTCAGCTTACACACGCTGGTGTTGTATTTCGCTATATATCGTTATTCTTTATCATAATACAGTTTTAAAATGATAAAATCAAGGAAATTAAAAACAGCAATTGAAGCCGTCGTTCCGCCCACTTGTCAAAAATCTGCACCGTTGAGAAAATGTCAACACAAACTGGGTTATAACTGAAGAGCGGATTTTATTAACTTTCATGTATATTTATTTGCATGGGCCGAAAGAGTATAGTCGGAATACTATTACCCGTAAATTTCATGAAGTTCCAAGCTAAACTTTTCGAAATATGAGGTTTTGGGTAGGCAGTTAATGCTATTTTATTATTTATATAACAAGCGAGCGGTTTATTCCTTTTCGAAATCTTTGCCCGTCGGCGGATATTTTACCTCGCGTAAATATATCAGTAAATATCAGTGATATTATTTTCTATTTTCCAGGGGCACTTTTATATTTGTTATATACATTTATTGCAATTTTACTAGTAATACAAACACATTTTATATCTGAAAAACGATCAAGCCTTGACTTGCTACGCATGCAAGGCAGCATATGCTCGTAAAAGGCGTAAAATTTTATTATTTGCCAGATCTTGTTTACAAAATTTAACACTTGTAGCCTTTTCAAAGGCTTCCGCGCGTTTTCAGTATTTATATGAGCAGCAAGGACATAATAAAAATATCAATCTTCGTAAATTTTGTTCGAAATATAAGCTTTCGAGTAAACAAATGACTTTTTATATTTCACTTCAGAGTATATTTCACTTCGGACTATATTTTCACTTCTGACAATATTTATCGTACGCTCATACGCTTATAATATTGATTTTCACACACATTTTAATAGTTGCATGGGCAGAAAGAGTATAGTCGAAATGCTACGCTTCGTAAAGTTTATGAGGTTCTTAGCTAAACTTTTCGAAATATTAGCTTTCGACTAAACACTTTGCGCACACCATATTTTAATATTATGAATCATTCAATCAGTGATCGGACCAATCCAAGCAGGATTAAGAACGTTGGCTTCAATAGTTTGTCTTCACGCTCTCTCCTCCCTTTACTCCCCGCCCCCACAGAGAGTGCCTGTTCACAGGTACCTGCGTGCGAACCGTGATGCGACCTAACTAGTTAAAGGTGCTGTCCTATCCGTTCTGGGCATGACCCATCATCTTTGTTTGAGGCCTCTCAAAACATGAAAGGATAATTACATGAAGTACTCAGTTCAGTGTAAACCGTTAGGAGCAACATTGCAGAAAACCAAGTGATTAAGCGAGGATATCTTTTCGGATTTCTTATATTCTTCTGAAAATGTTTTGTTTTGGGTACAAGTAATGAAGAGGAAGCAAGAAAAGCTTACAATCTCGAATAAGGCCGTGTTTACATGAAGCGGATTGACAGTCCATTCAGATCGAAAAACGCTAGTGAAATCAATCCGGGCACATGTTTACTTGGAGAATCCGATCTTCTTGGAACATTGTTTTCGGTTTTGGAACACTATTTTGTGTGCTTCCCGTCTGCCATTTGTCATTTCAAGTCAAACCGTGTTTACATGAATCAGATTGGATACATTCAAGTCGATCATTGCTTCAATCTCAAGTCAAACAACTCCACTGCGTGGATTGACTTCGATAGTTCGATCGGCCATTCGTTTCGATCAGATCGAAAACTTTCAATCTTCTTCATGTAAACACAACAAGGAGAAACAACATGGGAGATTTGACTTCATGGCTAGAAATCCAGGACACTCAGCGGCAGTGGCCTGTGGGCTCATATTTAGATGGAATATTAATTTGAAAATTCTGATGGCTAAATATCGATCATTTCGGCTATAAACAGAAGTCTATAGCAATAAATTAAAGTAGAGTTATTCGCTAAAATGTCTTATTGACCCATTTCTTACCCAAATATCAAATTACAAAAGGTTTAATCGTCTAGACAGGCCTGTACACTCATACTCACAAAAATTGCCGCATAAATTTCGGTTATTATTTCTGAATCCACAGTCACATTTAATAATAATAACAGCAGTTAAGACCCTGGCAACAGCAACAGCTCCATAAGAAATGGCGGACAAGAACCCGAAATTATCGAGGAATGCATTGCTTCTTCACGCCGAGTTCAGTATTTATCTCGGCGCTTGATGGATTAAATTACAACGACTCGGCTGCCAATAAATCGTACATTTTAAGGTCTTTGGGAACCTATTAAACAACGAAAAAGTGGAACGAACAACTCCGCAAAACAAAGTAACGTTCATCCCGAGCAAATTCAGACGTTCGCATCGTGGACAAACAACACAGAAGCAGCCAAAATTGGAGCTCCAAAATAAGTGATATAGCAGATTAATAGACTTTAAACAGCGAATAAGAGGTATGCTTGTGAGGGGCTCGGGAACCTATTTAGGACGCTCCAAACTTAATGGAAATTGTAGTGCTGAACGATTGTTCAATTTGGTGAAGTTTTGGACGTTCGCATGTCGGAATTTACAATAGTAAATAACCGAAAATGATTGTTCTTTATATTTCCTTAAGAAATCTATTGAAGGACGCCATATTGAATTAATTAAAAAGGGATTCAGTGCGCATGCTTTGCCGCCATGTTGTCCTCGATTTCTGGCCATGGGACACTCAATCCGCTTCATGTAAACAAGGGCTAAGGTATCAGTATATGTTTTTGTAAATGAAGATGTAAACATTAGTTTCGTACATGCGCAGAACGGATTGAACTGCACCTTTAAACTCCTTATTGAGCTGCATGGTAAAAAAATAGGTACGCAATGCGTACATGTGACTACTACAGTTAAGCACAGAAAGAAATATAGACTTAAGAAGCAATGCATGAAAACTGTGTGAAAAGCACACAAACGCACAAAAAATGTGTATTGCTAATTTGAACATGGCACATTCCATATATACATCTTTACTGGCTGTTTCCAAAACATAAGCATATATTAGCATTATAAACATGCCCCCAAGTTTTACGTGAAGTGAACTTGTAAAATTCAGATTTTTGTACGAAGCCCAGATAGCTTATCTGGTAGGGAAATCCTAGCTAGAGAACCACTCTAGTGGTGCTTTGAACGACCCAATTTAACTTTTATCCACTGAACAGCACTATCAGATACATAACTAATCAGTGGATAAAATTTTATATTAGGTTGTTCAAAGCATGATTAGTGCTGTTCTTTAGCTAGGACTTATCAACTAGCTAAGCTATCTCGGCTTTGTACAACTCACCCCAGATCAACAACGTTGTGTTCCAAAACAACTTACATTTTACCTGTCATAAATATGCTGTCAGTGGCATTCAAGTGTAATGGACATCACTAATATTTTGTGATTCTGCTAGTATTTTAAATAAGACAGTACAACAATACTCAGTATTGTAGTTTCAATAGATATATTTCTTCATTTCAATGCATTCAACTTATCAAGGCTTTAAGTTTCCAAACCGTTCACAAAAGCTTTTCAACAATTTATCAAAATGTACAATTAAATTACACTTAGACACCAGATCATAGAATATTTTAGTACTTTTACAAGAGTCAGACTTCTGATGTATCTACTATTCTGTGGTCAGACCGCTGTAGCAGCTCTGGTGTGCACAAACTTTGGTTTCTTAATTTCATTATACAAGATATTGAACAACACCTAAAACAAGTAAACATAGCACCAAGTCAAGGTTTTGTAATATCTATGTAACAGCCAACATATTTTGTCAGCATAAATATCTTATATACATGTATATAGTGTAAATACATGGCAATGTGATATATACTTCTCAAACTCATTATTAATTCATAAACCAAACACACAGGAAAATCATAAGCGAGACAAAGGTTTGATATGTGATCAAACACTTGGATTAAAATACTGATTCATTTGACAACTGATTCATTTGCTGATTTATTTGATCTTGAAACACTCGAAAGTTGTGTTTGATCTAATATCAAAACACCTAGCTCGAAGTTGGTTAAAACACACTTCGCACTCTTAGTATACATCTCAAAGGCACAATAATTCATGAGGAAAACACAATGGAAATCAGCACCATGTCTGTGGTTTGGATATCGGAGGAAGAAATTACATAAATTAAGCAAACTTTTACCTGGACTTTCTCTTAAAATACTGATTTGTTTGAGATATGCTATATCAAACACTCGGAGGAGTGTTTCATCAGGATATTCAAACACTTTGAAGTTTGTTCAAAAACCTCGGCTTCGCCTTGGTTTTCAACAAACGTCTCAGTGTTTGGATATCCTGATGAAACACTTCCTCGTGTATGACTAGTATGGAATGTGCGATTTTCGAGAGCCGGACAGACGATCGCCAGCCTACGATTGTGCGCCAGGGAGCGTCACGACAGTCTTCACCACTCCTTTTGTGTGTGCCGGAAGTACATGAAAACTAGGGACTGTCGTCGGACTGATTTACGGATCTATATACTGATTATACTGAGGGGATATTAGGGAATTTTAGGGGACATAATTTATGTCATAAATCATAATACCAAGTCAGTCACCTTATAATATGAAAATTACATTGACAAACTCAAAAACGTTTAGTACAGCGGCATTCATTCGAAGACTACGTCATGTCAGCATCCGTGTAGCGTAATAAAATATTAAACACGATGTGTTACTGAACCACGTCCGGCCAGTGGCCACTCTGCTGACTGCTGCCAAACTCACAAACATTTCGCACGCAGTAATATATTCAGAATAAGTCAATTAGACGAATAGTAAGTTTAACTATTTTTTGTTTGCTAATTGCTACGCTTGGTGCGCCGAGCCATTAAAAATTAATTGTGCGCCAAGACGAAATTTTCCAGTATGATTATAATTTTTGTGCGCCGGTTCGTGCGCCGACAGCACATCGTGTGCGTCGGAAAACTTAAACTCATAAAGCGATTTTATCATTATAAATCATTTCTAGAAAAAACTTTGGTGTATATTGACAATTTATTCGATAAAAGAAGAAAAGCTTTGAAACAGGAGACAGTTGAAACTTGAAGCCCAACTTCTAGCGAACTTTATAAGCTGAAGCTGTGTGTGTTGAAATTATAAAACCAAAATCAAAACCCATACAAATTATTTCAGTTTATCGCCCTCCAAATGCTGGACCTGAATATCTGGATAAACTAGAGTGTTTTTTAAATGAACTAGATAATGATAATAAAGAGATTATTCTAACCGGCGATCTAAACTGCGATCTATCCCTAAGCGTCCGTCATGCTCGTACAAACAAATTAATTGACCTTCTAAACATTCATCAGTTGGAACAAGTGATTACTGATCCCACTAGAGTTACCTGTAGCCATCAATCTCTTATTGATATCATAGCTACAAACCGACCAGAAAAACTATTAAAATCTGGCGTACTACATATTGGAATCAGTGATCACAGCCTTGTTTATGCCTGTTTTAAAATAGCAATACCAAAAGAAAATCCTAAGCTTGTTGAAAGCCGAAGTTTTAAGAAATACAATGAAGAAAACTTCAGAAGGGATTTACTCGATGCTCTTAATAAGTGTGATTGGCATTCTACAGATCCTAACAAGTTATGGGATTTATTTAAATGCACATTTATTCTAATTTCTGAGATGCATGCTCCTTTAAAAACCAGAAAGGTTAGAAGTGAATATGCACCATGGATTACTCCAAATATTATCAGGGAGATGAACCATCGTGATTATTTAAAAAGAAAGGTTGTTGCCTCTAAATGTGAGAACAAGTGCGTAGCTTATAAGCGACAACGAAACCGTGTCAACAATTTGATTCGAACTGCCAAAAGAAAATTTTGTCTAGATACTATAGACGGTAACAGAAATAACCCAAAAGAAATGTGGAAGAACATCAATTTGGTATTAGGACGTCATGGCCGCAGCTCTAAAACAACACTCATATCATCAATTAAAGTAGATGATACAATATTTACAAATGAAGATGAAATTTCCGAGACTTTAAATATGCACTTTAACGAAGTAGGTGAAAATCTTTCCACTAGATTAGGTGGAACTAATAGGGTATTTTCTGAATATGTAACACCTATTCAAAATGAATTCAAATTCTCAACTATAACTGACGATCTCGTTGCAAAGCTCATTAACGAGATGAAGCCAAGTAAGGCAGCGGGTCTGGACAAAATACCAGCAAGACTATTGAAAGACTCTTCCCTTGTAATAGTTCCTTTTCTAACTGGCATTTTTAACCTATCAATTACTCAAGGTATTTTCCCAGATGACTTTAAACAAGCACGCATTTCACCAATATTTAAATCTGGTAATAAGGATGATTGCAATAACTATCGACCAATTTCAGTTATATCAGTTGTTTCTAAATTATTTGAGAAATTGGTTTATGGGCAACTAAATACATACCTAATGCAAAATGATGTTCTGACACGTTGCCAATCAGGGTTTCGTAGAGGGCACTCTACCGCCACGTCTCTGCTAAGTACAACTGATACTTGGTTGGTTAATATTGATCGTGGTCTTATTAATGGTGTCTTATTTCTTGATTTAAAAAAAGCTTTCGATACAGTCGATCATAATATATTATTTAAAAAGTTAGAGCTGTGTGGTGTTAGAGGTACTGCGCTACAATGGTTCATTTCCTATCTAAGTAACCGTGGCCAAGTCTGTAAGGTGGGAAGAGCATTGTCTTCTATGAAGTATATGAAAACTGGTGTGCCTCAAGGGTCAAATTTAGGTCCTTTATTATTTTTAATTTATATAAATGACCTGCCTAATTGTTTGAAAAATTCCACTCCAGCTATATTTGCCGATGATACTAATATAACTGTAACCGGTAGTTCAGGGCAAGACATCGAAACAAAATTAAACCAAGAATTAGATAATTTACAGGACTGGCTATTAGCAAATAAACTTTCATTAAACATCAGCAAAACTGAATACATGATAATTGGATCCAGGCAAAGATTATCACAAATCGAAACGGATCCGCATATTTTCATCGAAAATCAAACTATTAAACGAGTAGGTAGCACCAAAACTCTTGGAGTTTTCATTGATGAAAAACTAACATGGAAAACCAATATTGATAATATTTCTAAAAAAATATCTAAAGGGATAGGGGTTCTGCGAAGAGCCAAAGACGTTATCAGTAAAGAAAGTTTAGAAAGACTATATAAAGCTTTGGTGCTACCTCACTTCGACTATTGTTCCCTTGTCTGGGACAATTGTTCATGCGAATTAAAAGAAAGACTGCAAAAATTACAGAATAAAGCCGGTCGCGTAATTACTGGTGACAGTTATTATTCATCGGCAACAGATACTTTAACAGATACTTTAACAAAAATCGGCTGGAACACATTACAATGTAGGAGGGATGAGCAGCTCTTGTCCCTAGTAAATAAATGTGTAAGTGGAAACTCAAAACTAAGTCATTTATTTAGTTTAACAGATCGAGATTGCTATGATTTAAGGAGCAACAATAGTAAATTGTATCTCCCTAAACCAAACACAAATGCTTTGAAAAGAACTTTTGGTTATCGAGGTGCCATGATGTGGAATACCTTGCCACAAAATTAAATTGATACATGTATATATACGTTGAAAGTTATAGCTCTTTTATTGATTTTACTTGTAAATAGTTAGTTTGTTAGTTAGTTAGTTATATAGTTAAGTTAATTTTAGAACTTTATGCACAAGTCAAGAATTTTATATATTAGTTGTACCATAGCCATTTTAGATTATTAGACATTTTTAGTATCACACGGCCCCATGAAAAACAACCCTTATAGACGGATTGATGTGGTTACCGTGTATAAAGATTTGTAAATTTTAATTTTAAATTTTAAATTTTAAATTTTAAATTTTTTAATTTTAAATATATTGGCTTTTATTTCCGATCAAGTATTTATAGATTTTGTATAATATAGCATAATATAAGATAAACAACGTCACAGTTTTAAAACTATTTCTTACCTTGTATAAACTGACCAATGACAGAAACCGTTCCAAGAAGAAAAGATTTGCAAAGATACTCAACCAGAAGTCCAACTCCCGTGAAAACTTGTCCAATTTTTTATGCGCATGCGCGAGATTCGTCAGTCTGTGACCTCACTCAGCAAGCGTGCCATTGACTTGGCCTTACCCCCTGAACAAACAGATGCGCAAGGCAACATGCGTCACGACACTTACATCAAAGGTGCCGACACGGAGTTGGACCTATTCTGTGACTGGGGCACACCGGGGTGTCGGAAAAGCCATAAAACAATTCCAAAAATTCCAAAAGCCATTCACCATGCATGTCTTACTAAGATGTTACTGAGAACCAACCTAAAAAACCCGAGTATAATGTGTTTTATTCAGTTTAACCCTTTCCCTAATAGGTCGCCCAAAACCGGCCATGCACTTTGTTATGTGAGAACCCCTAGGAGGGAAAGTGTTGAGATACGTGCTGCAAAATTCGCGTGACACGCGAACTAGCCTGGTAAGCCGAAAACAGCTCCTTAGTTCTTCTTACGTAGTGCTAACGCTGTTAAAATTTTAATTATACTCATGTAAATATGCCGGTGATTACTTTAAGTAGTGAACTTAAAACGTACGTGCAGCCGGCGCGCGTATACGTATACAAATTTGTATCTTAAAATATTTGTATTTTAACGCAGGCAAATAATTCCTTCTAAACGAAAATTGAAGCTTAGATATATTTTGTCAAAGGTTTTTTTATCAAACATTTATTTTTTTGTTATTTTTAAAACGTATTGACCTGCGCGACGTGATTTGTGTGACAAGGTGGAGCGGACACGATATTGGCTGGACAGACGCTTTACTTTCGTCAGTTTGTTTGTAACTTTATTGTTTTAAATCACTTAAAAATTCACTATATACTGTGAGTTTTGGGAGTGCGCCACTTTGGCTTTAATAAGCAGGTAGTTAATATATATTAAACACGTAGCCTGCACACTAAATTACTTTGGCAGCTGGGGCGGCATATGATAGGAAAGTTGTAAGACGTTGTAAGCTTAGGTTGCAGTCTAATGCATGGGAAAACAGTGAATTTGATTGAAAAAATAATGATGCTTTTTGGCATATATTAAGAAAAA
The DNA here is from genome assembly GCA_035771165.1 of Paragorgia papillata. Classification (NCBI taxonomy): domain Eukaryota; kingdom Metazoa; phylum Cnidaria; class Anthozoa; order Scleralcyonacea; family Coralliidae; genus Paragorgia; species Paragorgia papillata. Next base: position 10,217,691 of record JAWNZC010000322.1, on the reverse strand, counting down.
TACATTTCGTTTTGCGATAGCAATTCAATGCTTTTTCCGAGTGTTTTTTAGTTTAACCCACGACTCCCTAACCAGATTCTCTAATTTTCCTCCCGCAAAATCAACACAATGGTATCTCTAGTTCAGAAATTCTACGAACAAGTGTCATCATGGGGAGAGGGCCATTGGGTTATCAGTATCTTTAAAGACTGTCATATGTTTCCCTTAATAAATTTATAGTCGCTTTTTGTAGTAATATATTCAGGGATTAAGATTGGGACTTAGAATATTTTCCGCCTTAGGTACAGAGACGGCGGGAGCCGCGAGGGCCGAGTGCGTGAACCGCAGCTGAGGGGAAGTGGGTGGTACGATTCTACCCCAAAGTCTGTTGTCGAAGTTGCTGCAGTGTGGCAAACGGTGAAATGGCCAAAAACCCACCCTTTTCGACTGAATTTAACGAAACTGAAGGTCCCCAGGGCATTACTACAATTCACCCGATGAATTAGATGAACTAGATGAATTTAAAGCCCCTCCGCCATTGCATTGTGAGCCGAGCATCCCACTGAGAATAGTAATATAATTAATTCCAAGAATATTCTCAATGCATCAAAACGCATGTAAATTTATTTCTCTAATTTTATTTCAGATATGATTGACCGAAAATATTGTATTCCGTTTCTATTGTTCGTTTTAATTCACCCAACATACAGCAAGCAATGTGATAAAAGTACGGCAAGTATAAGAGTTGCGTGCGCTTTCTGTTTACACCCGTTCTCAAAATTACGCGACCCCGGATGTTGACATGCATGTGGCGGTGATGTGAGTTTTATAGCAATTTGTTGTCACAAAATGGCGGACATCAATACGAACTGAGTCAGAATACAATGAAATGAGGACGTTAATGCTGACCGAATGGCGAATTATTTAATCATATAGCAATCCATGGGAATGTTGAATATAATGACAAAATAAGTTATATTCTCACATGTCGACTGCAATATCCGCGTAATTTTGAAAACGCGTGTGATAGCGCTAGCTGGTTTTTAACTTCTCAACCACTGATCTCTATACAACTGGATTGCTCATCCGGCTCCAAAAATGAAGGCAGCAGAGATGACGAATTTGGAGTACCAAGATGTCCGCCACGGAAACTTTAGTATGTTTTCGAAGCGTAGCACGAAAAAAGATGAAAAAAGCCACATTAAAAATATTTCTGCTACTGATATCAAACAAAGGGCACTGGAAAAGGTTTAGAAGCTTATTTTTTGCATTTGCTGGTATTATTAAGCAGTAAAACGTGTTATTATATGGTAGCAGCGCTGAGAGGTCCGAATACGGAAATCCTGTAATTTGATTGGTTCATAAGCGGTCGGATATTTCCCGTATCCGTCCGCTCATAGCGGAATCTGCCGTTCGGGACCGTAAGTTTTATAAACAAAATGGCAGTCATGTCAGTATATGCAATAAGATGGATTATAATTTCAGAACTACCCATTGTTGAAATGTATCGGGCAGGTATGTTGTTAGAAATTTTATAAGCTTTCATTTGAGGTATTGTTCGAGTTTCCACGTTTTCTGAAACTTTTTAAAATGTCCAAAACGTTCGTAACATTGTTCGTAATAATATAACATTTACTTCTCAGAAGTATTAGAATTTCAGATGATTTTTTATTCAACTACTTAATAACGTACGATCTTGAGCAATATGTCAAACAAAAGCAATTGAAAAATGCTATTTGGGGTAGAAAGTTCAGGATTCTAGCTCAACGCACAGTACTTTAAAAATGGGAAAATGTCTGCCATTTTCGTTTAGTTCGCAAGAAAGATGGGTCGAGTTTTCACAACGTTCACAACATTTATGGCCATATAATAAACTACTTATTGACCTCGCTTGTTCGGTCTGTACTAGTGAAATATCGGACCTCTGTTTTTTTGCACAGACCTCAACTCGCTGCGCTTGTCTCGGTCTGTACTAAAAAAACATCGTTCCGATATTTAATTAGTACAGACCTCACGCTCGGTCAGTAAGTTATTATTATTTTGTAATTTTTTACTCTGTTCGGTAATCGATAAATTTGCCTAATATAACAATAGAGGCATAAATATGTTTTTGGCCCGACTCAGGCTCATTTTTAAATTGGCTCTGAGACGGGCCAAAAACATTTATGCCCAATTAAAAACATCAACTCTATTACTATTACTATTATAATAATTTTAGTGGGCATTTACAAGAAAATCATAGACAGTATACGGTAAACAGTGCCAACCCAGACATGGCCAGACATCTGCGTAAAATTTATTATCCGCTAGATAAATTTCGCCGACACTTGTAGCTTTTTAAAAACTTTTCGCACAGATTTACTTACACGACCAGCAAGAACATATTCATAATACCATTCTTTGTAATTTTGTAAAGCTCTGAGATATAGTAAGCGAAATATTAGCTTTCAAGTAAACTGAATCGGGCAGTCGCTTCAGACACTAAACACTTTACACTGACTTTCACGCTATTTGTTTGCATAGGCAGCAAGAACATAATCAAAACAATATTCGTCGTAAGTTTCGTGAAGTTCTAGGCTATAATTTTCAAAATATTAGCTTTCGACTAAACAAATTACACATAACACTATACATAACTCATATAAACTTACATGTTAACTTGGCAGAAAAACGCAACATTTGTCATCAAAACAATCTTTGCTTCAAAGTATTGACAAGAAAAGTATACAATTCCATAAACAACAAACCAATAGGTCGTTTTCACTCACATGATCGGTGGCCCCATTGCGGTGGTGAAACAATACGAAATATTTGAATAAGAATAGAGCTAATTCCCATAATGTACACCAATATGGCCGCCATTTCATTGTTTTGGTACACCAATATGGCCGCCGTGACGTCAGATGAAAACGATCTGTAGTGATTTGTACTGCTAAAACTGATAGGCTCAGATCAGCGGGCTAAAATAGCCGAATTCTCCATTTTAGCCCGCCAAAATACACCACAATGCCCGATAAAATTATTATAATAGTATATTACAAAACTCGTAGCAAATCAACGAAAACAGTCAATAACTTCTTTATAAAACTATTTATATACCTTTGGTATTAAAGCATAAGTCTTTACAAAGCCTTGAAGCATCTAGTTACAATTTCGTACTGTATCTGCTTTTATTTTCGTTCTGTTTTCTAATGGTATTATAAAGGAAACAGTAAATTGCCATGTGAGTTGTTTTACGGCTTTTTAGCTTCCCCCGGTAAACTCTTACTACTCTTAAGCCCGCAAAGTACACTGGACTTGGAGTACCAATTTGGCTGCCAGTGGCTTCAAAATATATACCGCTGACCGTACAGGATGAGCAATCCAGTTATAGAGATCAGTGTTCTCAACCCCAAACGAACAAGCTTTGGCTTTTGTTAGTTAAAAGAATGAGAAAAAATAACTCAACATGTTAATTATTAATTAATTAATTAGGAAGTTAAAAATACAAAAATACACCTATAATTTAAAGTGCCCATTACCTCAAATACAATATTACTGATATGAATTTTATGTAAATTGTATAGTTAAATGTAAAAATATTTTTTGATTTGATCTTTTATTTATTGATATATTGAGATTACCCAAGTTTGAATTCAGATAATTGTACAAAAGGATGACGCCAAAGTACGCTTAATGCATACACAATATTCTGTTGCAGGAGAAATATTACCCAATTTGCACGTTAATCATAATGCTTATTGGCATACGTGAATATTATAATTACGTATTCTAAATTACATATATTTTTATTAACATTTTTAATGTTATTATACGAAAGGGAAAAGAAACACAAATGCCATACTTGCATGACGTCATCCTTATTACCATTTTGGAAATACAAACCTCAATATTACAATAAATAAAGATTTAATTCAAAAAATCTTTTGGCATTCAACTATTCACTTGACATAGGATCCATATCAGTAATATCGTATTTGGGGTCATATAGGCACTTTAACAAAATTTACCTGCAATTATGAAGAAAAAGAAATATGACAAAATGTGGTTTTCCAAATGGCTCACAAAAGGTTAAGCGGTAAACTATGGTAAAAAATCTCAGCCAAAAGGAAAAAGCCACATAGATGTATTATAATTGTCGTGCACTTTCAACGTCTCGGCAGTTTTATCTATATCTATATAGATAACCTCTAATAAGTAATGATGCATGACATGCAGTGGACTTACTTACTATATTACGCACGAGAAAGCGTATTTTACCACAGTATCTCTGAAATACCAAGAACTGAAGTGAGTTAAAAAAACAAGGCAATGACCGATCGAGTTCGTTAACTAATTTCAAGGTTTACGTTATTAGTGTTTTCAGTTTGAGTTGTAAAGTTTTTTCGTATGTTTTTGCTGTACAAGCTGTCGTAAATTAAACTCAGAGAAAACTCTGAGTTCCAGACGGGACTCGTGACACACATGTCAACCTTCCGAATGCCAGCCAGACGCTCTCACCATTGAGCCACTGGAACTCAGATGGTAGACCGAGGTAGTACTTGCATGTGACACACATACGGATTGACTAGTTCCCATGCAGGCATATATATATATATATAAGTAATATTGGGCATTCCACTCGATTACATAGCATGTTCTAAGGATTTTGGGTGAAGGAAAATTCGAGTGCAGAATATATACGTTTTAAGACCAAACCGGGACCAGTTGCGGAAAATGCAACTACACAGGCCTTCCGGCAGGAATTGAACCCACGACCTTGCGATTCTAGTGCAATGCTCTGACCACTGAGCCACGGAGGGCGTTGCCAAGAGCTTGGTCGAGAGTTCTGTATATATAATAAGGTGGTAATCGCAAGGTCGGGGGTTTAATTCCTGCCGGAAGGCCTGTGTAGTTGCATTTTTCGCAACTGGTCCCGGTTTGGTCTTAAAATGTATATATTCTACACTCGAATTTTCCTTCACCCAAAATCCTTAGAACATGCTATGTAATCGAGTGGAATGCCCAATATTACTAATAATATACCCAATTCTCTCCTGGCATTACCACCTTATTATATATACAGAACTCTCGACCAAACTCTCGGCAATGCCCTCCGTGTCTCAGTGGTCAGAGCATTGCACTAGAATCGCAAGGTCGTGGGTTTAATTCATGCCGGAAGGGCTGTGTAGTTGCATTTTTCGCAACTGGTCCGGGTTTGGTCTTAAAATGTATATATTCTACACTCGAATTTTCCTTCACCCAAAATCCTTAGAACATGCTATATATATATATATATATATATATATATATATATATATATATATATATATATATATATATATATATATATATATATATATGTGGAAGTTTGAGCACTCTGGGCATGCGCACTTCACGCTATCTGAATGTTCTTCACCGATGCTGTCCCACATGCGGTTGTCACCGACGATCGCATGTGTATAAGTAATTGGTGAAATTCATTCAGATTGTTCCAAGCTACACTGATGAGCTGTTGTACAGCGAAACACCGTGTCTGTAGATTGAACTATATATATATATATATATATATATACGCTCCTTCACTTCGGTGTTGTTGAGCACTCTGCGAAGTTGCCGTGGGTACCTATTAGCGATAATGCAACGCTCACTACCCTTGTGGAAGTTTGAGCACTCTGGGCCCATGCGCACTTCACACTATCTGAATGTATTTCACCGATGCTGTCCCACATGCGGTTGTCACCGACAATCGCATGTGTATAAGTAATTGATGAAATTCATTCAGATTGTTCCAAGCTACACTGATGAGCTGTTGTACAGCGAAACACCGTGTCTGTAGATTGAACTATGTACGCTCCTTCACTTCGGTGTTGTTGAGCACTCTGCGAAGTTGCCGTGGGTACCTATTAGCGATAATGCAACGCTCACTACCCTTGTGGAAGTTTGAGCACTCTGGGCCCATGCGCACTTCACACTATCTGAATGTATTTCACCGATGCTGTCCCACATGCGGTTGTCACCGACAATCGCATGTGTATAAGTAATTGATGAAATTCATTCAGATTGTTCCAAGCTACACTGATGAGCTGTTGTACAGCGAAACACCGTGTCTGTAGATTGAACTATGTACGCTCCTTCACTTCGGTGTTGTTGAGCACTCTGCGAAGTTGCCGTGGGTACCTATTAGCGATAATGCAACGCTCACTACCCTTGTGGAAGTTTGAGCACTCTGGGCCCATGCGCACTTCACACTATCTGAATGTATTTCACCGATGCTGTCCCACATGCGGTTGTCACCGACAATCGCATGTGTATAAGTAATTGATGAAATTCATTCAGATTGTTCCAAGCTACACTGATGAGCTGTTGTACAGCGAAACACCGTGTCTGTAGATTGAACTATGTACGCTCCTTCACTTCGGTGTTGTTGAGCACTCTGCGAAGTTGCCGTGGGTACCTATTAGCGATAATGCAACGCTCACTACCCTTGTGGAAGTTTGAGCACTCTGGGCCCATGCGCACTTCACACTATCTGAATGTATTTCACCGATGCTGTCCCACATGCGGTTGTCACCGACAATCGCATGTGTATAAGTAATTGATGAAATTCATTCAGATTGTTCCAAGCTACACTGATGAGCTGTTGTACAGCGAAACACCGTGTCTGTAGATTGAACTATGTACGCTCCTTCACTTCGGTGTTGTTGAGCACTCTGCGAAGTTGCCGTGGGTACCTATTAGCGATAATGCAACGCTCACTACCCTTGTGGAAGTTTGAGCACTCTGGGCCCATGCGCACTTCACACTATCTGAATGTATTTCACCGATGCTGTCCCACATGCGGTTGTCACCGACAATCGCATGTGTATAAGTAATTGATGAAATTCATTCAGATTGTTCCAAGCTACACTGATGAGCTGTTGTACAGCGAAACACCGTGTCTGTAGATTGAACTATATATATATATATATATATATATATATATAGTATAGTATAGTTTAAGTGGGCTTACCTCAAAATGTTGAGTGTCGCAACTGTCAGTTTCACGCGGGGCGATCTTCAGGCGACTCGCACCGCGTGAAACTAACAGTTGCGACACTCAACATTTTGAGGTAAACTATACTATATTCGCTCTACCTTTATGGTATTGAGCACTTTCCGACATTCCGTGAACAAAATCACACGTGCTCGTTTGTATATATATATACATATATATATATATATTTATTATATGGAGAAGAGTATTTTACTAGCAACTAAAACACTCGTAGAATCCATATTTCACTACATCCGGGAACCGAATGGCGTATTTCTCGTATGTAACGCTCGTGAATGACATATCGACAAGTCAAAATTTTCGCCTTTTGCCATAAGTTTCGAATCAAGTAAATTTGAGCCAGTAACTTCTCTTAATTCAGTTTTTCGTGTAAAATGAAGTACAGTATTTGAATGAGCCGTTGTATTTTTCATTCGTATTTTCTAAAAGGTTTAAGTCAAGCGGTTGTAGTTTTTGCATTAAACCCAGTTTATCAACATCACTTCCACGCATAATTTCATTGTCCAGATAATAAATAGAACATTACACGGTTGCTCAAAGATATGGATTTTATGTTGTCGTGGCAACAGCAATTTCTCACTCGTGAGATATTGTCCTTGCCACTCGAACATAAAATCCATATCTTCTCGCCACCGTGTAATATCCCCTTATATCCATATCTTCTCCCCACCGTGTAATATCCCCATATATATATTTATTATATAGCATGCTATCGGATATGAGCTTTTGCGTAATCTGATTGGTTCCCTACTACCAGGCTATCAGGTCATATCCTGCTAGTAGAGGAAAAACAAGATGGCGGCAGGTTTTTTTAAACTGCCGAAAAGAGTTGAAATTGACGGATTTTTATACAGAAAAACATCAACACCCTCAAACCAATGTATAAAAAACAACATTGTGTAAAAATACATTAATAAATACACAATTTAGCATGTTAAATGGTAAAATTCACCAAAAAATTACGTCTTTTTACTTCAAAAACCCGACTAAATTAACGGGTTGATATTAATTTGTTGCCAAAAAAAGAAACTCACGGTTAAAATCAAGCTTACAACACACATTTTGTAGGAGATTACCAGTAAAGGGACTTTTTTTATTTAGATAAGCATTTGGAGTAGTAAAAAGCATGTTCTTTTTCTAAAACAACCAACTAAGTAATTTAGTTTCACTGCCGAAGGTGTTTCAGTTTCATTTTTGCATGAAATCAAAACCTTTTTCACGACAGCAACGCTAATATAAACAACTGACCCACCTTTTGACTTAATAAAGGTACCTTTTTTTGTTGATCTGCTTAACACATTTTTTGCCTCTCGAGCAACATTTATACAATATTTCGAAGCTGTTTACCGAACAGCTCAGCGAGAAACTCTATGTGAATGCATCATTACGCATGGCGGAAGTATTTGTTGCCTATGCCGGAAGTTTGTTGTTTCAAACATTTCGCTGTAATTTTGTCTCTTGTACAGTGCTTGGCTATATAATAAAACAGTTATACCATTCGCTCTCGTTGTATACATTACCAGAAATTTGGGACATTTTGCGGCCACGTTCGTAGCCAGTGGTTACTCCCATGATAATAATATACAGTAAATATTTTGCGAAAATGCAAACGGCTGCTAAGAACAAAGATCGCCCTCTGCTTTCAAAGTAAACAAACATGGCTGCAGGCTGCTCGAAAGAGAAGAGACCTCCGTGGCTTCGTCGTTTGTCCTTCTCGCAGCTCAACTCCCGTTTAGACATAACGGCCTCCTGCTGATAGACGAAATCGGAGTTTCGACTGTGCATACAATCTGAGTCGGGATAAAACGTAGTTCGTTTATAACATGAGGCTGAAGCAGCCGCAGTAAACATAACATTTCTGATTTCAGAAACCTTTTAATGCTTAGGTACTCTATCAGGATAAAATTTGCTTCTCAATTATCCTTGACAATAATCCTAAACGTAGTGTCTAAAAATAATGAACTCAAAACATGAAAAAATAGTCCCAGCCTATGTTATCTTCCCGTTATGCTTTAATAGACACGATGTAATTTGCATAGGGGCCCAAATTGAAAAGGAAACTAATTTGCATGTGGGCCTAAATAAAACTACGATTTGGTGTATTGCTCAAACACACTGTAAAACCAAGAAAGTTTAAAGGCTTTGGGAACCGCAATGTTGTTAGATACGGAGATATTTACGAGTTATATTAGCAGTTCGAACATTGCTAAATACATAGCAAGCTCCGCACTTTGCATCGTTCGCAAGGAAAGTGGTGTATTTGGCAGATTTGTATCGCATGTTTAGCAGGATTACTATGGCTTACATAACAGAATGAGTCAAATAAGCAGCGTAAATAAATCGATGTTGGGAACCGGCTGTGTATTTCGGTAAGCGAACATTTTTTGTTATAACGTTTCCTTACTTAACTCTTAACAGGAATCGAGCTCCGCAACCGAGAAGTCTATGTCCCTAGTAGGATAAATTTTAAAATTTACGATTTTACTGTATTATTCCTTATACGATTTGGCCGTCATGTTTAAGGAAGAGGTTAGATGGGATGACTCTGTGGGACCTTTTCCGAAGATGTAGCCTTGTAAAGTATGGTTTTTAATGAAAACAAAACCCAACACCCCCCTAACCCTAACCAGTAGTCCCCCTAAATGAACCCCTAACCTGAAAAGCGATGGGTTTTCGGTCCTCCCAGCGCCCTCCGACCACCCCTAATAAAATCCTCAATATATGGTCCACAGCCATTTCCAAAGCTTGTGGGATGCGCAGTAAGGTTCAATACGTCACTTGGCGCAGCCTTCGGAAAAGGTCCCAGAGAGTCATCCCATCTAACTTCTACCCATGTTTAATGGCCTATATGCGCCCGCGCGACGCCATCTTGTCCCAAATTTCTGGTAATGACGAACTAATAGCAACTCGAGCTCATGGTATAACTGTTAAATATATATATATATATCGGGCCAAAAAAAAAACGTAATAACGGGGTGGTCGTATTAACGGGGAAGTATTACACTACTTAGAATGTATTCAGGCCAAAAAAATGTGGTCGTAATAACGAGGTGGTCGTATTAACAAGGTGGTCGTATTAACGAGGTGGTCGTATGGCGGGGTTCCACTGTATTGAAAACAACCTCGGTCTACCGTCTGAGTTCCAGTGCTGTGGCTCAATGGTGAGAGCATCCGGCTAGCATTCGGAAGGTTGTGGGTTCGAGTCCCGTCTGGAGGTCAGAGTTTTCTCTGAGTTAACTTACGATAGCTTCACTTGTACAGCAAAAACATATGAAAAAACTTTAATTTCAAAGTGTTTGTTTAGATAGCACAGTAAAGAACAATTTTAAGGGTTGATATAGCTGGCCAAGCAATCGGTATTTAAAGAAAAAATCAATGTTAAAGTTGTGTTAATCGCACTGATCTCTATACCGATCCCTATACAACATATAGAGATCAGTGGTTAATCGGCTATTACGTTTTTACCGCGGTATCAAAACCGGTAATGGTCATAATCTTCTTTTGGTATTTTTCTTATAAATTATTAAAGTTCTATAAACCGTCTGTCTTATTTGAAATAACTTGCACTTAAAATGTCAAAGTAACATCTTTTTCAGTTTTTCGTTTCTTTGCTTCGTTGTCGCGATATTTCAGGGTTTTTGATGTGCAAATTTAACATTTTGGCGTCACGTGTGCATGCGTGGCGTCACGGAGACGGTTATATATCGCTGCTATTACTAGTATTATATTTTTCTCATAACATCGAACATTTAGAGTTTTGAGTAATCATGTTTGATAATGGCAAAAATATATAATAGTCATGCACATGTGACGTCAAAATGTTAAATTTGCATATCAAACAAACTGAAACATCTCAACAACGAAGCAAGGAAATGAAAAAGTGTTGTGTTTTTTTCAAAAAGACAGGACGGTTTAGACGGCATTGTATGATTTGAAAAAGATACTGCATGGATATCATAAGAAATTACATAAATTAAGCAAACTTTCGCCGCGATTTTTTTATTTAAAAGTACTAATTAAACATTTTAGGTGCTATAAGTAGTATACAGAAGGGGGGTTCTGGCGCGGGTGGATCGGGTGGACGTCTCTATTTATGGTCTTATATTAATTTATTAATTTCAACGGTGTTATTACTCAATCATGACCTACCCTATCAATCAGTTAAACTGGTGTTTAAATAATTTACTTAACTAGATCTACAGCTTAACGCTATTCTTTCTTTCAAAAAGTTTACACGGCTACGTGAAGAAATCGAGAAGTCGTGAGAAGAAAAGCGTGTCAAAATACAACGAAATATTATATTATAGAGGATGTATTTGCATAGTGTATCATATTTAATTGATGTTGAGGGTGTTCAGGAGACGTATAGATCGTTTTCATCTGACGTCACGGCTGCCATATTGGTGTACCAAAACAATGAAATGGCGGCCATATTGGTGTACCATCTTTATCCTATGGAAATTTAGCTCTATTCTTATTGAAATATTTCGTATTGTTACACCGCCCCAATGGGGCCACCGATCACGTGAGTGTAAACGATCTATTAAGATAATAATAGTATTGCTAGTAATATTTGCATAATCCATGTGTATTAATGAATAACTCATTAAAAACCCATTAGCAAATAAAATGAGACATGTTTGGGCAACTAGAATGTGACCATAGAGAATAGCTAGCGTCGCATAGCTTTATTCCAATTCTGCTAATAGTATGGAAATGTTGAATAATATATTAAATCATCGCAGGATCATTCCTAACTTAACCCTAGATTGAAAAGAAATCGAGAAGTCGTGGGAAGAACTTTAGATTGTTGATGAGGAATTAATTCGAGAAGGCGTCAGCAGAACGATTTCAAGTGGCGAAATATTATATAAACGAAGTATAAACGAAATATTATTTGGCCATGGGACGGCTGAGTGCAGACGTACGTAGAGGATATTTTTGCATTGTGTAGCATATTTAATTATTTTTATGGGGGTATTCAGGAGATGTAGGGGGTAATAATTAAGGGGCATTGCTATCTTATCTTCCCCTTATCGAGTTATGTTCCTTATATTCATTCCTCTTATCTTCTTCTTATCTTCCTTATCTTCCCCTTATCTTCCTTATCTTATCTTTATCTTCCCTATCTAATTCCCTTTATCTTCTTTATCATGCCCTTATCTTGCTTATCATTCCCTTATCTTCCGCATCTTCCCTTTAGCTTCCTTTTATCTTTTTAATGACGCATTCAATCGCTGACAAATCCAATAAAAATACCAAGAAAGTTAAAGTCGCGCAAGACGGCCCTTCTTCTTTTCAATCCACCCAGCAGCAGCCTATGCACATGCCGCTGGATTGTTTAAATCGCTTGCCTTTAATCGACTTACCGAATAACAACGCAAATTCTATTCCAAATTTTTGTGCAATTTTTCGGAGACGTCCTGGCCTGGCCCATCCCACACCCAGCTGGCTGGCCCATCTGGAGTTGGTGTATCGGATAACGCGATCATAGATGGCCAGTCATATATTCCCGTCAGAATAAATAAACGTTTAATTCCCTCTCCTAGTCCTACATGCCATAACGCCGAAAACCGTAGCGTACCATGTACCCAAATTTCTGTTAGAATCACTCGCCGAGGAAATCTTCGAAGCAGTAGAAGTAAACGTTCAAACCCGGAAAACTGTATTTTTATTAACCCAAAGCCAATTCCTACGAACGATGCTCATGATTACCCAAAAAGCTCCTGCCCTTTCTGTTCCTGTCAAATACTAGATCCCTTGTTAATAAAATAGAAGATCTAGAAGTCGTTGTTAACCAAAATGATGTAGATATAGTTTGTATCACAGAAACGTGGTTGACTAATAGTATTTTCAGCTCTGTAGTTGACATTAAAAATTATACGTTGGTGCGGAAAGATCGAAGGGCTGAAAAACGTGGTGGCGGCGTCTGTGCGTATATTAAATCAACTATTGGTTTTACAACAATTGATGAACTTAATGATTCTTCACTTGAATGTCTTTGGGTATATCTCCGCCCGAACAGACTCCCTCGCGGCTTTTCTTGCTTAATCATCGGTATCATATACCATCCACCTCAAGACGATGATGCTACTTTTATGGATTACCTAATTTCTTCATTGGATGCTGCCTTGAACAAACATCCTAATGCCGGAATTATGTTGGTTGGTGACTTTAATCGATTAAACTACCGATACATTATCAATCATTTCAACTTACGACAAATCGTCAAAAATCCAACACGTGGTGATGCAATTCTTGACCTTATTTTCACCAACTTGTTTCACCATTATAATACTCCTGAAATCCTACCTGGAATTGGCTTAAGCGACCACAACTCTTTAATTATTCGCCCTCTAAGAAGAAACCACAAAACGAAAGCAGAAACAATATTTAGAAGGATTGTAAAGCCAAGTATGAAGGCCAGTTTTGGAAGATGGTTGGCATCTACAGACTGGTCATTCCTTGCAACTCTACCAAACTGTACGGAAAAGCTCAACGCATTCCAAACGTTGTTAAATTTTGCTATTAAAACTTTCTTCCCACTTCGAAAAATCAAACAACATCCAACAGACAGGCCTTGGATTACTTTTTAACTGAAGACCTTAATTCAGCAACGACAACAAGCAATGTTCAACGACCCAGCAACTTACAAAAAATTGAGAAATAAAGTAAACAGGCTAAATAATAATCTAAAGGGTTCTTTCTTTGCAAATAAAGTAAAAAATTGTGACAATGCAGCCTCCTGGTGGAAATCCATTAAGCAACTTGGAGGACTTCCGAAGAAATCACCTGTAACCAGTGTTGTCGTATCGGGCAAAGAAATCCATTCCACTGAATTAGCAACAAAAATTAACCAAAACATTTTGGATATTACAAACTCTTTTTCTCCTCTAAGTTGCCAACTGGAAAATGTTGAAACTCATCCTACACTGGCAAACGAAATTATTTCAAAATACCTTATTTCCCCTGAAGATGTTTACACGAAGCTCTCTAACCTTAAACGCGCTAAAGCATCTGGTCCTGACAACTTACCCAGTTGGATTTTAAAAGATTTCGCTATGGAACTTTCATCACCCGTTGCTGAAATTTTTAATGCGTCAATCCAAGAGAGAATTGTTCCCACCTCATGGAAAGAAGCAGATGTTATACCTCTTCGCAAATCAGATAAGGTTAATGAAATTAATAACGACCTTCGCCCAATATCTTTAACACCAATTCTTTCAAAAATTATGGAACATTTTGTTGCTGAGTGGATGATGTCACAAATTAAACATCTCCTTGATCGGAAACAATTTGGATCACTAGCTGGTCTATCTACAACCCATGCTCTCCTGTCTTTTGCTCACCATCTGTACGAAACTACTAACCAACCCGACCAATGTGTGCGGGTTCTGCTTTTGGATTTTAGTAAAGCCTTCGACAGGATTGATCACTACATCCTTATAAAAAAAATGGAGGATATGGCCATTGACCCCATTTTGATCACATGGGTAAAACATTTCCTTACTGGTAGGAAACAACGAGTGAAGATAGGTAAACACACCTCTAGTTTTGAACCAGTGAATGGTGGAGTCCCCCAGGGCACTGTCTTAGGTCCGATTCTATTCATGATTATGATAAACGACTTGTTGACGGATTGGGATGACAGATGGAAATACGTCGACGATTCGTCTTTATCAGAAACGCTTTCCAGAAACCAAGATTCAAATTTTCAAACTATTTTAGACGGAATTAATCAGTGGTGTACAAAAATAATATGTTGTTAAATCCCCGTAAATGCAAAGAACTCCTCGTTTGTTTTTGGAAAAATAATCCAAATTTCCCTCCAATGATCGTCGACAATCATCCCATTGAGGTGGTGAAATCTGCAAAACTACTTGGCGTAATTTTTAGTGATAATTTAAAATGGAATGACCATGTGGCTTATATCGTGAAAAAGTCCGCGAAACGCCTTTACATGCTTAGACTCCTCAAACGAGCTCGTGCTGACTCCAAAACATTGATTTCAGTGTTTTCCTCATGTGTAAGACCCATTCTGGAGTACTGCGCCCAAGTATGGCATTATAATATCCCTGAATACCTATCCAATGAAATAGAAAGAATCCAGGTAAGGGCGTTGAAAATAATCAACCCATCAACGCCATACAACGAATCCTTGTCTGAATTTAACATTCCAACATTATCTTCTAGGCGCAAACTGTTATGTTCGAAATTTTTTAGAAATAAAGTTCTTCCTCAAACTAGTCCCCTCTCTGACCTAGTAGAATCTATTGACCACTATAGCTATAATTTACGCGTATCGAATAAACTCGTTCCAATTAAATGTAGAACAAATCGCTACAAAAACTCGTTCATTCCCTCATCTGTAACGCTATATAATAATATTTGACTCGTTAAACTCTAGATATATTCTTATTTGTAAATAATATATTATATTAGGCGCATGAAATATTAGATAAAATCCGTGATATTACTTCCTTGTAAATAATTATATATTTTTTTTAATTAACCCTTTTTGTAAATGATAGATGTATTTCAACCTTTATGGTTGCAAAGTCTATTTATTTAATAAAATTCAATTCAATTCAAAAATCTTCCCCTTATCTTCCATTTATCTTCCATTTATCTTCCTTTATCTTCCTTTTATCCTTTTATCTTCCTTATCTTCCCTTTATCTTCCTTATATTCCCATTATCTTTCTTATCTTCCCTTTATCTTCCTTATCTTTCCGTTATCTTCCTTCCCTTCCCTTTATCTTAATATTCAGCGTGACGAACGCGTTACGAACGCATTAAAAATCTTATGTTTTGTGTGGTTATGTACGCCATCCTGTTGGTATCGATTTAGCTTTTAATTTAGACACGGACCACGTTAGTTTACATCATGCAGCGAAAGCGATGCCAACAGGATAGGGTACATTACCACACAAAAAACAATATTTTTAATGCGTTCGTAACGCGTTCGTCACGCTGAATATTAAGATAAAGGTAAGGTAAGGAAGATAAAGGGAAGATAAGGAAGATAAGGGGAAGATAAGGAAGATAAAGGGAAGATAAAGGGAGATAAAGGGAAGATAAGGAGAAGATAAGGCGAAGATAAGGAAGATAAATGGAAAATAAGGAAGATAAGGGGAAAATAAGGAATATAAGGGGAAGATAAGGGGAGATAAGGAAGATAAGGGAAGATAAGGGGAAAATAAAAGAAAGATAAAGGGAAGATAAGGGGTAGATAAAGAAGATAAGGCGGCGATAAGGAAGATAAGGGGGAGATAAGGAAGATAAAGGGAAAATAAGGAAGATAAGGGGAAGATAAGGAAGATAAATGCAAGATGGGGAAGATAAGGGGAAGATAAAAGGAAGATAAAAGGAAGATAAGGGGAAGATAAGGAGAAGATAAAGGGAAGATAAGGAAGATAAGGGATGATAAGGAAGAAAAGGCGAAGTTAAGGAAGATAAATGGATTATAAGGAAGATAAGGGGAAGGTAATGGGAAGATAAAGAAGATAAAGGGAAGATAAGGAAGATAAGAAGAAGATAAGAGGAATATGAGGAAGATAACTAGATAAAAGGAAGATAAGGGGAAGATAAGAGAAGATAAGGGAAGATAAGAGGAAGATAAGATGACAATGCCCCTTATTACCCCCTACATCTCCTGAATACCCTCATAAAAAAAATTAAATATGCTACACTATGCAAATATATCCCATACGTACGTGTGCACTCAGCCAAATAATATTTCGTTTCTGATATATCGCCACTTAAAATCTTTCTGCCTACGGCTTCTCGATTTCTTTACAAATTAGGGTTAAGTTAGGAATGATCCTGCGATGACTTAATATATTATTCAAAGCTTCCATACTATTAGCAGAATTGGAATAAAGCTACGCGACGCTAGCTATCATCTATGGTCACATTGAAAGAAAGAATCAAATGGCGTTATGTTGTAGATCTAGTTAAGTAAATTATTTAAATACCAAATTAACTGATTGAGTAATAACACCGTTGAAATGAATAAATTAATATAAGCCCATAAATAGAGACGTCTTGGGTGGATCAAAAGATCCACCCGATCCACCCGCACCAGAACCCCCCTTCTGCATACTACTGCTATCTGCATGCATGACCTATATTTATCAAACACTCAAACAATCGAAAGAGTGTTTTATCAGATATCACATCTAGTAGTTGGTGAAAAATCTCGCTATACATGTTTTTTCAACTCTACGTAATAAACTGTGTATTCAATACATTTTACAATACAAAATTAACATTAATTTTCATTCCCATTTCGCATTTTAAAGTACAAAAATAATTTAACATTTTCAACATAAATTTTATTTTTTAACCAAATTTAAACAATATAAGATATGATAGGTTTTATGGTTAGTCGGTTGATAGGTTGTCTTTAAAGTCGTTTTTCAAATCTTAGTAGTGGGTTCGTACTTTTCCTTTTGTTGTCCAATTTCATTGATGACAATTTAGTTAAAATGTAACAGTTGTAAAAAAAAGAGAAATTTTGAAGATAAAAATTATGTAAGACATCTTTTCTAAATTTACGACAATTTTTTTCTTACAGTACGCCAAATTGTCTTTGTGTTTTTATTTTAATTTAGGAAAGTTTGACTGGCTAAGAAAAGATGATATTAATCTAGACGATGCTCGATATCCACGTGAATGGATTGTTTACAACTGCATACTAGAAGATAATAAAACTAATGTGTCGTTGTGGCGTAAAAACGAAAGAGTTTCAGATCAAACTAAAGTAAAACAATTAAATCAAATGTTTAATGTTACAAATCTAAACTATGACGACGAGGGAGAATATTTTTGTAAAGCGTGTAACAGAAAAGACAAGGTGTTGGGATATCTTGATATCTATCGGCCAAACAGAGGTAATGCTACTCAAACTTTTGTTAATGTTAATTCGTGTACTTCTGTTTTGCTGTTGACTCTCTTACCATTTTCTATCTGCTCAACTCTAGTTACAAAACGTTAAGCCTGTAAGCAATTGATTTTTTCATAAAACACAATGAACAATGAAACTTTGCGTGAAACTTTGCTGAAATACAATGCGACAAAAACAGCTGTCAAGTGGCTGAAATAAAGATTTTGATAGTAAGATAGTTCTGATAAAATGTGTTTACTTTTCTTTTAGCAACTCCAAACAAAATTAAACACATTATTTTGTAAAGTTTGCTTGCACTCCGGTTCCATTTCTTGGAGAAAAACTTGCTTGTTTGCCTGCTTGCTTTCTTGCTTTCTTGTCTTCTTGCGTTTTTGCTTGCTTGCCTCACGCTTGCTTCTGATTACTCACTCCGGTTCCATTTCTTGGAGAAAAACTTGCTTGTTTGCCTGCTTGCTTTCTTGCTTTCTTGTCTTCTTGCGTTTTTGCTTGCTTGCCTCACGCTTGCTTCTGATTACTTTATTATGTTAATCAACTCATATACATAATTATCTATAATCACCGGATATGACGTATTATACAAATATGCTACATTACTTCCTTTCTATTATTTTCTTGAATCAAAAGAAAATTTCAACTATCCCTCTTTAAATGTCTATTCTACCTACATTGTTATTATAGTACATAGTTCTGTTAATAAGTTCGCATGCACTACAGTTTCTACTTGTTGTCACCATATTTGTATCGTGTCACTTGTTTTCTAGTTCTTTGCGATCTTCGTAAATGTTGTCTCGGCTGTGTACGTCGGCTGGTTGTGTATCTATCTATCTATCTATCTATCTATCTATCTATCTATCTATCTATCTATCTATCTATCTATCTATCTATCTATCTATCTATCTATCTATCTATCTATCTATCTATCTATCTATCTATCTATCTATCTATCTATCTATCTATCTATCTATCTATCTATCTATCTATCTATCTATCTATCTATCTATCTATCTATCTATCTATCTATCTATCTATCTATCTATCTATCTATATATCTATCTATCTATCTATCTATCTATCTATCTATCTATCTATCTATCTATATAAATATAAAAATAAAGACTTGCCGTTTCGGTTTCACTCTCTACATAGCCTGTAACTGACATTTGACTATTGTACAATATGTTATTTAATAGCATAATGATTTCGCTCATGGACTACCACAGGATTTGCACATTGTTGCTTGATCATGAAGCTAGTTTTGTTTTCTTAGAAGAAAATTTCATTTCTGTTCAGCAATGCACAGCCTTGTCAGTTTACAAAGCTCGATCAGATTGCTGAATACATGTAAACATGTTGGCCATATATTAAATGGCCTCGTCTTAATATGAAATTGTCCAAAGACTATTAAGAGGCTTTCAAAAACTTATCATCATTCCAACAACGTCTATAGTACATCACATTTAAAAATTGACTACAATTCAGACTTAAAATAGTTACCAAGCTTGTAAAAACTTCTATTCTTGAAATAAATATTCTCGCTCCTTGAACTGATTTCGCTCCATGCTGCCATAGCATTGACTTACATGAAGTACTCGATTTACAATTTTGGCCTCGGCGGTTTGTCGGCAGTCAATCGTTTAATTCTATGTTTTCATTGGCTCCGAAGACATTCTTTTGTTAACTTAATTACACGCACGACAGCAATGTATCTACTCGCGCATGCGCAGTGGATACAAAAAAACAGAAATTAGGGGGGGCAGTGGGGTTAAAAAATGCATATAAAGCGGGCGATGGATTGTTGCGTTCATGTATTTCTAGTAACTATTACTTAAAAGACTATGACTTAAAAACTAATGACGTCGCTCTATGTGAATAAATGATTGTTTATGCCTTTCTGTACGAGAAACGATAGGGGGTCGGCCCCTTTTAGATCTTAAACTGCATGGTTGGTGAACGGGCAATGGTATAAATTTATTACAAGGATTCGAACTATCGTTCTTAATACGCTCATATGCTTTAATAGTCAATGTGTCCCTTCTTTCCTTCAGTGATGGTAGAGAATGGGAGGCCCAGTATCCGCATGCTCCTAGCTTGAACATTCTCTAGCTCGTCAACTAGATATTTAGGGATACCGCTCAAAATTGGGGCTCCATACTCCAACAGGGGTCGAATTTTCGTCTGGTAACATATTGTGCCAATTTCGGTTGGAAGGTTGGCCCTACGGCACTCCCTAAGTCAGAACAGTCTTTTGCAAGCTTTTTTGTTCTGGTGCCAAACACCCCGCAACTTAAATGAGCTGACTCTTTCGATTGGCTCAGGGACATTATCTCTAAAACAGATCCACATGTCCTTCGTTTTCTTCGGGTTCAAGATCATCTTGTTCCTGTCAGCCCAGTTGTTCATGGCGTCCAGCACATCTTGCATATGGCTTGTGGACCCCAGTTGAACAGCTGCATCCTGTGTGCAATCGTCTACGTACATGCACGTATCGACGGCTAATGGTTCTGGGATAAAGTCTTCGAGATCATTGATATGCACATTAAATAGCGTCGGTGATATAACTGAATTACCCTGGGGGACCCCTAAAGGGCAGGACATTACAGATGACATTACCTCCCTAGATTAACCTGCTGACTCCTGCCCTCCAAAAAACTTTGAACCCATAACCAGAAACTTTTGTTAACGTTTAGTTCGGCAAGCTTTCGCAGGTACAGAAGTAGAGCTTGTTTTCTCGCGTCATCCTTGATGTCTGCGGAAAGTAAATTTTTGTCAAATCTTTCAAGCCATCGAGTCCATCTTGCGCTCGTATTTGTCGGATCATTGCGTGGTTCAAAAGCAGGCATCGGGTCTTATCCGTGTTTAACGCTCATTTTCATCACATCCGATCCTCGTCGCCATTGTAGAATAGACTGATACTTTATTAATTATTATTATTATTATTATTATGTTAATCAACTCATGTACATAATTATCTAATCACCGGATGTGACGTATTATACAAATATACTACAGTTCCTTGTTTCACTGTCTCCTTTCTTCTTTTCTTTCTGTCTTTCTTGCTTACTTACTTGCTTGCTTACTTGCTTGCTTCCTGCCTGCCTGCCTGCCTGCCTGCCTGCCTAGCTACTTACCCATCTATCTACCTATTTTCTGCATGCCTGCTTCTCTACCTACCTTCCTATTAATTAATTAATTAATCTATTTATTTATATATATTTTTTATTTATTTATTTATTTACTTATATATCTAGTTTGTTTATTTATTTATTTATTTATTCTAATTTGCAATTTAAGGAAAAGCATATCAAACACCAAAAATCAATCCTACCATATTTGGAAACGCTTCCAGCGTTTCCTACGGCAGCAAAGTGACGCTGGAATGCGTAGCAGGCGTATATTATACACTGTCTTGGTTTAAGAATAATGCTACCAGGAGTATTTCAGACAACCAAAAAATTTATTTGAAGACGTTTACTCAAAAGGATGACGGTGTATACACATGTCGAGTTGGAAGACCTAAGGTTGATTGGGAAGCAGATACGAGTATTTCTCTCAAAGCTGAAGAAGGTAATAAACAGATATGAATCTTTGTGTTCATCCTAAATATATTCTTTATCTCAGTACACACGGCACAAAATAGCAATTTATGGTTAAATTTGAACATGGGATCATTACTAGCCGTAATTATTTGAGCAGGCGTGTCGGTGATCTGTTTTATTGATGAGGCGGGTTGTTTAACTAAACAAAACAAATTTTTGAATGTATACGGTTTTACATGTTAAATTTATTTTACTTGCACCGCGTGCGTCTTAATCTTCTGCAGAATTGTTATTTAAATTTCAAAAGTAAGAACGTATAACACTTTATTGTCGGTGGGTTTTTTCCTGTGATGAGTAACTAAAATCGTCTAGCATTAGGCAGAGTAAAATTAATAAGATTTGAAAGTCAGATGCCGTTCAGAAAGAGTATCTAACAATTAGACAACGAGCCCGGGTTTTCTCCTTCGTACCTTCTCCGACTGATACTCACAATACTGGTGCAGATCCACGCGCAGGTTCGCCTATGATCTAGCCTGCGGACAGGCCCTCCCGTTGCTGTGAAATGTGGGGTCGGTATCGCCAGACATTGCACGCGGCCAAGTACCTGCGACTAGTTTTATTAAGGGCTTTTATTTGGTCTACCGGTGAAGATCTTTCACTCCGAAAAACCCGCGAACAACATTAAGAGCCTTTTCAAAAGGTTCAGCTTCGAGGTTTGAAGTGTAAACTTACATAATTAGCCCTTAACCAATCACCAGCTGTCCCAATTTTCGTTGGGAAATCCACGTGACCATAAAAATTTTCTCGCTGCGATTCGCAGACTCTATATACAATCGGGTTTCGAAATCGGGTAGAGGCTGCACGCAGGCTACAGCAGCGGACTGGTACCCACATTAAGTTTTTAGCGCATGCGCGCCTTCATCCTCTTCTTGGGTAAAAACCTGCCGTGTTCACACTGGCTTTGGCCGAGGAGAAATTAGGCTCTATGTAGCCTCGTTATGGCTAGCTTACACGAAGTAGCTTCACAAGTGTTGCTGGACCTGAACCAGACGACATAAAGATAATGCTGAAAGATGCCCTAGCTCTTTTGGGCAATGCAGTATTTCGCTTAAATTCGTGGTGCCAACGTCGCTTTTCAGAGTATTTACAGTCAAACCGGATGTTCTTTCCCACGCGACCTTGCAATATTGATAGCAACATTGCAATGTTGACTTGCAAACGGTACACGGCGTCTCCTTGGCAAGTTGCTAAAAGTTCGCATTTTAAATATCGAAGTTCACATGACATGAAGTTTACTTAGAGTTAGTTGTTCTGACTTTCAATAGAACTTCGTATTATGTGAAGTTCGATATTTAAAATGCGAATTTTTAGCAACTTGCTAAGAAGTCGCCGTGTACCGTTTGCTAGGCAACATTCCAATGTTGCTATCAATATTGCAAGGTCGCGCGTGGGAATGAATATCGGGTAATCGTATACCCTGAAATCTGACCACCCATCCGACAAGCACTTGTTCCCTGACAGCTTCCACAAAGCTGTTCAAAGTGAACATGACCATTCGCAGACGAATAGCAAGCTTGTTGCTGGCCCTGTTGCTGCCAAAGCACAATTCAAGAAGCCCTTCACAAGTAAGCAGCCCTTTCGTGGACAGCTCTCCCATAGTTCCTCCAATGTACGTAAGTAAGTGAACTTGGGGAAACAAGTGGAACCAAAAAGATTCCTCAATACACAAAACTCCCAATCGCATCAGCAACCGAGGCCTCAATGAGGGTGGTACTGTAGGAGGTGACTATGACAGCAGGATGATTAGCACAAATTCAAAAAAACTGGAAAAGAATTAAGAACGACCCATGGATCCTCACAATATCAGGCTACCATATACCATTTATCCAGCGCCCTTTTCAAGTACGACCACGAATAACCAAAGCGAGAGCCAGGAAGCAACAGTCTCATTCAGACTGCCACCAACGAACTTATTGCCAAACAGGCAATACAGAAAATTACAGACGATCCGAAAGATCAGTTTATCTCAACCCTATTTGTTGTTCAACAAAAGAACAAAACACGTCCAATCTTCAACTTGAAGCCACTGAATGCTTTTGTGGTGTCAACCAAATTCAAAATGGGGGGCCTAACGTTACTACGGTCTACTTGGGAGAACGATTACAGATGAAATTGGATCACAAGGACGCTTATTATTCAATTCCAGTAACGAAAGAGCACAGGAAGTATCTGCGCTTCATATTCGACAATGTAACATACGAATTCCAATGCCTACTGTTCGGCCTCTCTTCAGCTCCACGGACTTTCACCAAAGTCTTGAAACCAGTAATTTCATTGCTGAGGAAACGAGTACTGTGTGTGATCATTTACATCGACGACTTATTGTTTGTGCATCAGGACCCAGAGGAGCTAATATGCGATTGTTCAAGGAAGTATGTCAACTGCTCAGCGACCTGGGATTCACCACCAAGAAGGAAAAATGCTCAACGATCCCACTCCAATCTCTTGTCTTTCTTGGTTCTGAATTCGATGAACATGACAATGGCAGTACCACTAACAAAACTGCAGGACCTGCAATGCGAAGCCCAGTCAATGAAGAAGAAAACAGTGTGCACTCTCCAGGAACTGTCGTCTCTGTTAGTTTGAATGACCCAAGCTAGTGTCCAAGATAGGAGTGGAAACTGCACCCTTTCACTACAGCGCATTGCAGCAACTACATATCAAACCTCTCCACCAGTATAGAATCCTGACCTGGAAAAAGCAGATCACCATTACCTTGGAAGCCCTAGCCGATCTAGAGTGGTGGACATCTCCAAAGCTGATGCAAGAAAACAGCACTCCAATATAGTCGAACCTATGTACAACATCACAATTCGGACAGACGCCTCCTAACTCGGTTGGCGAGCAGGGTGTCAAGGCACCAGGACTGGGGGGCATTGGGGCAAAGACGAGCAACAGGCTCAAATCAACTTCTTGGAGCTGAAAACGAGTTACCTATAACCATTCAATCATACCTGAAGTCTTGTCAACTGTCAGGGAGTCGTATTCTACTATACAAATGGATAACTCGACGGCTGTAGCTTACATCAACAAACGAGGGGGGACCAAGTCAAACAAGCATATACTCAACTAGCCCTGGACATATGGAAGTTATGTCAGTCCAAAAAGATAATTGGACGGACAGCTGTTTATGAATATCCAGAAACGCAATTACACGCCGAAAGTAGGTCTCTTCGCATCCAGATTGAACCACCAAATACCGTTATGTCTAGCACGTCGCCCGGATCCCGGAGCAATGGCAATATTTACTGTCACACTGAATTGGAGTCAGTGGACATCATTCATATACATCCTCCTATTATACTACTGAACAGAGTGCTAATCAAAGTTCGTCGGGAAAAGGCAACAGCTTTCGTGATAACACCAGCATGGATATAGCACAGCCATGGTGTCCCATGCTCCTGGAAATGTTGGTCGACTTTCCCACTCTGTTCCCAACGTCGAAGAAAACAATTTTTCTTCCATTCAACGAGGCAGCTGTGCACCTAATATGGAAGACTCTAGCTCTGGTTGTATGGCCTCTTTCAGGAGACGAATGCAAACAACAGGCATTTCAGAAACAGCGTGACAATCGGAGTTTACAAATCATGCATATGATATGTTACTGGCTCTAACATCTGCAGCTCGGGTGCACGAACTGATAGCATTAAGTATAGGTTAGTTACCTTAGACCGAAGTTGCACTGAGTTCGTTATCATATAGAGGTTGTCTAAAAAACACTTCAGTCGCGGCGATGATAAATCCTTTATCGCATTTGTGACCATTGATTAAAGCTTATTTTGCCAACCACGCATAAATCAGGTTAATTGCCCCGGGTTTTGCTTGCAGCGTGAATATGTCGTGGCTTCTGATTAGTCGGGATAAGAATATTCCAGTTATAAGAAGGTTTGTCATTGGATAACGCTACTAGTGGTCTATCACCAATAGACCACTAGTAGCTCAGTCAATCAGAATGCCGAATTTGTAATAGACCACTAATTGGTTGATACTAATATATATTAGCCCAGAAACTAGGCCAAACATGGCGTCCACTAAAATTTATTTACGAGTGATGAAATCATGAAAACATTGGTCCGAAAGTAATGGAAAATTGTTCAGTTTGACACTCTTGAATAAGAAAATAAATTCGCTTATGCCTATGGAGTATATCTACACCAAAATTACAATCTCGTTTTTTGTGAGTAATTGTTTACATGTGCTGTCGCACTACTCTATATTTTGAATGGAGAGACTTCTGCAAACAAAAATGTAAAACTGTCTGAAAATTTGGAACAATGTTTGATAAGACTTATTTACGTTAAAGAAAAGTTGTTTATGGCTGATACTAAAACAATTAGACAACTCGCCCTCGTTTTCTACGAGCAGATCAGCTCACAGAAAACTCGGTCTCGTTGTCTAATTGTTAATTAGCCCTGGGCAATTAACTTGATTTATGCGTAGTTTGGAGTAACTATGTATAGGTTGTTACCTCAACCGAAGTAACTACGTCAGTTATTTACCGAGGGCCGAAACCTACTTAGTTCAAGATCACCGAGGTTGCCCAAGAAAACTGAGATACTGAGTTCGTTATCAAAAGAGATTGTCTAAAAACACTTCGGTCGCGATGATAAATCCTTTAATTTATCACATTTGTGACCATGGATTAAAGCTTATTTTCCCAACCACGCATAAAATGAAGGCGCGCATGCACTAAAAACAATAGGGTACTACTACTAGTCCGCTGCTGGCCGCACAGATCTGCACCAGTATTGCTCCTATCAGTCTTCGAAGGTCCTCGGAGAACTACATCTCCCCGTCAGTTGAGTCAGTCGGGGGAAATTTAATTTCTATGAGCTGATAGTCAACGAGGCGAAGCCGAAAAAATTTTACAACCATAAACAACTTTTCTTTAATGTAAAGAAGTCTTATCAATCATTGTTCCAGATTTTGAAATAGTTTACCTTTTTGTTTGCAGAAGTCTCCCCATACAAATTGTCGTCAGTTCGATGGCATATGATAAACAATTGCTCACAAAACACGAGATTGTAATTACTTTGCTTCATATTTGGTGTATAGATATACTCCATAGGCATAAGCGAATTCATTTTCTTATTGAACTGAATAAATTTCCATTACTTTCGACCCAATGTTTTCTTCACTCGTACAAAAAGTTTAGCAGACGCCATGTTTGATTTTCAGCCTAGTTTCCAGATTTTTCTTGAGGCGTGAATATGTCGTGGTTTCTGATTGGTCAGAATAAGAGTATTCCAGTTATAAGAAGGTTTATCATTGGATAACGCTACTATAGTGGTCTATAGACCAATAGGCCACTAGTAGCTCGGCCAATCAGAAAGCTGGGTTTGTAATAGCCCCCTAGTTGGTTGATACTAAAATGTTATAATCTATGACATCGCAAAATATGTTTTAATAAAACGTCATTTTTTGTTGATATTTTATATAATTGATACATGTGAATACCAACAATATTGTTTTCTTCTTTTTTTTAGTCAAACCAACTCTTAATAAAGACAACAATCTTCCCATTAAAACTAACCTAGAATTACAATATGAATTACAATGTGGAATAGAAAAAGCAAATCCCACGGCAAGATTTATATGGCATGTATGCATCCATGCTTTTTATAACTGCAGCAATAAAAGAAACGAAACAATTGGCTGGTATAGATCTGAACGGAATGGTACCACATCTAAAGACGGAGAAACGAGCACGCTAAATATTACAAGACAAAAATTCCAAAATGTGAGCTATCGATGTACTGCAACCAACACACAAGGTCAAGACAATTTGGTTATGATGGTTTTTAACAAACGTAAGATATGTTTTATGTTTACTTTTTTATTTTGTGATATACAGTGTGGTGATCTAATTTTGATCTTTTCAACACATTGATTTAACTAAAAAAAGAACGCTTTTTTCGCTTCTTAAAATGACCAGCTCCCTAATTTCAAAAATGTTTTTTGTTACAATTGAAAGCCTTAGCGTCTCTACAATAATGAAGAATGTCCTTAAAAGTTCGACGATATAGAGTTTTGTTTTAATTTTGAGCTATATGAAGGTTTTTGTTATATGCAAATACAGTGCATGTGACAATGTAAGCTAAGAAAAGCAGAATTGTGGATATCATCAAATTAGATTACACGTCGGGTTTTTTTAAACTTTGCACGTATAATACAGACCACCAAGCTAAAGAGAATAGTTTAAATTATAATATAGTTGCCTTAGAAACAAATTAGTTTCAATAATCTAAGAAATAGAGTTGTTTCCTATAAGATTCCTGGTAAATTAATTTCCAATACATGCCAAGAGTGAAGAATCCGAATTATATATATTTATAAATTATAGACCTGGAGCGAGGGGTATTCCACAAAAAATTACCCCGATTAAAAATGATTACGCCATAACATGCAACGCAATTTTTTGTATGATCGAAAAAAAGCTTCTCAGCATTTAGATTTTTTTTATATATCTAAATGTCACATCTATTATTTATACAACTATAGGTTAACTGCAAGGTAGTGAATGCTACCTTTTTAATTTCTTACTACTATACAAAAATTGTCGAAAGAATTATAAAATAGATTGACGAAGGTTTGTATACTTATGAAAACCTGATCAGTAAGTAACTAGCAGCTTGTCAGAAAGCTGAACTACATTGTTAAACGTAAATTCTTGTTCATCTTTTCAGATGGCATAAAGTCAATGAAAGCACGAATCTCTGATAAGAAGCCTAAATTTGAAACAACCGGAGACAACATTACCATGATGTGTGAATGCAATGGTTCCTTAAGCATGGAATGGATTAAAGAAGGTCATAAATTATCTAGCATCGACACTTCGGAAAAGCAAAACGGATCAGTTATTGTTACAAAAAAAATACTTGAAATTCTAAATTTCAGTAAAACTGATGAAGGAGTATATGAATGCCACGTAAATTACAGCAAATATAACTGGCGTTATTCTGAAAATATCAATATCACAATGAAAGGTATATTTTACGTTTGTATTTATAAGTTTTGTTTTTCAAACCGGAGAATGTTCTTACTCATTTCCATGCAGACGGTTTCGTTACTACATTTCTCTATCTGTGACCATGACTGAAAAGGCAAAAATGCTTTACTTTGCACAAACAAGATTATTTCTTCTATTTGTTTTTTCCGAGTTCGCGAAAAGGCTCGTTTCTACTCAGGATAATTTTTGGAAAGTTAGTGAAACGCGATCTTTACACTAACAAAGAATGCCCATTGTTCAAAAACAATAGATTAATTACAGATTTCCGCAGATCCATTATTCAGTATTTCACAAACTTTTCTGGTCTTATTGTAAATTATTTGCACAAATATTAAATGAACTTATAGGCCAACTGTTGGAAAGCTTTAAAATTAATGTTGGAACTTGCCTCGTTAACGTAGTTTAATTTCTAACTTTAATTTCAAATCTTGGCATGTCATCTGTTTATATTATACTATAGCGCATGCTTGCTCAAAAACTAAAAGTATGCATTGCACTTTTTTTTGTACTGTCTTCATTTTTCAAACTGAAAAATAGTTCAAGTTGGGTAATAAGGGTGAAAGAAGTGAATATATATTGATAATTATATAATAATCACATTCTAATCGCCATGATATTTTTTGTAGTCAAACCAAAGATAAGAGCCGACCCTCACAATAGTGAACCCATACCGTATAAAAACGGGATGACGTTGAAATGTAAGTTATTAAACGAACCGGTTCCCAAGGCAAACATAACGTGGAAACGATGTATTTGTGAGCGTGATTGTTCTTGCGCACTAGCGAGTGAGTGGTTGGAGTTACCGCGAAATAGTACAACTACAGAAACTAACAAACTAGAAAGCACGTTGACAATTCAAGAACAGACCTTCGACAACGTGCAATACCGATGTATGGCAAAAAGTGTAGCTGGGACGGACAAGTTTCTATGGAGGGTGGAAAAAGGTTGGTTGAAATTTATGAATCTGTTTTTGAGTACTAGACCATGCATGCATGTATGCACCTGGTTTGAAATAAAACTCTACTAGAAATATGTTAACACAACAACCCCTCGCCCTCTTTTACACGAATTTTTGTAAAATTTATATCCTTTGGATAACCCTCTGATTAGAAAAACACCTTCTTTACTTAGTTACTTTCTCTACTTACTTACTTCGCGCTCTTTTTCGTTGGGAGCCTGGAAATAGCCGTTGGAACAATTTTAAACTTTTAAATAAAGTATTTGAAATAAAAAAAGTTTTTTAACTCTAATTCTTAAAGAAAAAGGTAATAAATAACAAAGAAAATTTTCAAGACAATATTTAGAAAAAAAATTGAGATGAAGAAAAATGCAGGTCGCATCCACGGTTTGAACTCGACCATTCTGCGTGCAAACTGACGATGTTACCACCCGGCTACTGAAGCAAGCGTCAACATTTCAGCAAAATATTAGGGTTATATATATTTTACAGTTCTTTTTTTTCATGTTCACAAAGTATTGCTAGAGCATCTAAAAATATTTTGCATTTTTCAAAGGCATTGGTCATCTGCCTGGCTGCCACGGTTATATTCATTTTATAGTATTTCAAATTCATTTAGAATAGCAAAAACAAATTTCGTCTCAAAATCTGAAGTGTTTAAACTGTTTTCACCTGAAAAAATTATTTTCATGCAGTCTTTTATATTTCAACATGCAGCATGCGCACTCGGCAGCATTTATATGTTTAACAGACGAAAAATTGCTCTTCGCCGATTTTTATGCCAAATTATAAACCAGCTACGCTAAGTTTACAAGTGGTTTTACCAAAGGGAAATATTTAAAAGGAGATAAGACGGCAGCCAACAACGGGGCACGGGCATGCGAAAACATAACGGATACGTTTAAAATACTTTAAGGACACACGAAATCGAAAACAAAATTACAGTGATAGGGAAACTCGAACAGCATTGCTACTAAATGTTCGTGATTTAATACTGAAAGCGGCCGCTCAATACTGATTTTTACCGTAAGCTTAACCTTTTCAGTCTTTTTCTTCGATGGTTTTTTCCTCTTTCGAGTTTCTGTGTGACGGGTTTTCATCTACTAAGGATGTTGTTCTGCTTTATACGTAGACGTTAATTTGTTTCTGTTCTTTCAAAAGTGATATACGTTTCCCAAAAACTCCTTTCTCAAGTCTTTTTGTCAAGAATAAATTAAGTTGTTAGTTCAAATCTTTTTGTCAAGAACTACCATAGGCAGCCCAAGCCCTATCACGTACTGTCTACGTCGTATTATATAATATACTTAAAGGTTGGCAAGTAAATTCACTAGTTCAACTCACCACTTGAATGAATGTCAATACTATTCGCAAATACGAACGTAAATCAATAAAAAAAAACCACTTCTATAAACACAAATAATCGTACTAACTTGTCACGAACGTTTTGTTGCTTAAAACTGTTGTGAAACACCAGATATTAGTGAAAACAAACGGGGTTTTGTCGAAAAAATTGCCGTACCTATGCGTGGTGCAAAAATCCTGTTTGACGCCATCATTCGTGAGCAAATATAAGGCATGTCATTGGTCAATCGGCAAAACAAAAAAATTATCTCTGCGTGATAAATTGGACCAACCGGGGGGTATTGCAACAGTGCAGTAAAAAAGATTCGTGTAATAGATACAAACTTTTTGTACGTAAAAGTTTATATAACCGTGTATAGAAATGGAGCGGCAAAAACGGAAAGGATTCTGTCCCAATGTTCGTTGTCTTATATGGTAAGTGGCTAAAAATTCTCAATCAATCTTTTTTGCTTAAAATAGAAGGAAGCCAGTTAGTGGCTTTAATACTGGCTTTGACAGACATTTGGTGGAGTTCATTGTTATTTATGCAAGACGACTCATTGTTGTTCGCCGGTATTAAATAAACATTCAAACCCAAAGTTCAATAAATATGACATGCATATATAATTAGACGATAGAAAAATAAGGCACGTCGAAACAGATCTTACATTAAGCTGCATTTACCTTTGCATGCAGGCTTGCAGCAATTTTTTGCAGCTCATCATATATTCAACTGAATGCGAAATTAATTTTTAGTTCGTACAGAAAAACCTCTGATTTGTTGTCGTCGAGCAATTGCTTCTCAAAAGATACTGATAAAAGTATAAAACATAGCGATTTTTCGTTTCAAATTTTCCACATTTATTAAAGCTTAGAAATCAGCAAATATTCTGAATAAATCAAATGTTTATCTACACCACGGACATACTTTTCTATTAAAAACAATACACTTTTACTTTTAATACAAGGACACAAAACGTGTCAAAGACACTTTATATATTAAATATAAATGCCTGAGTTTTCGCCCAGTTTTATCCACTTCCATTAGTTCCATCCATATCATTTATATGCACGAGTCCCAAAAAGCGTATGAAATATGCCGCAAACCAAAAAAAAACCCAGTAAAACAGAAAACATAAGATTGCACAGAGGAAAGAGGTGAAAAAGCAATTCCGTTACCTGCTCATGTCCTCGATGAAATGACAAAAACCCAAGATATCTTGTTTGGAACGACGTATTAAAGCTTAACTGTAATTGCACATCCACTAATCAACGGACCACGGCACTAGTTTGATATATAGAAAGCACAAAAACCAACATTGACTCTAGCTTGCATGTCCTATACACATGCAGTTGATCGTTTGATTGCTTTTTTTTCGAAATCACTCTAGCTGAAGTATTTTATAATAGATGAAATAGAACAGTATATATTCGGCAACCAATATATCCTACGGAGTAGTCAAAGATCTTCAATGTCCACTAATAGTTTAATACCGGCGAACAACAATGAGTCGTCTTGCATAAATAACAATGAACTCCGCCAAATGTCTGTCAAAGCCAGTATTAAAGCCACTAACTGGCTTCCTTCTATTTTAAGCAAAAAAGATTGATTGAGAATTTTTAGCCACTTACCATTAAGACAACGAACATTGGGACAGAATCCTTTCCGTTCTTGCCGCTCCATTTCTATACACGGTTATATAAACTTTTACGTACAAAAAGTTTGTATTTATTACACGAATCTTTTTTACTGCACTGTTGCAATACCCCCCCGGTTGGTCCAATTTATCACGCAGAGATAATTTTTTTGTTTTGCCGATTGACCAATGACATGCCTTATATTTGCTCACGAATGATGGCGTCAAACAGGATTTTTGCACCACGCATAGGTACGGCAATTTTTTCGACAAAACCCCGTTTGTTTTCACTAATTTCTGGTGTTTCACAACAGTTTTAAGCAACAAAACGTTCGTGCTAAGTTAGTACGATTATTTGTGTTTATAGAAGTGGGTTTTTTTTATTGATTTACGTTCGTATTTGCGAATAGTATTGACATTCATTCAAGTGGTGAGTTGAACTAGTAAATTTACTTGCCAACCTTTAAGTATATTATATAATACGACAGACAGTACGTGATAGGGCTTGGGCTGCCTATGGAACTACATTGTCCCCAGTGCTCCACAATCTTAACCGTGCGTGGCCGTCCACACATATATACAAATAAATAAATAAATAAATATTCAGATCACAGAAATTCGTTCGCAAATCACGTTTGTCCACGCGTGTAAAATGACCCCACGCGTGTCGAGATTAGCACCCTCACCGGGCCACAGAATATAAGGATTGACCAGAAGTCCGACTCAGTGTCGGCACCTTTGATGTAAGCGTTCCTTTGATGTAACCTTCCTCAAATGGAACGAAAATCTTAGGTCTTTGCCGCAGGGAACTCTGCATGTGCATGCTATAGGGATACTCACCTTGCCCGTTCCACTAGAGTTTGCCCACTGCATGCACCTGATTTTTTTCTCCTCTTCCCATGCAGAAGGCTGGAAAATTTTGATAAAATCGTTTTTAAGACATTTGTAGTTACCAGCGGCTAAAACATATAATTCGTTGATCTTGTTGGTATATTAAATAACATATACAATACTTAATATCTTTTGGAGAACCTTAATTGTTATACGATGGTTACTAAATTCTGTTCTACTAATCTTATACGAAAGTTAATTATACTTCTAATTAAGAAGTCAATGCCACTACTAAATTTGTTAGACATTTATTTTTATAGTATTTTATTTTTATCAAATCTATTTTTATCTCTTTATACCCAGGCAGGGCATCAACGCTAAAAGACAACAAAACTTACCTGACGATCATTTTATACATTATTAGCATTCTGACGCTTGTAATTCTTATGATTATTGCCGTGGTTCTTTATAAAAGAAAAAAACTATACGGTGGGTTCTACATTTTTAAAATCCTACCTGTACTTGACTACATCGAAAGATTAGACGAAGGAAAGACATTAATGGAGCAGTCTAACAAATTTCCTTATCTATCAGATTGGGAGTATCCAAGAGAACGAGTTCACATTGGTAAGTACAATAAAACTTGGTGTAATGCTCAAATTAATGCTTATCTTGGGTGCAGACGCTCCGTCCCAGATCCCATCCAAATAACTGGGGTTAACAATGCGTATAGGCAAGGCTAATTAATGCTTAAATTGTACTTTTTTTAAACAATGAAAAGTGTAGCATTTGAGCCTGATTGCAGAAGGTATACTGTATAATTAATAGTATAATTACACTCTTTCAAACAATCAGAATTTAGTTTTTAAATACAGGATAAAAACCGAATGGGAGGTCTTTCACTGAAATTCAAGACCGACCATGAGGTTTTTATGTTGTTTATATACCCAGCACACCCATTTTCTATTGTTGTCAAGAGGTTTTGGAAAATTTTTCTTGGTTCTTATGTCATAATTTAAGCGAATGAATAAAGTTTCCTGCCGATTTTTGGCTAATTACATGGTTTATTTGAATAGCGAAGACAATGCCTAATTTTAATATCGGAGACCTTTTGTTTTGACAATTTTAAAATAAAGTGCTCTGAAGTTTGATAAGTGATAAAATTGCAGAAAGTCATAGGTTCGCACTTTGGGTGGTTTTGGGTTAGGTTGAGGAGTAATGGAGACGGAAGATTCTGACCCAGACTTGTACATTACTCAGTCAAGTCCACAGCGAGAAAGAACTGTACCGGCATTTGATGATTGCTATCGAGAGGCATTATCAACTATAGAACCAAATGAAGATAATTGGCCGTGGGGTGTCAACATAGACGAAGTCGATGAGCAACCAGCTGTAGCGGATTTGAATCGGTTTGCAGCGCCTGTATCTGAGATCGAAATTCAAGCTAAGATAGGCGATTGTGTGCCCAAGTCGACAAAATACAAAGATAAGTGGGCTGTTACGTTGTTTGAGGATTGGCGAAAGCAAAGAAACATGCAAGTCTGCAATGTTAATAAGGGAAGTGTCGGTGGTCAAGCGCCTGGTTTAGAAGTTATAAAAAATTCCCTAGAAGTAATGTTGGACGATGAACTAAATCGGACATTGGCATGTTTCATTTGTGAAGTAAGAAAAACTGATGGAAGTAAATACCCGCCAAACACACTTCATGGGATAATCGCTTCAATTCAACATTATTTGAAAGGGAAGGGTAGAGTAGTGAGGTTATTCAACGACGAAAAATTTGTGTATTTGAGAAATGCGTTGGACGCTGTGATGAAAGAAAGTGCTTCAGTAGGCCTTGGACTCGCTAAGAAACAAGGGGAAGTTATAACATTGAACGAAGAAGAAGAGCTTTGGCAGAAAGGAGTTCTCGGAGATTCGCATCCTCAACAATTACTTGATACTTTGGTTTTCCTATTTGGCATTCATTTCGCGTTAAGAGGAGGCAGTGAACATAGAAGACTTCGAGCAGAAAACTCACAAATTGTTAAAAGCGTCGACAAACAAACTGGCATGCAGTACTTAGAGTATCGTGAAGATGTTTCGAAAACAAACGCTGGGGGACTCAAAGATCGAAAACTGGAAAGAAAGGTGACGCGTGCATATGAGAATAAAGAGAACAAGAAACGCTGCATTGTTCGTTTGTACGAAAAATATATTAGTTTGTGGTGAGTATATGTGATATATTTGCGCTTTTAATGAATATTGTGAAATTATAGCTCAATGGATGTATGTGCTAATAAGTTACTGCATGTTTAATAGTCAGAGATACGTTATGGTAAAGTTTTTTTGTTTTTTTTTATATTTGTAGCCCTAGTGTTGGCGCTGGGAAGTCGACCGGTTTTTATCGAAGTGCTTTGAAATGTCCCAAGCCAAACTGTTGGTACAGCGATGTTCCTGTCGGCCATAATAAACTGGCTTCGACTGTTAAACGATTATGCGAGCAGGCCGGTATATCTGGATATAGAACAAATCATTCCTTACGAGCAACAGCAGCAACAAGGATGTATGATAAGGGAATTGATGAGCAGCTTATATGCGAAAAAACTGGTGAGGCATATATAAAGCGTTTAGTTTTATTTTTTGAATTATCTATGGACTCAGTATTTTCATTGCAAATTTTAGGTCACCGAAGCAATGCCGTGAGGGCGTATAAAAGAACTTCAAGGGAACAAGAAGTTGAAGTGTCTGACATTTTGTATGGTGTTAATGTGACTAAGTTGAAGAAAGCAAGAGAAGAAGAACGATGTGAGACTAAAAGTAAAAGTTGTGTAGAAGGGAGTAAATGCGAAAATGAGAGTGCAAGCGAAAGGCCTAATCGTAATAAGGCTCCGATAAACATAAATTTTAATTTTGTTGTAAATTGAAGTGTGTGTAATGTTGTTGTTACTCTTGTTATTCTGTAGCTTGTTTTTTTGAGTAAATTTTTGTTGCGTGAAAATTTTGCTTCACTAACGGATATTTAATTTCACGACCTGATATGGTCTTGAATTCAAAATTCAAAACCCGGTACAGGTCTTGAATTTGAATTCAAGACCTGTACCGGGTTTTGAATTTTGAATTCAAAACCTGGTATTTTTGCATATTCAGCCCCGCTCTCCCCTGTATATAATCAAAAGCCGCCACCAACTTTCAATGCGAGGTCTTGAGTCAAATACCAAAACCGATTGAGAACAATAGAAAATGGGTGTGGTGGGTATATAATAAGTGCATGCATGCAGAGTAAGTCATTTCCCGCCATTGACGTCACTTTCAGCCTTTTGAATTCTATTGAAAATATACAAAAGCTAAGACAATAAACGAAATTGAAAATAATTCAAAAGAAAAATTGAAAAGAAATTGACGTCAAAGGGTGAAAATAATTACGTATTCTATACTTATTGAAAGTGTATATTGGGTAATTATACTGCTCATTGCATGGAATTATAACAGGTAATTAAGGGTTATTGAACCGACTGAGGTCAATTAATTGTTTTATAAACCGAGGGCGTAAAATTTTTCTTGTTAGCCGACGAAGGAGGTTTTCTCTTGAGATATTTAATAATTTGACGTAAGTAATTGGCAAGAGTGGTTTGTATAGGTTATATATAGCACCGATTTTCGACTTTGTCGGCTATTAGTCAGTAATCATATTAATCCAATCTCTTTTGTTTGTTATATGGAAATGTATAGGAGGTCGATCGCTATAAAGAACAAAGGACGTAGGCACGGCTATTAAATCAAAATAATTAGTTCCTCTTTCTTTGTCTTCCCTTTCCGACTGCCAGAAACAGCATCATGATTATGTAATAGCATACAAGCAACAGAGTTTTACTGATAAACACGTACTGTAAATGTTTTCAATAGCTTCAAAAACGACCTATTTCGTAAGTTTATTGGCATATAGTAATTTTAAAAAACAACGTTGTCTAAGTCGAGAAAATTGAAGCTTAAAGGGTATTGGCAATAAAAATTAAGTTTGTCTCATTTGAAAGAACTCGCCAAATGGTATAAGAAGACCTTTTGTTATTTTTCCGTATCTTTCTTGTGTTTTGAAATATTTCGACCAAAGACAGCGTGCTGTCCGCCATCTTGTTGTAATATTGGGTCTAATTAACTAGGAAATTGGTGACGTCACAAGAGGGGAAACCTGATGAAATACTCCGTGGGTGCCCAAATTTACACGAAAGGCTTTTTAAATGTTGTGGGTCAATTTAAAATGGAAATAGCGCAACAAAAAATCGAGTTTCTAGCTCATAATGTCATAAAGTTGGCAAGATAAAAATTTCACTTTACCCTGCTTATGTCGTCACATGCATAATTTTGCATATCGAAAATAATTCCAAGATGGCTGAGTTTGGTCAAAATATTTCCAAAAGCAAAACAGATACGGAAAAATTGTAAAAGATCTTCTTATACCATTTGACGAGTTCTTTCAAATGAGATAAACTTAATTTTTATTGCCAATACCCTTTAAATTTATATAAATTAGGAGAATGTTTTTAACAGTTCAACTGATTTTCTTTGTGTTTTCTTCATAAATTAATAATGAATTTTTTAATCTCCTGTAGAACGCAATTTAGGACACGGTGCATTTGGTCAAGTATTCCTTGCTCAGGTGGTGGGTATATCAGCGTTTCATCCAAGAAAACTCCTGCAAGAGAAGTCGAAACAAAGACGTTTTTCAGTGTTTATACACAGGAAACGAAACTCGTACTTATATTGTACGACAACCTCAAATGTCGCAGTGAAAATGCTTAACGGTAAATATTGTTTTTAGATAACATAATTGATAATCCTAAATAAATAGATATTTAAGATTGTCTACAATGCGATCTGTGCAGTTTCATAAAGTGGGCTTACATCGATATGTGTTGTTGATGTTTCTGAAAGTTCCCAGGCTAATTT
Organism: Paragorgia papillata; assembly: GCA_035771165.1. NCBI lineage: Eukaryota > Metazoa > Cnidaria > Anthozoa > Scleralcyonacea > Coralliidae > Paragorgia > Paragorgia papillata. The sequence goes on along the minus strand of JAWNZC010000322.1, from coordinate 10,179,470 downwards.
TATTGTTAGCAGAAAGGGTGTGGTTGCGCAAAGGAGAACAAATAAATCATCACCTTACTGTACTTGTCCTATATATTTCCTTTACTCAATGCATGTTTACACATTACCATCTGAAAGATTTGAGTTACTACTTACTACTGTACACAGAAACAAAGGGAAAATGAGAGCACTACAATTAATAATGCGAATATCGGGCGCCCGGTATATTCGCAGGCTATACAATTATCTAATAAAAACAATATTTCTTTATCAAACTGTACTGGCTAGAATTTTAGGCCAATGTTCATGCAGTAAAGACTTAGGGCAAAGTTTTCCTAGTAGCTTTATTACGATGTGTATTTTGTATTGTTGAAAAAAAAACAAGCGATAGTAAAAATACTAACTTATTTTTTTCTTTACAGAAAACTGGAATGAAAGTGATCTTTCTGATCTGCTGACTGAGTTGAAAATACTTATCCATGTTGGCCAACATAAGAACATTGTAAACATTCTTGGCGCGTGTACAAAAGGTTATGAAGACTTTGAAACATCTATGTTAGTTTAGATATGTAATTTAATGAAGTACCATTTATCTAATTCACTCCTGAGTCCCTTTCCATGTCTATATATATATATATATATATATATATATATATATATATATACTAAATATTTCATATATCTACTATATACTGTATTGTCAAAGGAAAACCCGGTTTGCAGGAGTGGGCTAATACAAAATTATGACCACTGGTATATGATATATGTATAGGAAATAATATATACTGTTTGAGAAGAATAATGAAAGTCGCACGTGTGGTTTGCAACATATACACCTATATTTGCTGAAGGGTAAATGTGTAGCAAATGTAATATTTACTCAAATTTACTGCAGGGTAAACGCGGTGAATACCGTATTTATACTCAGTAATATAGTGTTTAGAAAATATGTAGCAAGAACTGTATACCCAATGTGAACAGGCCTTCCAAGAGATCCTCCAAACCATGACAAGCAACACCGCCTTACGACCATTCAACCCGGAACTGAAAACCATCCATATTACCGATGCAGGACCAGAAGGGATTGCAGCCAGCATTTTCCAGGAATCATCGGATGGAACATGGATACCAGTTGACCATGCCAGCCGAGCACCTACTTTGTGTGAACAAAACTATTCCCAGACATAAAAAGAATCACTTGCCCAGTCCTGGGGAATGAACACCCACCGCTACTACCTCCTTGGTATCCCATTTGAATCGTACACCGACCACCAGCCACCTATTCCTATCTACAATGGTATCGCCTTAAAGTCCAAGGTTTCCAGTGCACCATGAAGTACATGCCAGGCAAGACCAATCCCTGTGACTACCAATCCCGCCACCCAATGCCCCTCAGCCATTACACAGACCAAGAGCTTGACGACATGGTTATTGACCAAGGAGATGAACTGTGCATTAGCAAGATAGTCACAGATGACTTACCTGATGCAGTCACCCTGAAGATGGTACAACAAGCCACGCAGCAAGACCCAGTTATGCAAAAACTGATCGCATGCATCAACAAGGGTCATATTACAGAGGATAAGGATCTACGAGACTACCGACAGGTGTTCCAGGAACGTTCATATTGCAATGGAGTAATTCTACGAGGAGACAAGCTACTCATCCCAGATGCTGAAGTAACCCCAGGCACCTGAAGCATTCGAACCCAAGTGGTAGATACAGCACACGAGGGCCACCAGGGAGCTGTCAAATGTAAACAATTACTCATAGCAAAAATCTGGTTCCTACATCTGGACAAAATGGTGGAGACCCAAGTCAACACTTGCCTAGGCTGCCAAGCAACAACATATAAGCCATCCCGAGATCTACTGAAGCCGACATCACTCCCAGAACGACTCTGGCAGCACATGGATATGGACTTTTGGGGACCACTGCCTAATGGAGACCACTTGCTAGTGATCATAGATGAATACTCTCGGTACCCAGAGGTGGAATTTGTTCGAAATACTAGTGCCCAAGCTGTCATACCCACCTAGACAGGGTTTTCTCCACCCATGGTTTCCCAGAAATGGTAAAAACAGATGGAGGGCCTCCATTCAACGGCCATGAGTACCACCAGTACATGCAATGGGCAGGTGTTCGCACCAAAGTGGTCAGCCCAGAAGACCCAGAAGCAAATGGCTTGGCTGAAAATTTTATGAAGGCAATGAACAAGACGTGGCACATCGCTCACACCGAAGGAAAGAACCACAAACAAGAAGTCTACAAGTTCCTGCGACATTATCGCGCCACACCACATAGCTCTACCGGTAGAGCACCAGCAGAAGTACTCTTCAATCGCAAATTCCAAGTGCGACTCCCTCAGAAACACGAACCAACACAAGACCTACAGATTCGACACCAAGACCAAATGGAGAAAGCCAAACAGAAGCAGTACTAGGATGCCAAGAAAAACACAAAGCCACACAACATCAAGATAGGAGATCGAGTGCTTCTACTCCAAAAGCAAACCAAAACAAACCCAAGATACGACCCAGACCCATACAAAGTCATCTCCATCAAGGGCACCCAAATCACAACAGCCAGAGGATCCAAGATCAGACAAAGGGATGCCCAACGCTTCAGAGTCATCACCACTCCAATAGTCCCCAAGCAGTATGGTGCTCGAAGATATCCACTAAACCTACACAAAGATGGCATATTCACCTACGACAGCAAACCTACAGCACCACAACCCGCACCACCACAACTTGCACCACCATAACCAGTTGCCAGACCACAGCAGTAACACCAACATCAATACCCAAATGGGCACCTGGATCCCAACATCAACCTCGACCTACCACGACAACAGCGAAACAGACACCCACCCACCCACACGATACAACCCACAAAGCGGACTGTAGACTGGCCTAAACCTGATTAACGAGAAGAAAAAGAGAGAAACTGGAAGAACAAAAAAAAATTGTTATACACAGTTAAAACAAAACAAAGCAAGAGAGTTAAAGTTGAGTTAAAGTTTAAACAAATGTATATAATTATACATGTACATATATAGTTAACTTAATCTTAGGAAAGGCAGAGAAAAGATGTGGTGTCCAAAGAAGGACATAAAGGGACATAAAGGAACTTGCGAGACGGTGGGAAAGAAGGGAACGAGATAGAAAAGAAGGATGTCAGGAGAGCGAGAGAGAGCGAGAGTGTTTGAGAGATTAAAGAAATAAAAGACATAAAAACCCAAGACTGCGGGCTGTTAGACACTCAAGACAAGGACCATTACACCCTTCAGCGGATTTGAGTAAATATTGCATTTGCTATACATTTACCTAGTCACAAAATTGCCGTAAATCGGCCATAATTTCGTGCAGTGATATTCACAATTCCACTTTTGCTGTGCACTTGTATGAATTGATTTTTCCAAACATCAGTGTTATTGACTGTTAATTCTTGGAGAGCAAGTGTTATTTCCTCTTAAGGGTGAAATCCAACCCTTCATTTTTTTTTCTTCATTTCATTAAACTATACCACTGAAAAAATTTCGACGTTGTTGAAAATGCCTTTGATAATAAGTGTTATGTGTGACGTCACAAGTAAAATTGTACCAAAGTTGTCATCAGATACGTTTTGTAGACACTTCTTTTTGTCACTTAAAAATAGGATAATGAATATTTTTAAATTTAAATAACAATATAAATATCAAGCTATATAGATATTAAAAAAACTTAGCTTTTTCTACTTTTTAAAGATCTAAAAATAGTTATACAATACCCTGGTTGCTATGCGTGTTTTCATTGGTTGTTGGCCATGATCTATTAGAGGACAGACACATGATCACGTCAGATCACGTCAGCTGACTTGCTTATTTCTTTCTTCATGCCCCAAAATCCGGCAAGAGTTTAGATAAAAACCTTTTAAATTTTTATTGTATAAAACAAATAGATTCCATTTTTTTGTTGTCTGTTCAGTTATTGATGTACAGAGGACGTCACAACGTGGTAAGAACATCAGTGACCCACACGACTGCGTCTCGTGGGCCACTTTTTTGTTCTTACCACGTTGTGACGTCATCTGTGCATCTATAACTGAACAGACAACGGCAAAATGGAATCTATTTGTTAATTGGAATATATCGGAATGAAATAGATATAAAAATATATCATGGAAGTAGCTAAATTATTACTATTTTAGGTACGAGGATGAACGTATGGATAATAATGGAATATTGTCCGTATGGCAATCTTTCGGAATTTCTGAGAGACCGCAGGATAATTTATGAAAAGGAATGGTCGGAGTTTACTGAAGATCACAATCACACATTAAGTATTTCAGATTTGGCAGCAGTAGCCCTTCAAGTGGCAAGTGGAATGGAGTTTTTAATTTCCCGGAAGGTAAAGACAGAGATAAATGTTGACCACAATTTGGCAAATGAAACTGCGTTTTTGCAAAAACGAAAGGCATTTGTAATAATATAAATTTATCAACCACCTAAAATTTAATATTCCTGTTGGAGTTTTTATACACCGGCATATTTTTAAAGATGGCCGCAAATTTATATATTATATTTTGTATGCGTTTAAACTAGCCTGTCCATCTTCGTTCTTATTTATCAATTTCTTCAATTTAAATAAATTCTCCCGTGACGTATCCTTTGAGGCTCGTTATACGTTTAATACCGTTTTTTAACTGCCAACAACAACAAATCTTCAACATTATCATTTCGGACATTTCCTTGTCCCGTACGCGAACTGATTGAAACGTAAAGTTTTCTTGCATAATTTAGCATTGGTTTTCATGTACAATATTGAAACAATTAATATATTTTCACTCATTTGATATGTAAAAATGACAAAAAGTTGAAAGAAACATTCATTTTAAAATGTAGTTTACATCACGAAATCTTATCAATAGCAAACGTAATTTTGAAATGTGTTTTGTTTGCAGATATTTCGTTTTAAAGAACACAGATAAACAATTTAACGATCTTACCATTAATAATTTCAATTCTATAACCATTTTGTAGCCGTTTTATTTTCTGCAGAGCTTATTGCTTCGCGTAAATATTCAATTTCCTCTGTTATTTGCCCACTCCATTTATAATTTCGGCGCCATTGTTGCTTAACAGAACAACCGCTGGCTCTACTGATCATTGATCGTGACATACTATGCATTTTGTGATTGCTCAATTTAGTTAAAAGAAGGCTTGTCATTGGCTTATCGCCAGAGGTTTCTATTTAACAATTAGTCACCGAAGTCGAGGTGACTATCGGTGATTAGTATAATTTCAAAAAAAAAGAGGCTTTCCAGCTTTCTGATTGGTCCGCTCAGCTTGGTGACTATTGCATCACAAGAAAAAGTAGTTTTGGAAAAGAGACTGGTACTTATTCAACACTGCACTGACTTTTTTCGTTTCAGTCTCCCCCTCGGAGTTGTCATTTTGAAGTATGAGATTTTATAATTTGTCGATTCATTGAACTGTTGATTTTTTTTTCAAAATGGGGTCTGTAGTTTTTGAGACAAACAAAAGACCATAATACTGAAAACATTTATCACTGAGATGTTGTACATATCAAATATCGTAAAAACAAAACTTCATGAAGGTAAGGAAGTATATTTTCTATAATTCTTCGTATTTTTTGTATGTTTTGGCTAGATTTTGGTCGTAGCGATGTGGCGAAAACTTCGTCATGAGTGAAGATGATTGAACATGAATAATTAAGTGCAAAAAAGCCGTAACACAGGATCCAAAACACCAGAATAAAAGTCTTTTTAGCATATATTTGAATGTATGTACAAGTTCAATTCCAAAGTAGGATGTTGTTCACTCTTTTTTTGAAAATATTTACTGACAAAGACTGTGGCTTGCTAACATCATCTGTGAATAAACAGTATCACCACTGTTAAAATGAAAGCAGTTGTTTAAAGGTTTTTGTTTCAACGTGATTGGTTTTTTATCAACCTCTGAAATTGTACTAACTGAACAATTAGTCACCTCAGTCTCGGTGACTATTTAACAATTAGTCACCTCAGTCTCGGTGACTATCGTTGTATTTCGTTTTAACAGTAGCCATGGTGATTCTGTTTATTCACAGACGATGTTAACATCCTACTTGGAATTGAACTTGTACATACATTCAAATATATGCTAAAAAGACTTTTATTCTGGTGTTTTGGATCCTGTGTTACGGCTTTTTTGCATTTAATTCATGTTCAATATGTTCTTCACTCATGACGAATTTTTCGAAAACATCGCTACGACGAAAACCTAGCCAAAATATACAAAAAATACGAAGAATTATATAAAATATACTTCCTTACCTTTATAAAGTTTTGTTTTTACGATATTTGATATGTACAACATCTCAGTGATAAATGTTTTCAGTATTATGCTCTTTTGTTTGTCTCAAAAACTACAGACCCCATTTTGAAAAAAAAATCAACAGTTCAATGAATCGACAAATTCTAAAATCTCATACTTCAAAATGATAACTCCGAGGGGGAGACTGAAACGAGTGAAGTCAGTGCAGTGTTGAATAAGTACCAGTCTCTTTTCCAAGACTACTTTTGGAGAACAATTTCTTGTGATGCAATAGTCACCGCGCTAGGCCGTGACTATTCCCTCAGATTCACCGCTGAGCGGACCAATCAGAAAGCTGGAAAGCCTCTTTTCCACTATGAAATTATACTAATTAACAATTAGTCACCGATCGAAGTCGAGGTAAATATAAACGATAATCACTGAGACTGAGGTGACTAATTGTTTTAGTAAAATTTCACGCCTGAGAAGAAGAACCAAGAAATTTAAAACAGACGTCTTTAACTGTCGTAGTTTCGTCATGTAAATTTAAATAATGCTCATTGTTCAACTTCACGCTTTGACAGCTGTCTAAGACTTCAATTCCACGTAGTGATTAAAACTGACCCAAACTTGAAATAATTTTATGACTAAACACTTTCTCACCTTCAAATAGTTCCAACTTAGAGCTTTTCTGTGTATACAGTCTCTATCTGTTGAGTTTTTTGACGATTTGTTAGGTTTAAAAGAATAGTCGCTGTAGTCGCCATTTTGAAAAATAATTACCGACACAATTTCTAGTAATAGTTACCTCGCGCGAGGTAACTATCGCGAAATAGGCAGTTCAGCTCGACCAATCATGGAGAGGACGAGAAATGCAGTAGTTACTTCTAAAATTTTACTAACAGCGGATAGCCTCCTGCGATAGCCAATGAAATTCAAGGATTTGTAATAGAAATTGTAAATTTATACTAAATCTATATATTAGGCCACTAGTCGTACTGTATTATGTATAATGCATAAATACTACAAACTATATCCACTATTGACCTTCTGTTTTTCGTGAATTATTAAATTTTGATATTATAATTTAGTGCATCCACTGTGACTTAGCTGCAAGAAATGTTTTGATTGGTGAAGATTTTATTCCAAAGATTGCTGATTTTGGCCTTTCTCGCAACATGTACAAAGACGATCAATACTTCAAAAGACATCCCGTACGTATCTTTTTCTCTTAAGCGTTAATAGCATTAGAGTTCAAGCGTTATATTTCCATAAATGTTCTCCAGTTGAATTTCTATTTACCAATTAAAACATGACGCCATTTTTGAAACGATTCTTGCCATAGAACTCAATGAATTACTTGAGGCACAAATCTTAAATTTTTAATAGTATTTAAGTTCAGTGTATTATTATATTTTTATTATATACTACACGCATAAAATTCTCACACTCAAGTTACAGCATTGTTGCCTGAACAATGCTGCATGTAACAACGTTGTTATCATGCATGTGTGAACGACCTTGATGAATTAACAATATTGTTCATCATTGTTTCATCATGTTGTTACAGCTTCATGAAACAACAGCAGTTGTCCACGCATGTTGAAACAACCGAAGGATGTGTTGATACACCAGTCATGTTCACAAGTTCTAATATTCAGCAAGACGTTTTCAATCCAGTGAAATCTATAAAGTTCAGTCTTCCATACTGTAAATTCAAAAGAGTCGTTTTGACTCCAAGGGGTCATTTCGGCTCTCTTAGTCTAGGGGTCGTTTCGACTATTTCAAGGAGTAATTTTGATCTCAAGAGGAGTTTTGACCCTAATATGCATGGAGTCAAAACGATTCTTTGCCGGAGTCTCTGAACTCACTCTTAGGACTTACTCTTCGTGGGATCATCTTACTCTTTTCCGAAGTCGCGATACTCTTTGGTAGAGTCGATTCACCATTTCACCAAAAAAATCGTGTCACTCTTTGGTGGAGTGAACAGCATTACCTATGTTTTTTGTTTATGCATGACACGCATAAATCAAATCATTCGGAGGGAAGACTTCTGACCCAGACTTCTGAAGTCATACACAAAAATTTAACGTTTAGTACTCTTGCACAGGGTTTGCTTCCAATAAAATGGCTGTCAATTGAGGCTTTGGGAGATCGAATATTTTCAGAGAAATCGGATGTGTAAGTATTTTCTATCACTTGTATATTATTTTCAAAGTTTAAGGAAATGTTAACTTTCAATAGGATTATTTAACAAACCAGACACAGCCACAGTGGTAAAGGGCGGTTCCTTATTTGGCGTCCAATACGTCGCCTTTAAAATATCGCTAATTACTATTGATTCCGCACCAATGAACAAACTAACAAACGTATACTCGCAATATAAAGCTGTCTTAGATCTAGCTCGTCCAGGGACTGAAATCTTTTTTTTACTGTTTTCTTATATTGATTTTATTTATATTATATTTTTTTAATGAGTTTGTCACAGTATTATACAATTATACAATAAATGATTACAATGATATCACCATAAATACAAATAATTAACAAGATACAAGCAAAAAACCCAAAAAAACAAACAACAAAAAACAAAAAAAAACACTGAATGTGACAGGAGAAAGGAACAGGACTCACGCCCGAATTGACACCCAACCCTTTAATTATATAAGAATAATAATAATGTGAACATTATAAAGAAACATATCTATAACTTCACACGCAACTATTTTAAGACTTAAACTAGTGAACTAAGGCATAATTTGAGAGAAAATTGCAACTCATTAAGTGCATCCAGGAGGGATGTAGGTAGATAATTTAGTGTGGTACATTTTATGAAGATTAGACTTAAATAAAGAAACTGTTTCACAGGTTTTCAGATGATGTGGAAGAGTGTTCCACAGTTCGGCTGACCTAATAAAAAAATATTTCCTAAAGTAATCCTGCTTGTGTTTTATGTAATATTTAAAACACGTGATGCGAATGTTTTGAATGGCTTCAAAAACGATTCGTTATTGGATGTTATGTTCATTAGTATTCTTTATATAAAATTGTATGTTCATTAGTATTCTTTATATAAAATTGTATGTTCATTAGTAATCTTTCTGACGTCAAGACGTTTTATCAGGTATAAAACCACGGACATGGAACTGATTTCCTTTTGTGTTTTCCTCATGAATTATTAATGAGTTTTTGAAAATTAGATTAAAGTTGTTATCGTCATAATTATGTAATTTGTATCCTGTTTTAAATCCATATAATATAAATTATATAATTATATAATTTTTATATAATATAATTTTTTTATTTTAATACTTATAAAAGGTCACTGGCAATTTTGATTTCTAGTCAAGGTTAAGTTAATCTCTCGGGATATAGAATAAGGTGATAGACATTAAATTTTTTTTCTATTGTTGTTTAAAATTTAATTTGCCGCAATTAGAATTGCTTCCACTCTTTTATATTACCAGATGAGGAAGATTGTTTTTTTATTATTATTTTTAAAATATGTGAAATTTACAAATAACTTATCTATCTGATTCACATAATTATATTTGAGATGGCATTTGTTAAAGATGAAAAGTATTGTAATTGTAAAACGCTACTTAGAATATGAATATTTTTAATATAACTGGATTAGAAATTGCATGTTAAAATTGGATGTTATGTTCATTAGTATTCTTTATATAAAATTGTATGTTCATTAGTATTCTTTATATAAAATTGTATGTTCATTAGTAATCTTTCTGACGTCAAGACGTTTTATCAGGTATAAAACCACGGACATGGAACTGATTTCCTTTTGTGTTTTCCTCATGAATTATTAATGAGTTTTTGAAAATTAGATTAAAGTTGTTATCGTCATAATTATGTAATTTGTATCCTGTTTTAAAAGTGCATAAATAATTGTTAATTTTAATAGAAATAAGTCTTTTCCTCGATTTGAATACTAGTATTAAATCAGAGATCTCTCTACGAAATTCTAGTGGAAGGAGATTTGTTTTGACCAATCTGGCAGTGTAAGATAATTCCTGGGGATAGTTCAGAATAAACTTAGTTGCCCGCCGTTGAACATTTTCAATTAATGAGCGATGTTTGATGGCGTATGGTGACCACAAGTTACTTTTAAAGTGATTCAGTTGATTTTCAGTAATAAATTAACATTTGTTATCATTTAAAGTTTCCTGGTTGACTTTCCATAAAAAATCCCAAACTGGCGTCACATAGACTACCGGATAGTAAAATATAAATTTGAAATCAACTGGGTTTGTTTTTTTCAATAAAGCATTATGGCAAGAATTAGTGTTGAGCCCTAATCAAACGAGAACGCAAGTCATCGCAAGTTGGCAGTCACGCTATCTCAGCCAGCCGCTCTGAATAATTTCCCGAAAATACATGTACCGTGACAAAGTTAAAACTTGTTTAAAACACTCATGAAACCTTAATTTTGTTAATTTGGGTGTTCGAACGACCGCCACAGAAATTCTGACTGCCAACTTGCGATGACTTGCGTTCTCGTTTGATTAGGGCTTTAGAGTTAGGATTATGGCTAGGGTTATGATTGGATCAGTGTTAGAAGAATTATAGAAGTTTAATCGCATTTACAATACAAGATTTTTATATGGAAATTTAGCAAATTTATTTGGTTATGCTCTTGTTTATCATTTTCCGGTATTGTTAACTCATTTTATTTATTTATATATTTATTTATTTGGTCATTATCATCATTTACACATTTTAATTTGATCTATTTATGTATTTATTTGTTTATTTATTTATTTATTTATGTATTTATTGATTGATTGATTGATTGATTGATTGATTGATTGATTGATTGATTGATTGATTGATTATTAATTGATTTATTTACTATTTTCATTGTTTTACTCATATTAAGTTTTTTATTTATTTATTAATCATCTTCACTGTTTACATATACTAATTCTAATTTTTTTGTTTATTATCTTCATTGTTATCTCATATTAATTTCCTTTTTTTGTTTATCATTTTTATTTTATTTTTATATTACTTACTCATATTAGTTTTATATATTTACTTGTTTATTATTTTTATTGTTTACCAATATTACTAATTTAATTTTATTTTTTTGTTTATTATTTTCATTGTTAACGTTTACTTACATTATTGATTTTATTGATTTATTTGTTTATCATCCTCATTGATTACTCACATTAATTTTATCTATTTCTATCTTTTTTCTTTGTTTATCATCTTTATTGTCCACTCACATTAATTATATTTTTTTCTTTGTTCCTTATCTTAACTTTGTTGTTTACCCGTATGAATTTAGTTTCCTTCGGTGTTCATCATTTTCATCGTTTACTCATAATTTATTTCTTTCATTTATTATATACATCAGATGGTCATTTGGGATTTTGCTTTGGGAAATCTTCACTCTTGGTAAGTTTAAAAAGTTAAGAAAGATCTTTAATATCTTTCTATATATAGTTAGTGAAGTGAAGTTTCAATCTTGCTGAAGTAGTATAATTATCAAACAAGAGTTTTAGTCTTTTAAAAATTTTAAAAAGAAGTTATTTTTAATTAAAAAGGTTTAAAAAACAACCTTTTTCGATTTATTTGACCATCTTCAGATGTGAACTGAGGAAAGCATATAATTTTTTTATTTTAATACTTATAAAAGGTCACTGGCAATTTTGATTTCTAGTCAAGGTTAAGTTAATCTCTCGGGATATAGAATAAGGTGATAGACATTAAATTTTTTTTCTATTGTTGTTTAAAATTTAATTTGCCGCAATTAGAATTGCTTCCACTCTTTTATATTACCAGATGAGGAAGATTGTTTTTTTATTATTATTTTTAAAATATGTGAAATTTACAAATAACTTATCTATCTGATTCACATAATTATATTTGAGATGGCATTTGTTAAAGATGAAAAGTATTGTAATTGTAAAACGCTACTTAGAATATGAATATTTTTAATATAACTGGATTAGAAATTGCATGTTAAAATGATTGTTAGCAAAATGTCTTATTGGGCGCATAACATTTTTTTAATTATTTTTATTATATTTTACTTCGTTTCGTTTTGTTTCGTTTTGTTTTGTTTTGTTTTGTTTTGTTTTGCTTATTTATTATATTTTATTGTATTCTACTTCATTTCATTTCATTTACATTCGTTTCGTTTCATTCCATTCTATTTTTTGTGTTGTGTTGTGTTGTGTTGTGTTGTGTTGCGTTGCGTTGTGTTGCGTTGTGTTGTGTTGTGTTGTGTTGTGTTGTGTTGCGTTGTGTTGTGTTGTGTTGCGTTGTGTTGTGTTGTATATTTTTGTTTTTGTTGTAATTTCAATTCTTTCACATGTGAAAACCCAATTTATACATGAAATGGTACACAAAAATGTTGTGGTAATATAATTGTTCTTGTATTGTTTTAGGAGGATCACCCTATCCAGGTTTACATTCAACTGAAGTTTACGAATTTCTGTGCGAAGGCGGCCGAATGGACTCGCCTGTTCATTGTCCAAGCGAAATGTACGTGATGTAGATTAGTTAAATAATTCCTTGAAAAAAATTTGCTAATATATATATGCTTTTTTGGCAATTCTTAAATTCCATACACTGTCAAAATTATTTTAAGATGAGAATAAGAGTTTGAGATGAATGAGGATTTTTATACTTACTTAATACCCTGTAGTTTGGGCAAAAATTATTCACAATGAAGTTGTTGTCAGTTGCATGCGCGTTCTTGGAAAGCTTACAGATTCAGCTAACAAAACATTTCATTGTTAAATCAAAATCAGATCGACAAGCGAGTTGACCGTTTTGTTTTGCCACAATTAAGTCCGTTGAGACAACTGATTGGAACAACAAACCGCTAGCGAACGGGTACACTTAAACGATATTTTACTAATAGAAAATTGTTTTATTAATCAGATGACGTAAACGATATTTCTCACAAGTGAAAAAATCGTTTATAGTCAATGAGAATCTCGGAAATTTTAAACTTACGATCTACTGTTAATATAATCTTAGTATTTATCAAGGATTTGAAACTCGTGTCTCACCCACTGTGTGTTTTTATGTTTGTAGATATGAGTTAATGTTGGTCTCATGGGACGCCGATCCTTGTAACAGGCCTGATTTCAAAACTGCGAAACAAATGTTGACGAAAATTCTAATGGACAAGGTACTGTAAACAAGTGTTACCTAACATATAGCGGTAAATAAGTTTCTGTTTCTCCTAATTTGTGTTGGCTTTTGGTAGATGTAAGTTGTTGCTTGTCTTTGTATACGTGTATATGTATATGTATATGTTGCTATTTGTGCTTAGTTTAAAGTCGTAATCTATTAGGCCATTAATACACTTGTTAATACTAGTACGTATTTAATATACATAAGATTTGTGGACTCACCACGTAAAATATTTATTTGCTAAGCTTTCGGCCTGTTGACTCAGACCTTCATCAGAGCAATAACAATAAGCTGTTGGCTCAGTCATTTATAAACTAAGCAACTAATCAATTAAATCACGTAAGAATACAATGGCGTATCACGTTTATTTTATTAATTAGAAACACAAAATCAAGAATGTTCTCCGAATAGGCCACACCTGCACGTGCTGTTTAATGGCTGTCCCTCCTGAGATAGTGTGATGTTTTGCAATCTCAATAGATTCCTTTGTTCTTCGCGTGAAGTATTGCTTGTTCGACTCTTTCCACTTAACACGATGGTCATACATCCAAGCGGCAAGCGTGTTTGGCAGCAGCAGATTTATCATGTTGGGCTTTTATTGAACATGTCTTGTGCTCCTTCAGGCGAGTTGAGATATTCTTTCCCGTTTCCCCGATGTATATACCAAGCCACATTCACACGGAGTGCAATACACTCCAGGCTTAGATAAGCTTTCTACCTCATCTTTATGTGTGAAAAGTACTTTGAACAATTTGTGTTGACTACTGTGAAATACCGTCATACCAGCACAATTTAGAATCCTTTAAATCTTGTGGGATGCTGGTCCAATGTACGGAAGAGAAACTGCAGGCGCTTCTTCCTGAGGATGAGTATTCCGCTCTGGATGTACAGAAGGTGTCATAGAAGCTTCTATGACACTTTCGGAAGAACCACCCCAAAGAAGAACCACTTCAGTTTCTCTTCCGTACATCGGACCAGCATCCCACAAGATTTAAAAGATTCTAAATCGTGCTGGTATGAAGGTATTTCACGGTAGTCAACAAAATTGTTCAAGGCACTTTTCACACATAAAGATGAAGTGGATAGCTTATCAAGGCCTGTACGGTGTATCGCATTCCGTGTGAATGTGGCTTAGTATACATTGGGGAAACGGGAACTCAGAACTCGCCTGAAGGAGCACAAGACATGTTGCGTAAAAGTCCAACATGATAAATCTGTTGTTGCCAAACTTCTGGGAATTATGACCATCGTGATAACGTAAGAAGCTGTGGAGTCCATAATTTATGATGGCACCAGATACTTTATGATAGATGGTAATTAAGAAACAAGTTCTTAATTAACTGTTTGCGCTTTTTGGCTCCACTAATAAAAAACATGTATAGGCCTACATGCACATAGCCTAGAAGCAATATAATAGCACTTCTAGAGTCCTTTTTGAGTAACGTTTTACGAACCTGTATACTAGTCAACAAGAAGGCACCAGACACTTTATGATAATGGAACAAGAAAACAAGTTTCTTGTAACCGGTTTGCGATTTATGGAAATCTCGTTGGGCATACACAGGCCTGTACTGTCTTTTTTACCACATGAGGAGAAAAAAAGCATTCTTTTTTAAAGTAATTCTGTTTGCTTTTTTCTCCTCATGTGATAAAAAAGATAGTGCCAGTCAGTACGCACACCGTTAGCATTATTTAGTTAGACTGTAGACTACGGGAAAACGTTAATTCTGTCCTGTCCGCTATGTCCGATTATGTCCGTTCTGTCGGATGAAATGTCCGTCCTGTCCAAGAGACCATTATTTTCTGGTATACAGTGCTCAGTACACCGGAGGTAACCCGCCTTAAAATGTTGAATTCTCGATTTGAACCATAGCTATTTAAACGTACGACGATACAATTTTATATAATATAGCTTATATTATGGAGCAAATTAAGAGACCACGAGGTAGACCAAAAGGACATGTGATGAGCATAGACGTGAAGTAAAACGGATAGCCAACCGTATGCACCAGACTAATGAATATTACATTATTAACAACTATAAATATCGCCATTCAAGACACAAAAACACTTGTCCAATTAAATGAACCATCTTTTTTTAACAATATATCTGAAATTTATAAATAGAATCTCAGATATTTTTTCCATGTCAAGAGCCAAACACACTTAAGAATATGTCGTTAAAATAAAACATAACCTTATATAATAGAGCGATGAAAAGTTCAAATTATTCGAGAAAATCTCGTGGACGCCATTTGGAGAAACTAGAAAAAGAATTCCTAGCCGAAATCCAAAGAGTGGACAGCCGTAAACGTTTGCCATCCAATATAAGCCATGTTCCGTCAAAGTCTATAAATGATGCTATCAAACAGATAGAACGTGATAGCCAAAAGTTAAGTAATATAGTATAGAAGTAAACTCGAGTCAGATTACCAAAAATTAATTGAATCGCGTGAGGGCGATAAGATGCTTGAACATAGAATGAGCTATGGTAATTTACCGATAGAAGAGCTAACTGAATTGTTGCAGAAAAAAGACAACGAGATCAATGAGCTAAAGAAAGACATCCATGCGACCAATCCAGCACCGGTGATCAGTCCAGTGCATCAGACTACTGAGATGGATAAATTCATGGAGATGGTTGAGAGTGACAACAGGAGAATACAAAAGGTTAGAGACAAGCTATATGATCAGTATGAGAGACTAATTAACAATTATTCGCCGAAGGCGAAGTGAATATCGGTGAATAATAACCGTGGACGAGGTTATTATTCACGTGGTCGAGGTTATTATTCACCGATATTCACCGATATCATCACTGAGCCTGAGGTGAATAATTGTTTTAGTATAAATACATAGGTGATTATTTGAAAAAAATAAAAATATGCACATGAATTTCAATGAACAGAATATTTTAATAAATTTAAAAGCGGCATGCGTGATAATGAAGGCGCACGCAGCCATCGATCACGCGTGAAGATCGAAGTCGAACAGACATTTTTAATCACTCAACCAGATCAGTGCACTCAACTGTCAATTTCTTCGTAAACAATGCTAAACATGGCAATATTGAGCGTTCAAACAGTCTGCAAAAAATCAACGTCCATGGTTTATATTAATATTGAACGTGAAAGAACAGTTTTCAAATGTCCCTGATGGCAGAAGAGCTCCAGGATTACAGCCGTTTTCAATCAGAAAATTATCTTGTTGTGAACTGAGGTAGCTTTGGCCAGAAGAAGCTGAAACTAAGGCGTTTTGTGGTCTGGACAAAGTGGCAGCAGGAGGACTAATATAATCAAGCTGAGGCTGTGAGATTTCATCGCCTTCGACATAAGAATAAAGGGCCTTCGACATATATTTGAATTGGTTGAGTGTTGGCCGCTCACAATAGCTCTCAACGCTTGTGTCACTTCGATGGCCTGTAATCGCTTTGATTTTACGCGTCTCGATGTTATTTGACGACAGAACTGTTACGGTTGTAGCCCTCAGCGAGTGGTTTGTGAGATATGGAGAGATTTCTGCTCTGGTGGTGATGATTTTCAACATATTCTCGAGAGTGTTGTGACCAAGCTTTCGAGCACTATACCACACTATGCAGGTCTCGGTACTAAACTTGCTGGACAATTATTTTGGTCTCTGGAAAAGAGCATCATTTTCTGGATTAAGATGCGAAGGATATGCCTTTATCAAAGCTATTGGACAACGCGGTGAACCTGGCCTGGAAAACATTTTGCCGTCTGAGTGATCTTTGGTAGCTTCAAGTCCTCCAGGATGGTTTTTGCTCGTGAGGACGGTTGCTGCCTCCTTCTTATTTAACTCGAAATATTCTTCGCCATTGGCCGTCGTTACTAGACGAAGCATTGATTTCTTCATGAGAGCCTGGTTTTCTCTTCCTCTTTTGCCGAAATACAGCGAAATAAAAAAAACATGCAGTTTGGAGCAAAGCGCGAGGGTCGTGTGTTGTTGCTTGTGCTAGTTCGCCTTTCTCGTACAACTTTTGAATTGTTTCACTTGTCAATGGCGTCTTGTGGATAGTCCCTGCAATTTTCCCAGTACTGCAAAGATGCTTAAGGTAAGAATTCAGTGTTTTGTTAGATTCACTGAACATGTTGTTGTCGCAAATGCTGAATTTCTTGTTGTATTGCGGCGACTTAAGTTGCCTATCCAGAGAGCCCTTATCGACAACAACGTTGCTTTTTTATAACAATTCCCGTCATTTTTTCTTATGGAGACGTAGAATTTGGACAAGCACTTATTCATTTCTACAACATTCATCTCTTCGAACTCAGTAGTAAATTCTGACTGTTGTTGAAACCACTCTGTTGTGAAAAAGATATTTTTGACAATTGTAAACAATGTGTAGACGATTTGTAGCGTATTTGACTTTTCGCGTTGATAAAATGATGTTTTTAAACAAAATAGAGTTCACCAGCATTCTGCAACGTAGTTACTTACCTTGAAACAATTTTAGACCAAATTTCGTTGCTTCTTTCGTGCTTTTTGGTATAGCCTTTTCTTTGAAATTGTTTATTTCCTCATCTGTTACCTCTACAAAACAGCTTGCCGCCATTTTTGTGTCTACTGCGCATGCGCAGTAGCACACTATGCTATGAGCTGTTGAGTTTGCTTGTATCACTACGTCACAAACGAACGGAACGTGACGAAAGTTCGCCGAAACTGGCCCGAAATGTCACCATTTTGTTTTGCTCACGAGGTGTTGAGGTCGTCAAACGTATTTTGTTCGTTTGCTCAAAACCGTGCACGATAAAGTATTAATTCTTTTTTGTTTATCGGAGCCGTTGTGTTCGCACTAACCAAGAGTTCGGTCAGGCGACTCAGGCGCTATTTACGTGGAGATATATAGAAACGGAATCAAGCTTTTCCAAGATGGTGGCATGAACGAGGAGAAGGTGAGTCTGTTTATTCGCTTTCAGAGTTTAATAATAAAAGTATTTCACAACATTCATATAAAAAATATCAGCATGTAACAAAGTTATAAACATGCTATAGAAAATATACAAGCCAAAAACTTAAAGTGCCTATCTCATGGTTGGGGATTTTACATATTTAGGATATTTGGAACATTTTAAGACGATTTGTAATATATCTTCTTTTCCTAAAATTTCATCTTCATGGACTTTTTTGCTGTTAAAGTTGGCGATTTTGACGATGGCCGTGAAAAAATTTTACTGGGTTCTAGTTGCCGGAAGTGACGTAGAAGCAGGGAGACCTTCTCAGACAGCAACAGTGTTTACATCGGGAGTTTACGGTTCATCTTGGATTTTCTTGGCTTTATTCAGGTTATTTTGTCGGAAATTCTTTTAAAAACTATGCCAAACAGGTGCGTAGTGTTTTTATTCTCGAAGGAACCCAATTGATATGCTAGAATAGCGCTGTATGCCATTCATTTTTTTTGGACAATAACGATGTACAATCCCGACTCACGGAAGGCGAATAAAAGAAGGATAGCTTCGGGTGAAAGGAACGCTGAATTGTCAAGGATAAAGGTGTGAAATGAACGCCGACATCTACTTCTGTGATCTGTTCGTCGTTCGAAGTAGTTTCAACGGGAATATTTAGTACTAAGACGATTCACAGCAGTTTATCACGAGGAAAACCCGTCGGTGTGGCGATTACAAAACGACAACAATAGAGCGTGGGGAAGTGACAAGAACTTGTGCATATCATCAGTCTCATATTTCTTTTTATCGAAGTATTGTTTGCGTTCGATCTTTGATCAAGAATATATCGAAATATACTTGACTTGGTAATGTCGTCTACCTCTGGTTCTAACACTGATAGCTAAAATGACTAGACTAGGATGTAAACATTCCGGGATACGTAATCGAGATCGAAGACGAAGTAAAACTGTCTTCCAGTGCAGTGCGGCCATACCTGAAGACGAATCATCTGAATGCATTGTCAAGCCGTATGAAGACGAGTCGGTTGCGGATGAAATTTGGATCGTAAATCATAATGAGCAAATGCGACCTGAAAAAGGTCTTTAGTACGACGGCTACAAATTCGCTTTTGAGGGGCACGATAAGATAAATGATTGGTAAGTGATCAGTGAATTTATGTTTACGTTTTATCTGCAATGTTGTTTTCACGCTTTTGCTAAAACAAAATTGTATGCTGTCAAAGCCATATGCATGATTCGCATGTTTAATTCTATTGATATTACTCTGACACTGAACTGCTTAATGGGAATGCGAAGGAATGTCAGTAAATCAAAGCTTGCATTGAAATGGTTTATAATAACAGTGATCAAGTTCTTTACACTTGTTTGCCTGGAAATGTGGTCACTGCGTCTAGCGGGACACTTACATCGAAAAATTGACAAGATAAAGTATCAAATAAAAGATCAGTACAGAAAACAGGTAGGAACTAAGGAACTGTCTGTTGATTATAGAATAATGGAATACTTGCATCCACTTTTGAAATTTGAACTTGCAGGCGACAGTAACATACAGAGTCAATTTCTTCAAGTTTGAAGATGAAATCGCACAATTGTTGTTGTTTATCGAATTGGACGAGCACTGAATTGTGGCAATTTTGAAGAACGAAGCAATTCTATTAGCCTAGGTGAATTGTGCGCAGCTGGCTTATTCGCAAGTGGAAATCGGAAAGCGAACGGGTATTCTATTAATCAATACTGACAGTATCTACCTGCTTTCTACATCTTCTATTTTATACTTTGCCTCGTCAATTCTTCGATATTTGCAGCCCGCTAGACGCAGTGACCAGATATATAACAAATATAAACATGCGAATCATTTGGCTTTGACATACAATTTTGTTTTAGCAAATATGGCCAATTGCAAATATGGCATGCCAGTATATACAACATTCGACAAAACGTAAACATAAATTCACTGATAAAGCAAACTTTCATAACTTACAAATCGTTCACCTTATTGTGCCCCGCAAAGCGAATTTATAGCCATCGTAGAATATATTTTTCAAGTCGCATTTCATCCTAAGCTCGTCTTCATATGGCTTGACAATGCATTCTGATGATTCGTCTTCAGGTATAAATGGCCTAGACAGTTTTACTTCGTCTTCGATCTCGATTACGTATCCCGGAATGTTTACCTCCTAGTCTAGTCATTTTGGCTATCAGCATTAGAACCAGAGGTAGACGACATTACCAAGTCAAGTATATTTCGATATATTCTTGATCGAAGATCGAATTCGATAAAAAGAAATATGAGACTGATGACATGCACAAGTTCTTGTCACTTTCCGGAAAAACACGCTCTATTGTTGTCGTTTTGTAATCGCCACACCGACGGGTTTTCCTCGTGATAAACTGCTGTGAATCGTCTTAGTACCAAACTACTTCGAACAACGAACAGGTCATGGAAGTAGATGTCGGCGTTCATTTCGCATCTTTATCCTTGACAAATCGGCGTTTCCCGAAGCTATCCTTTTATTCGCCTCCAGTGAGTCGGGAATCGGGATTGTACATCGTTATTGTCGCAAAAAAAGAAATGGCATACAGCGCTATTCTAGCATATCAATTGGGTTCATTCGAGAGTAAAAACACTACGCACCTGTTTGGCATAATTTTTAAAAGAATTTCCGACAAAATAACCTGAATAAAGCCAAGAAAATCCAAGGTGAACCGTAAACTCCCGATGTAAACACTGTTACTGTCTGAGAAGGTCTCCCTGCTTCTACGTCACTTCCGGCGACTAGAACCCAGTAAAAAAATTTCACGGCCATCGTCAAAATCGCCAACTTTAACAGCAAAAAAGTCCATGAAGATGAAATTTTAGGAAAAGAAGATATATTACAAATCTTCTTAAAATGTTCCAAATATCCTAAATATGTAAAATCCTCAACCATGAGATAGGCACTTTAAAGTAACGCAGATAGATATAAAAGAATAAAATAATTTGTTGACAGGAAAACACTTTTATCAGTATATAATGCTATAATACAACCATACTTTAATTACTGTTGTGAAGTTTGGAGTGTGTTTGGTGAAACCCAGTCTACACGTTTACAAAAACTTCACAACAGGGCAGCTCGTATTATAGCAGATTTACCCAATGAAGTAAGCCAAGAAACTGCTTTAAATGGGGAAAAGGCAAAAGCTAAAATCATGTTTAAGATATTAAACAGTATGGGGCCAGAATGTCTGAACAAACTATTTACTTTCAGGCAAGACGTCTTAAGTCACAATCTTCGTGACAGTTCTTCTAAAGTGAGTGTGTTTGCCACAACCACGAACAAACAATATGAAAAAAAGTCTTATGTTTGATGGTGCCTCAATATGGAATTCCCTACCATCAAACTTAAGAGATAGTAAATCCTTTTCAAGCTTTAAACGAAAAATTGCTACTTATGTTGATACAAACTAAGATTTTCTCTATATCTATGTAAATACCGAAACTACCAATGTAATATAGCTAAGTACTGTTCTGTTATTTTCGTTCTGTTTGTAAATAATGTAATTTTGCTTTTAACTTTGCTGTTTTTGCCTCTATATTTGTAATTCCTTACCATTATATATTACTGCTATAAACACTATCTCTTCTTTTGAGAAACAATTATGTGATTACCTATTTAATTATTATATTTGAATATAGTTGAACATGGTCATAACATCAGAGCTAGCTGTGTAACAATGTTAATTGTTATGGTAAACTGTACTCTGTTGTAAATGAGGAGGTCTCTTAGCACAAACTTGGTTTTCAAGGTCTCCTCAAAAATTCCTTCCTTCGAACATGTCCACAAACAATTTTTTAAACAATTCTTTTCAATTTACTTTAGATATCTAATTATTTGAACTTTAATTCTGTGAACGAGGTGACCTTTACACAAGCTTTAGCCTCTTGAGGTCTCCTCACCAACTTGTATTTTTCTTTATTTTGTAAATAGTTTGGTTTTGGCAAATAAACCATTTATTCAATTCGCCTCTATTTTTGGCCACTGGTGTTCTGGGCATGCATGGGGGTCACAATTGTAACCAGGCCCCACCCTAGTTAGTAGAAGTTGGCAAAATTTGACTATTTTTCCTCCAATTGGACCCCAAACAAATACCAAATGGCATCAAAATCCATCGAGGATAAAGGGGTCATGCAACAAATGGTTAACTTAGAAAAACTAAACCTAAAAATCCTAAAATACTCACCGGTAAAAAGTCTTGTGAAAAACATTTATATCACGAATACAGTGAAAGACAGCAAACGGCCATTCTCGAATCAGGAATTTTCAGGGCTTTGATTGGTTCCGAAGATGTGACCCAAAGATTCTAGCTATGATGACTATGTTCCACTATGGTAAATACTAGTTTCCATCTGTCAAACTGACATGGCACCATTTTGTCATTTATTTTTTCTGATTTTCGGGTCAAGGTTCGGATTAGGGTTACTTTTATTGTTCATTAATTTCTTTGGTTGGGGAAAGGATTAGTATAATCGTCATTTCATGAAAAGATTTGTTGATATAATGATGTCATGATGATATATGCAGTAGACACATGCACGCTAGCGCGTGCCTATTTTTAAGAAACGCTGTAGGTGATTATCGCGAAATAATCCGAGGTACACACGTAAAAACGCGCAAGCTGTTACAGACCTGCAAGCAAGTTGTTACAAGGCTGTTCAACAGGCTGTCACCGTCATGTGTTCGCACTGGCTGTCCCAGTCTTGTTAACATGTCTGTAGCAGGTTGTTGACAACTTGTAACAAGGCTGATAACTCCAACAGACTGATGACAAGTTGTTCAACAACCTGTTACCGCTCTGCACTCAACAAGTTGTTAACAGGTTGATGCTAACAAGGTTGTAGCAGCTTCTTGAATGAACAGCATTGTTACAACCTGTTAACAGCCTTGCTACGGACCAGTTGCGAACACATCCTGTTGACAAGCTGTGAGATTTTTACGTGTGTAGCTCGACCAATCAGCATGCGCAATTTTCAATAATCACCTATGTATTTATACTAACAATCAATGTTCGGTCAATAAGTAGTTATAGGGACCTTAAGCAATCACAACGCGAACGTCACGACGACGACCCAAGTACAATGGTATTTTTCAACCAAAACAAAGCGTTGAATAATTTGCAGTCCCAAGAGTAATCCCAACACCGTCCTCGTTGCACATACCACGTCAACTGAAGCGTTTTCACGTTTTCAAGACAACGTTGTGGCAAGAACGGCAAAAGTTGTTAGTTTACTTAGGCGTTAATCTATCATACGTCTCGTTGTCGAAGCTATGGCTGCTTTTTAAGGGTCTTACAAAATACATAAAGCATACAATATACGATGTCCTGATTCCATGGTTTCTTTTAAATGCAGTAACTTAATTGCCGTCGTCGTCCTAGCTTGCTTAAGGTCCCTATTGTTATATACCAAAGACTTTTGTTTGCCAAAGATGAAATCCTATTGGTCAAATCATGGTCACGTGTTGTTCAACAAACTCAATGTTTCTTTCTGCCAAGGGAAAAATTCCATTGTTTCCCTCAGACGCAACAACGAAGAGGGAAACAGTGCAATGTTTCCCTCTGACGTCGCTTTAATCATGCGTTGTTCACGTGAATACACGATTATTGCATCAGATCAAGCACTTTGGACTCTTCGGGCATTTTGAAAACAAGAGCTTGTTTCGAGCTTGTTTGGCACGCAATAGCCAATTTTCCAAAGGAAAGAATATCTATACATATCTTTAAAGAAGGTCTGAAAAAACCTGGAGAAATTTAAAGCTGTTCTTTGTATTTGTTCACTCTGGTGTATTTGTTTAGTTGAATTAAAATGACGAAGACCAAGTCAAAGTGTTTTGGTATAAGTCTTTTTGCCTTGTGCAAGTTTCGAGTCAACTTGGTATTTTGTATTTTAAAAGTCTTTGGTATATAACAAAACGCTTGTTGAATTTTGCCTCGAGAAACATCGAGTTTTACGGTCCCTCAGGGTTCAATGCCACCCTCGTGCTAAAGCCCTCGGGTGACATTGAAGCCTTCGGGTCCGTAAAACTCGATGTTTCCCTCGGCGCTAGTCAACAAGTGTATATTATGTTCTAATCAAAGACTTCAACAGCTTCATGTATAACCAAACAGAGCACAAAGAAAAGAAACACTTCTGCATGTACTGTCTCTAGTGCTTCCGATTGGAAAGTGCATTAGAGAACCATAAGCAGAACTGCATTTTGGTAAATGGTGCACAGCCTATTAAAATGCTTAATGAAGGGTCAAAACTTAAATTCGACAACTTTCATAAGCAGTTACAGCACCATTCGTAAAATATGTGGATTTTGAAGCTATCACAGAGAATACTAGCGGCTGTCAACCGATGATGAAAAGTCATACAAACAAGGCTACCAGAAACATACAGCTTGTAGCTACGGTTATAAGGTCGTCTCCTGCTATGACGATAAGTACAGCAAACCAGTTAGGACATACCGTGGCAAAGATGCAATACATAAGTTCACTGATGGAAAAGATGCTGGATGAGGTTAAATGGTGTGAGAATACCAAAACGAAGCACTTTAGAAAGCCCCTGGTAATGACTGAAAAGAACATCAGAAGCTTCAATAAAGCTAAATGCTGCCACATATGCAACAAGCGGTACGTCAAAGGTGCATATATCATGGTTAGAGACCATTGCCACATCACAGGTAAGTACCGAGGGTCAGCCCATCAAAGTGTGTAACAACAGGTCATTTAGACTAACTGATAATATTGATAATATTATTACCAGTAATATTCAATATTATACCGATAATATTGATTATATTATTGCCAGTAATATTCCACAATCTGAAAGGTTATGATAGCCACTTTATTATGCAGGAAATTGGTAAATTTGGAATGGAAATCAACGTAATTCAAACTAATATGGAAAAGTACATGGCATTTATGCTTGGGAAACACCTCGTATTTATAGACAGCTTCCAGTTTATGGGTTCAAGCTTGGATAAACTCATTGGTAACTTCCCTGAGGAAGCATTTCAAGATACAGGTGAAGAGTTCCGTGATCGATGAACTTAAGCTTATGACAAAGAAAGGAGTCTACCCGTATGACTACATGGACAGCTTCAAAAAGTTCACCAACAAGCTACCACCAAAAGAGGAGTTCTACATCATTCTCAACAGCGAGCACGCAGAAAAAGTCTGGAGTGTATTCAACCTGAAGAACATGGGTCAGTGCCATGATTTATACCGAAAATCTGACGTGCTACTGTTAGCAGACGTATTTTGAAACAGGAAGGCCCGCATGGAAAACTACACGGTAGATCCATGCCACTACTTTACACTTTCTGGGCTAAGCTGGGATGCAATGCTTAGGATGACAAAAATATAGAGCTGGAGTTAATGAGTGCAGACATTGACATGTTCCAGTTCATTGAAAAAGGCATGCGTGGTGGGATAAGCAGTATCATGCACAGGTACGGTAAGGTGAACAATAAGCTTATGCATGACTATGTGAAAGAACAAGCCACTAAATACCTGATGTACTTAGACGCAAACAACTTGTATGGCTATGCTATGGTCCAGAGCCTGCCAACTGGTGGTTTTGAATGGATAACAGAGGATGAAATCAGCAGTCTAGACCTAAATAAGTACCATGATATGATAGCAAAAAGGGGTTGATACTAGAGGTTGACCTCGAATACCCTACAGAGCTCCACCTTCACAATGAATATCCACTAGCGCCAGAGAAGTTTCAGGTCAAATTCCATCAACCTCCTTGGTTAAAGCAGTACATTGACTTTAGTACACAAAAGATAACTTTGGCTAGGAACACATTTGAGAAAGACTTTTTCAAGCTGGCTAATAACAGCGTCTTCGGAAAGACCATGGAGAATCTCAGTAAAGAAGAGCAAGACACAAGAGCAAGACACTGTTAACATTAAACAGACCATCTTATGTAGGGATGTGTATTCTGGACCTCTCGAAAACTCTGATGTATGACTTTCACTATAAAGACATCAAAAAGAAATATGGTGATAAAGCCAAGTTGTTGTTCACAGATCTATACGGACTCTCTCTGTTATGAAATCCAGGCTGATGACATCTATAAGGACTTCTACGCTGACAAAGACAAGTTCGACAACTCAGACTATCCAGCAGATCATCCATATCATTTTACCAACAACAAAAAAGTGATAGGTAAAATGAAGGATGAGACAGCTGGTGTTCCTATCGTTGAGTTCATCGGACTGAGAAGTAAGATGTACAGCTACATTTTAGACAACGGAAAGAACGGTAAAACGGCCAAGGGAATAAAAAAGGTTGTGGTAAATACATCATGACGACTACAAATCTGTTCTGTTAGAGGCAAAGCAGATGAGTCATAAAATGAAGAGCATCCCGTAGCATGAACCATGCATGACCTAGGTAGTTATGAGATCAATAAGAGATCGTTAAGCTGTTATGACGACAAACGATACTTTTTAGCGGATGGAATAAGCAGTCTAGCTTATGGACACTTTAGAATATAGAAATTTTAATGTACAATCGTATTTTACTTATTGATGTATATGTACTATTTATCAAATTCATTAATAATTCATGAGGAAAACACAAAAGAAATCAATACCGTAGCAGAGGTTGTAAATTGGATACAGAATCGTCCTGATTTACATAAACTTTTCCCTCAATTTACTTAGCTAAAATCACTCCAACTTGAAAAATAGTTTGAAAACATGACTATTTAGATGCGTCCATTTGATAAGTACGATAAAGCATTCGCAGCCGATCTGTATCTGATTTACTACGGCTCGCCTTGTAAATCAGATACAGATCGGCTGCTCATGCTTTATCTATTACTTATAAACCGCGCAGGAGGGCTTTATCGGATATAAAACACGAGGTGACAGCCGAGTGTTTTAGAGCCGATAAAGCCCGTACTGCAAGGTTTTTAAATGGCTTCTAAAAAGAATCACTTCATACGTTCATTGGCGTAGTAATTTTGAAAATTAAGCTTATCTCAGCCGTTAAAAACCAGCGAGAAACTTAGAGCGAGTCTATATCACATATATAGATCCGATACGCTCATGATTTTTCTTTGTGCTTTCCTCATGAATTATTAATGAATTTTAGAAATATTAGTAACCATTTACTCTTATATATTAAACGAAGAAATTATTTATGACTTATAAACAGGGTTAGGCGCTAAAACCAAACACAATAACAAATGAGATTTCCATATTAATTTACAATTTTGAGAATTCCATTTTTAAGAAACAAGCCCTGTATCCATTATCTATTTCCACGTCAAGAACAATTAAAAAAAACATATAGGTTAACCACAAAACCAATGTGTTGCCGGTCTTGTAGCTCATTCAATCCAGCTTTTGCACTAACGGCTGGTGAACTGGCAGCTAAGTTACCGGGCTTGTCAAATGATCGCTTGAATCTACCGAATCTAGCACTGTAGGTTATTTTGTACTTTTTAACAAACGCTTAATATGTGCACGCTGTTGCACTGTTTCGTGCATAGACTATGCCAAGCTGCATTGCTATGAGTAGCCCGAGTGAACGCCTAAGCAGGCGTCTTGTTAATGTTCGATTGTTTGTTTAAACTTTGCATTTTAAATATTCTGTAAATAGCCTTGGCCTTTGTCTCGTGTTATTTTAGTTTTTGCTTGCTGTCCTGAGCGAGAGTAAAAACGATTGCCTTCGACCTTAACCGTATCGCTTGTTGTGGGCCTTATTGGGATATAATCCTTCGGGACGGTTCAGTAAACCTAAGCGTTTAACGTGCGATCCTTACAATGAATCATCATCATCATCATCATCAACAACAACTTTATCATCATCATTATTATCATCATCATCTGCTGATCATCATTATCATCACCATCAGTGGATAAAAGAAGAAGTAACTATCAAAGTAGAGGCTGCTGAAATGGCTCGGGGATTGGAGCAGAATGGAGATTCAAGATGTGATAGGAGAAAATCACGATCCTACCTAATAGGAAAAGATGGAAAGCAGAACTATCAAAACCAATATTATCCTTCAGGATTCTCAGGAAATACGAAGCCCCACTGCATGTTCTGTTCTGAAAAGAAAGAGCTTCAGTTCATCGTAATAGTTGCTGGAAATATAATCGTTAGCGGTGGCCGGTAGCCAGCTTTACTCGGCTATTTGTCTTCTTCCCTTTGATCTCGTATGAAATCCATTTCCGAGTTTTTCATATCAGAACTCCTATTGTCATCGGGCAGAGTACATGATATTGTGAAAAGTTGCAAGATCTTTAGGTTTATAAAGCCAAAAGTGGTAGAAAATCCGCCACAGACGGATTCAAAAACGTGGTAAACAAATAGTCCCTCCAAATTAATCTATTAAACATAATTGCTTTGTGCTTTAAAATTGCTCGTCCTATTTATAATAAAAAGAAACATATTCACGCGTCACGCGATTTCATCTTTATACTTAAGGTTTAAACTGCTTGTAAAGAGCTTCCACTCCTATTGCTCCTGTGAATGCATGTTGAAATGGATCATAAACAACACGATGTTGATCATATTTCTCGGGCGTTCCGGAATCTACGTCACAAATTGTGCTCTCCCCAGTTTTTTGCTTGCGCGGTCGTGAACCACAGGGAATTCAACAAAATCCAAATTTTTTTTCGAAGAACTACTCAGAAACATATTACAATTTTTTTAAGATTTAAAAAAAAATTGGGGTTAAGGGCACTTTAACCGAAAAGTTTCGGCTGATTCGAGCGGGATTTGGACTCGCACCTTCGGGATACCGATAATATAAAAATGTTCTCATGTTTCTCTGAGGATGGTTCTGTAATTGAACGATGGAAGATCGCCAAAGAAAAGCAGTTGTGTCTTCGTTGCCTTTCTGCTGAACACCATGGAAAAGATTGTAGAAGATCCCACCAATGTGAGATTGATGGATGTCAACTCACTCTTCATCGATTACTTTATGATCCTGAGCATAGTAACAAGAAGCCAAATCCAAAGCCACCAAGCAATGAGAACGACCAAAGTCCCCCACGGGAGGGGGTACAAAGCCAGACTGGTGTTACCTTGACAACAAGCAAGTCTAAACCCAGAATGTGCAGAATGTGCAAGTACATGTCCTGAGTGATTCTGTGGAAACTTCAAATCAATGCCATTACAGATTGATATTGAGAGCAACGATCGTCAGTTCTCAAAAACGATCAACGTTCAAACCTGCCCAAGAGAGGTAACTGGCAGGCATCGTGTTGTTGATTGGAAGCAGTACCAGACAAACTGGCCACAGCCTCACAGTGTGGGGAGGGGGAATGTTTAGGAGCGACGAGTACTGAAGTTCCAAGAGAAAGTCTATTTTGTTTTGTTTTGTTTTGTTTTGTTTTGTTTTGTTGTGTTAAATAAAGTTTTGTTGTTACCAATATCGAGTGGAGCTATCGTCTACTAAACAATCATCATCGTCTGCTGATCAATCATCATCATCATCATCATCATCATCATCATCATCATCATCATATCATCTAGATTCACTATCGTGATCATCAACAACTTTATCAGCATCATCATCTGCTGATCGTCATCTGCTGATCATCATCATCATATCTTCACTTTCATCATCATCAACAACTTTATCATCATCATCATCTGCTGATCATCATCTGCTGATCATCATCTGCTGATCATCATTATCATCATCATCATCATCATATCTTCACTTTCATCATCATCAACAACTTTATCATCATCATCTGCTTAAACATAAATCTCTTATTTTTTAAAAGGCATTTCATGAGATGCACAGAATTACAGACACTTCTGCGCCACAGAATAATCCTTTACAAGCACAAGCACAAGTACCACTAGCTACTACAAGTGGTAAGTATAGTGCTTACAAAACTAAACCGAATTCATATATATATATTATATATATATATATATAATTTCATACTAATAACTGAGTATATATTTTTCTCATTTTTTCTTTATCTTTTTCCTATAATTTTCTTATCATTCCTTTGCTTTTCTTATCTGTTCATATTCTTTCTTGTCTTGTCTTGCACCGGCAGCTTATATATAAATATAAAACCGCCAAAAAGCGTGTGGCTAAATACATGAAGCATGTGTGCGACCAACATTTTGCAGTAAAGAAACGTTTAAATTTCTTGATTATTTGTTTTCTTTCTATTTTAGATTCATCAGAGGAAGTGCAAGTATTTTATGTTGAAGTAGCAAGCGACTGGGAAATTTCACGAGAAAGTCTTACAATTCTCGATAAAAAACTTGGTGAAGGACAGTTTGGGATTGTAAAACAGGGGTTGTATTTTCAGGGAAAAGACGATTCAGAAACAATTGCTGTAAAAATGTTAAAACGTAAGAAAATTTCACATAGGTTTATAAACAATAGTAATTTTTTGCTCAGTTCACAAACATGCAGTCTATTCAAGTCTAAACCATTGGCCCACCTACTAGCGTTGTAGCAAATAAATGTTTCGTTTACTGAAAATAAACTAACACAATACGAACTGTTGCCCAACATGTACTTGTAAAACACGTACGGTTTGACTAGTTCCCAGGTATATAAATATTGTAAACGAGCTCATGCAGTCTGCCATCTGAGTTCCAGTGGCTCAATGGTTTAAGCGTCCGGCTGGCATTCGCAAGGATGTGTTTGTACAGCTATAAAACAAACAAAACTTTACAAACTTCAAGCTAAAAACACTAACGTTGGTAACTAAGCAAATTGACAGTGTTGTGGTTTTTTTTTGTATTTTTAATTTTATATTTTCTTATTTTTATTTCTATTTTTAAATTTAAATTTTTTATTTTTATATAGTTTTTTAATTTTTGTTTTTCAGATGAAACAACTAACCTACAAAAATCAGATCTCTTGGCTGAATTAGATATCTTGAAAGAAGTAAATAGAGATTCACATCCTAATGTCCTTAAGCTAATAGGAGCTTGTACCACTGGTAAGCAAAAGAAACAACCTATCAGAGAAACCGTTTAATTGGATACCGTATACTTCCTCGGATAAGCATCCACGCTATTAAAGGCTGTTTTCCATTACGTGCGCTTTGCCTGCGGGCGGAGCGGGCTTTAACAGTTGGAAATTTTCAACTTCCAAAGCGAACTGAACAAACTTTGAGGCGCATGAAATCATGTCAAGGACTGGGGCGAGTAAGTCAAGCCAGGGGGGGAGAAGACGTCGGGCCTATCACGGGCATTTGTATACAGATAAAGAGAAGGGATGAAACATTTATTGATGATGTAGGCATGTGTTCCATAAGTAGTTGGTTCCCACATCGGCATCTTACATTAGTACACTGGTAAGTATTTTCACCTACAAGTAAAAACGTTTAAAATTTCGACGCCATAATTTACTTTTGTTATATAATAACAATGTGTTTATAACAAGTTTATTTAATTTGTCGGCTTTACGGCTTACCTAATCTTTTGCTAGCCTGCGTGCAGATTCGTATTACATGTTGACGTTAGTTTTATATAGAGTCTGCGAATCAGAGACAGAAAGCTTGTTCTAGTCACGTGGGTTTTTTAGAATAATTACACTGAATATTAAACATGCTAGAATGCGTTTCATATTTCGCGAAGGCGATGTTAAATAATCTTGTGCTTGGAAGACGATATTTTAACGTTATGGAGGATATTGAGAACCTCTATTTTGTGGCACAACACGTATCCAAGCACATTTACCGCTCGTTGATGAATTGGACGGCAGACGTTTGACGATGTATCAAACGAAAACCTCCACAAAACGTTTGGTTTACAGAGACGACAACAGCTTTGCTCTGATGGTTTAAATTTCTTCATCACAAGCCGCTCATACTGTGTTGTGTATTCACCAACACAGAATCCCCGCAGAAAAACAACACTGAACGTCTGATGGTTTTTACAGAAACATCAAGACCATGCTGAGCAACAAGCTGATCTCAATTTCATTTGTAAAATGATGTATAACTTACACACAACATCAAAAGCTTCACCTTCGAGGTTCCCAAGATCGATACACGCAATGCTTATTCCTTCGGAAACAACTTTTGTCATAAATAACATTAATTATGCATATTTAGTAATTGACTAATCAAATGCTTTCCCCACTTTTGTGGGGAAACCCACGTGACAGAACAAGCTTCCGCCTCTGATTCGCAGACTCTATATCTAACTAACGTCAACATGTAATATCAGTTCTGCACGCAGGTTAATCTTTTGGCAGCCGTTCAAACTTTTCGTTTTTGTTTTGTTTTTGTCTTTTTCAGTTTAACAGATGACAAAAAACTTGCTGTTTACTTGTTTATAAATACAGGCTATGGCAAATGTATTTGCAAAGTGAAACCAATTCCATTATTCTTTGCGAAATTGTCGACAATCTTTTAAGTTGCCTTCCGAATCTTATATTAGCAAACCTCGCGAGCTTTAAAGATTACTGAAGCGAGTTTTCCCCTTTACAAGGCAAATGAAGAAGGCCGTAGTACATGGTAAAACCGAGAAGAAAGAGAAACGTTGGGGCTACATCAACCTGATAAGAATTAGCGAACTTAAAATAAAAATAACCAGCATACAACGATCTTGTATTCTGACGCAATGGGACCCATCTACGTATGGAACACATCCGCCGAAACAAACGTATTTTGATTTTCGACTGAAGAAACAAAATGTTAGAGGTTTCTTCAGGAAGCAGTTCCTAAGTGAGTTAAGCTTGATGCTAAGGATCTTGTAATAATTAAATTAATTCAATACTTGGCTAAGTAACCGTTGTTTGGGACGATTCAAAAGTTCACAACTTATGATGTTTTATCCTTTCTCTTTATCTCTATTATATGCCCGTCGTCTTCTCTCCCCCTGGCTTGACGTACTCTCCCCAGTCCTTGACGTGATTTCACGCGCCCCAAAGTTAGTGAGTAGGCTCCCCTGTGACTCCGCATGCGCGGACAGCGCACGTAATGGAAAAGAGCCTTAATATAAGCGTTCCTTTCGAATTAGCGCCCACCTTTCCAGTAAAAACCTTGGTCAGACTTCACTATATTCAGGGAAAGGTTTAATACAGTACAGTATAAATAAAATACAAAGTCAAACTAACAGCAAACTTAATGTTGTTTGTGTTGTCACTTTTACAAAACTAAACTATATACGATATGCAAAATAAGAAACAGTTTCTCTTCCTTTAAGTCACATCTTGTAATTTCTATATCCTTGTTCTTACGGAGGTCTTGGCACGTGATTATCCCCTCTTTTTAATCTTTGCCATATGGCTACGCTCTGCATGCGTAATGGGCAATTTGCATTATCGCAATGCATGCTGGTAGTTGAGGTACGGATTCACTTTCAGGGGAAATGGCCGGCGTCAGGCGAGCATTTCGCCTGAAAGATTAATTCACTGTTTTAGCGGGATTTTCTTTCCCGAATGAGAAATTTTTACTTCTCGTTAGGACAGGTAGGTTATGAACTATGTTTTGTGTAAATGGGAGCGAAACTGCTTTTGATACTGGCGAGAAAATTACTTCAGAGTTGTCGATGGGGTGAAGAACGTTCGAACAAAACCATGCTTGAAGAAAGAACTTTTTGCACATTTCTAGGTGAGTAAAGAAATCGATTGCTGTACAGTAAGCCATTTGGCCTCACATTCATGCATATGTAGTAGATCTATTCAGATCGTATAGTTGATGCCCTTGTAAATGTCTCTTCTCTGCATTTTCGCTGGTTGAAATTGACAAGGCTTTGAAACAGCTCACGATCACTTGTTGTTGGAATAGCATCACCTCGTCAGGCTTTGTTTTGATTTGTTTTGCATGAAAAAAAAACTTGTTTCACTAGCCACTGTTGGTATTTTGCAAAAACTCCGAGTGCAAAGTGATTTCGGTTTCACTTGGGTTTTGGTCTTTGTTTTTCTTCTCTTCCCTTTTGTACTGGTGAAAATACTGTATACATTTTAGTGTGGTGTAAAATACAGTACAATAGGCTAAAATAATTGTTCTAACGTTAATTCTATTCGACTGTTGAGTCACAGAGCCCTAGTCGTCGTTTTTAACCTATAGCTATAAATTGATTCAATATTATATAAACTGTAGGCAGATATTTAAACTGTTAGGTAGCTAGCTGAATGCTGTAAATTTCTAATTAAACTGTAAGTCTGAATTAGATATCCAATAATAACTCTTTGCATTTAAAACTTGGGGACTTTGTGGGTTTTTTTACAAAGTCTAATCTGTGATCTGTGCCTGTGGCACCAGCTACAGGGGGGGGGCAAGCTGCCCCTATTTGTCACACAGACCGTTAGTGTGAAATTTGATGAGAAACAGGCCGGGGAAAGAATAATTAATGTTAGCAAAATTGCAGATATATTTCCATGTTTATTAATAACATCCAGTGGCATAGCCAGGGTCTTGAGTTTTGGGGGGGCAAGAACCTCAAATTCCTAGGGGTTGGGGGGAGCATGCCCCCTGGAAAATTTTGGATTTCTACGGTCTCTGAAACACTATTTCCTGCATTTTGAGGCAAGAATTTAAGAGTACAGTAATCCAAAAGCCATAAATTACATAATTTTGTTGGAATCAAACCAGAACATAGAACGATACACATCAGAATATCTTTAGATTTACATGTATTTATAAACCAGTCGTAAATGTAAAAACAAGTTGGAGGCATTTTGTATAGACCTTAGTATTGTAATTTATAGCATAGCATGCCTGCTAAATATATAACACATTACTAGTCTACTCACTTGGCCTTTAAACAATGTGCCCCCCCTGCAAGTTTCTCAATGGATTTAAACTTTTCACGAGAACGGTCTTGGAGACCATTGGGGGGTGACCACCCAACCCCACCCCCCTTGACTACGCTACTGATAACATCAACATGTTGCATTCTGCAAAACTTAAGTCACTTGCATGATGATGGCTAATTGAATTTTCCTATAAATGTCTAAGAATGTTGTTGAAAAAGAATGTCTACGATATACAGCATGCCCTCAGACCCCCCCTGCCCCCCCCCCCCCCCCCCCCCACACACACACACCAATATGCCAGTCCTGCCAGTGCCTTGCACTCTTGTATGGGCCAAATGGGAATGGACATTAACCTGTTTTGAAGGAAGTCCAGCCATGTTATCTAAATCCTCAAAACTTGTGACACTACAGATATGTTGTGTCAAATAACCAGATCTTTCTCCAGCAGACCACACCTACTGTAAGCCTAGAAAGGCATAAAAATAATTCTTCTAAGGGAAATTATTAGTGCCTGTGTCAGTGACAGTGTCCTCCACTTTTCCATTTTCTTTTGACTTGGCTGTTATTGGATCCACTGTATCTTTACAGTCTTTCACAGGTGGGACTGAGAAAGTCATAAAAAATGTTTCATAATTTGGAAACCCAGTGTGCAATTCCCATTTTTTATTACTGTTTTTGAAACATTGAACTGAAAATGTTTGCTGTTCTACTTTCTCCCTTAGACTCATAGAGCCAAAATTTCATCATAACCATATTAGATTTTATTTTTCTCTGGTCCAGTATCCAACTCAATATTTGTGTGCTCTGATTGGCTCAGTGGCAAGCAGTTTGTTTCCTCCTATCCAGATCTTGCAACCAAACAGTTTAAATATATGCCTACAGTGCATTCTTTACATGTTAATAAAACCACTCTTAGTACTACAGTTTATATTATTGAATCAATTTATAGCTATAGGTTAAAAACGACGACTAGGGCTCTGTGACTCAACAGTCGAATAGAATTAACGTTAGAACAATTATTTTAGCCTATTGTACTGTATTTTACACCACACTAAAATGTATACAGTATTTTCACCAGTACAAAAGGGAAGAGAAGAAAAACAAAGACCAAAACCCAAGTGAAACCGAAATCACTTTGCACTCGGAGTTTTTGCAAAATACCAACAGTGGCTAGTGAAACAAGTTTTTTTTTCATGCAAAACAAATCAAAACAAAGCCTGACGAGGTGATGCTATTCCAACAACAAGTGATCGTGAGCTGTTTCAAAGCCTTGTCAATTTCAACCAGCGAAAATGCAGAGAAGAGACATTTACAAGGGCATCAACTATACGATCTGAATAGATCTACTACATATGCATGAATGTGAGGCCAAATGGCTTACTGTACAGCAATCGATTTCTTTACTCACCTAGAAATGTGCCAAAAGTTATTTCTTCAAGCATGGTTTTGTTCGAACGTTCTTCACTCCATCGACAACTCTGAAGTAATTTTCTCGCCGTTTTCAAAAGCGATTTCGCTCCCATTTACACAAAACATAGTTCATAACCTACCTGTCCTAACGAGAAGTAAAAATCTCTCATTCGGGAAAGAAAATCCCGCTAAAACAGTGAATTAATCTTTCAGGCGAAATGCTCGCCTGACGCCGGCCATTTCCCCTGAAAGTGAATCCGTACCTCAACTACCAGCATGCATTGCGATAATGCAAATTGCCCATTATTACAAAGATTTTTGTCTGCCCCTGAGATCAAATTTTTGTATTGTGTTTTTTTTTTACATATTCGTAAAGAATATGGCGTTTTTAATGAACTGGCCAAATTTGAAGCAAATCCGTGCATGAGAAGCCTGTTTTTTTTTTACGGTTTTCGTACGAGGTATATTGGCCGCCATTAAAATAACATGTTCCGGAAACCGCTACTATAAATCGCAGGAAGTGACGTCAAAGACTCAACACGGTTGAAATACGAGATTTGACGGGATTTGATAGGGTGTGGTGGCGAACAGTCGTGTTATTTTGAGCTCCGTCTCGCTGTTGATTGATTATTGATTGCATAGTGTTTAAGTCACCGAATAAGTCGCCGAATTTATAGCTATACATTTTAGTAATACCCTAGAACAGGATTAAAATGCCTCCCAAAAAGAAGAGCCCAAAGACCAGCGATTTTAGCGTCGAAATTTCAGAAGATTCAAGAGAAGAAAGTCAATCCCTTCCCAGTGATTTTGAAAATTTTTTAGACCGACGTTTGAGACAGCAAACAGAACAGATTAACGATCTTTTTCTATAGTACTCGGGAATGACCAAGACCGACCTAGATGAAATTAAGAAAAGTCAAGACTTTCTCGGTTCTAGCTCAAGGCAGAGAACAAAGAGCTTCGTGAAAAGAATGCTCAGCTAAAAAATCGAGTTGATGTTTTGGAGCAGTATTTACGACGAGATTTGCTTGAGATTCATGGAGTTCCTGTCACTTGGGATGAAAACACTAACACTGTCGTCCAGAATGTTGTTCAACTAATTGTCCCAGAATTGGATCTTGACGAGTCTGAGATATCTATAAGCCATCGCTTGACCACAGCTGAGGGGAATATCCCGCCAATAATTGCTAAATTCACTAGACGTGACACAAGGGATGCCATTTACAACAATAAACGAAAACTCAGCTCGAAGAGCGCTTTGGATCTTGGCTTCACACAGGATAATCGTCAGGATAATCGTCTGTATATTAACGAGAGCCTTACCCCCAAATGTCGTGCGATCCTTGCCGAATACAAGCAATTTAAGAGAAGATATCATTTCAAATTTGTGTGGACTAAACAGGGCAAAGTATTGTTTAAGAAGAATGATAACCAGTCATCGGAAGTTCATGCGTTTACCGCAATGAAGCAGTTTGAAGAATTCTACGCCAGTTATATACTCGAACACAGGGAGTGAACCAACCTCGTCCCCAGGGCGTTTGAGGAAGGAAGCGAGCAGGCCGATCAAACGCCCTGGCAAAGGCTGGAATCACGTGAGAAAATATTCCAATATATTTGGAAAATTTTCCCGCCAGATTGACCACCGGGCTTCCGGTCTATGTACGTCAGCTTATATATTTGAATGAACTGAGTCATTAAATAAGCCGTTGTACAAGTCAACACAATTTATTGTCTCTACGAGAAATCCAACATGCTAAAATAGCTCAAAATAACCTTAACACACTGAAATAAACAAAATACACTTGCCTGGGTTGTTGTTTGTGGCGAATTTGCGATGATATGTTGGTTTGAAGAGTTTCGTGATTGCTGCAGACCAACCCGTAACAATAATATTGACGGGTTGTTATTCTGGAGCAATCACGAAACTTAACCAACATATCATCGCAAACTCACCACAAACAACCCAGGCAAGTGTATTTGTTTATTTCAGTATGTTAAGGTTATTTTGAGCTAATTTAGCATGTTGGATTTCTCGTAGAGACAATAAATTGTGTTGACTTGTACAACGGCTTATTTAATTCAGTTCATTCAAATATAAAAGCTGACGTACATAGACCAGAAGCCCGATGGTCAATCTGGCGGGAAAATTTCCCAAATATATTGGAATATTTTCTCACGTGATTCCAGCCTTTGCCAGGGCGTTTGATCGGCCTGCTCGCTTCCTTCCTCAAACGCCCTGGGGACGAGGTTGGGAGTGAACATTATTCGTTAACTCAGATAAGTTTATTTAGTTTAAATTAAATTGTTTTAGATTCGCTTCATTTAATATTTCTCTTCCCTTTAATCATCTTGATGATGATCATTTAACTTAGTTATATACGAAATGTCAAACGGTCCAGTGAATCTTGAAGCTGAAAGACTTTCTTATTTAAAGTTTAATCCACTACTTTTTGACAACCATAAAAACATAGCTTTATCTAATGATTTGGATCCAGATTCTAATTTTTTTCACGATACCTTTAATTGCGATTATTATATTGAGAATAGTTTAAATGAGATGTTGACAATAAAGGTCCCACATTCTGATAGTTATCTTTAATTCATTTAAATATACGAAGCCTTTCCCGTAATTTTAATAGCTTAACAAATCTGTTAGCTAATATCAACAAAAAATTCTCGATAATTGGTATTTCTGAAACTTGGCTTCAACATTCGTCCCATACCGTTGATATTGATGGATATAACTTTGTACACAGTCACCGATCTGATAGATCGGGAGGTGGTGTTGGTTTGTATTTAACATCATTTGAATATAAACCTCGTAATGATTTAACCTTTTCTGTGGTATGTGCAGAATCTTTGTTTATTGAAATAAGCAGTGTTAAAGGGAAAAACGTCATTGTTGGTATTATTTATAGGCCTCCCAGTCAAAACATGGCTGATTTCATTGCCAATCTCAATCTAAAGATGGCAGAGATTTCTAAAGAAAATAAAGTCTGCTATTTAATGGGCGATTTTAATTTAAATCTAATGAATCATCATTGTCATCAATTCACTGGTGAATTTCTTGATATAATGTATGCTAATATGTTTTCCCCTCTAATAACACTTCCTACAAGAATAACTGCACATACTGCTACTCTTATTGATAACATATTTACCAATCACTCGGATAATTATTCGTTCAGCGGATTATTGTTTTCAGACATTTCTGATCACTTGCCAATATTTTGTATTACTCACGAACAATATATCGACACGGATGAAAATACGTATATTGTCTTCTGTGACAAAAGTGCAGCGAACGTAGGCCAGTTTCGTAGTAACGTTCGTTGGCATGATCTTAATGGGTTCGGTGATCCTAAATATACTTATGGACGTTTTTTGGATAAATATCGTGACATTTTTAACACTTCTTTTCCACTCAAAAGAGTAAAAACTAAAAACTGTGCTCTTAAAAAACCATGGCTTTCAAAGGGTCTTCTTAAGTCGATAAGACGAAAAAATAAATTGTATAAGCGTTATTTAAATACCCCTAGCCTTGTTAACGAGGTTTCTACAAAAATTATAAAAACAAATTTAGGTATTTGAGGAAACGTTCGCGGATTTCCACAAAGAAGGCACAAAGCCTTGACGAAGGGACGAATTGAATATGGAGCAGAGCGGGCGGCATAAAGAAGATGCATTATCACGAAGAAACCACGCCAAGATTTCATCAGGACAAGCAGCTGTATGACGTTTGGTTGAGAGTAAAGCTGTTTCGGTATCTTCAACAGATATATTGAATTCAGGTGGATAATCCGCAACGGAGAGTGGTGTCCATTCAAGCGGTGGAAGGGTCGACCCTACTGTAACAAACTTATCGTTAAATAGGTTGGCATACATCAACGTAGTGAGACTTTTGGACGAAGAAAGGCCTGCGATCCTTTTTACGGCTGACCACCACTTTTTGGGGTTGGATTGTTGGACATCAGCAATATTCCTATTATAGTACGAGTTACGTGCTTTTTTACACAGAGCATTCACCTTGTTCCTATAAAGTGCTTAAACGTGATATTATTTCCTCTGGACCAAGCGCGTTGTCGCTTTGCAATCAAGGCCTTTATCTCAGGAGTAATCCACGGCTTGTCACTAGAATCAGATTTCACTTGTCTGAGTGGAAGATAATTCTCAACGATCTCGTTTACAGTAGTGGAAAAGAATTGAAACTGTTCGTCGCAGGACTGCATGAAATATAATGGAGACCAGTTGACTTGACACAACTTTTCCATCACCATTCTACGGTTAGAAGGTCGTGCATCTCGGACTAATCGGGAGGATCTTGAACTGGGGTTTGCGTTAGACTTGAATGGATTCAACACAACTGAATTGTGGTCAGAAGAGCCAAGAGGAGCAACGATATTAGGGCAGTCATAATATTTAGAAATGTTTGTAAACACTTTGTCTAAAATGTTATTTCCCCTTGTAGCTTGTTTCACTATCTGCTTAAGGTCGAAAGAGGAACATAACCGCTGATGTTTGAACTGGTTGAAATCGCCCGGTAAAATAATGCCAGAATTTGGATGGGAGGAAAGGATGAGATCGAGACATCCAGTAATATGGCTTTGTAAGGCTATATCGTCATTCCCGGGAGGATGGTAGATTACACTCAAAATAATAGAATTCAGTCCACGAGGCAGACGGTACGGTTTTAGAAGGAGCCAGAGCGATTCGAAATCAGGATTTGAGAGCTCCTTTTGGTGAATTAGCGGTAAATGTTCCTTAACGTAAACGCAAACACCATCATCTCTTCTCCCATCAGATCTATCTCGCCTCAGCACCGAGAAGCCATGAAAATCGATGGCGGCGCAGGGAACATTTTCGGAAAGCCAGGTTTCTGTAATTACGGCAACATCGGCAGAGTAAGCAGCTACAGTGCTTGTAAGTTCATCAATCTTATTCGTCAGCGATCTTGAATTTGATATAAACAATGTCGGAAGAGGTGAATACAATCGTTTGGAGCTTGTGTTGATGACTATCCTTACAGGAACACGAGTAGGACGTCGAAAGCGTGAATCAATACGAGTCGTTGAGATTCGGGTTTTGATAAGGAACCGCGGTTCGCTAGTTTGTCAGCAGTTTGCTAACGCCATCACCGGAGTTGTGGGACTCATCCGACTTCGGTGATGATGGAATCAATATCTGGTGGAGGGTCGCAGTGGAGGGAAAGGGATTTCTATCAATGGTCGGGGATGAAGAGGGTACTTTGGATGTCGCGTGGATGGGGGTTGGTATAGGTATTCAATAGGAGGGAATTGCTGAGAGTTTGCACCAATTTCTTCGATCCTGCGAACCCTTGATTCTACCTGGTGAATAAAATTTGATTGATTGATTGATTGATTGACTGATTGATTGATTGATTGATTGATTGATTGATTGATTGATTGATTGATTGAAAGCCGTATACAAGTTCCCTACAAGTTCGGTGTTGTTTTGGGTTGTCTTTTTACGAATTGTCGAAAACAACACCGAACTTGTAGGGAACTTGTATACGGCAATTCCCTCCTATTGAATACCTACACAGTAATTTTTAAGGAGTAAAAACTACTCTTATTAGTAATCTCCGTTGTCGTGGAATTTAAATACTTTTTATTATATAAAATAGAGTGGTTTATTGATTTTTCTGGCAGTAATAAAATTGATAGTCTCAGTCACATGTGATTAAATTTATTCATGATAATCTCACATGTGTCGATTATTATGATAATAACATGATCGCCTCGGATTATTTTGTTCTCCGAGGGAATGTAAACCTCGTATTCCCCTCATTGCTCATGCAAGAGGGAAATTTTTCCTTTGTCTTCTAATTTTCCCGTGCATATTGATGAGGGAAAATTAGAAGACAAAGAAATCCTTTGTCTTCTTCTAAATTTCCCGCTTGCATATATTTTCCCTCATCAACATGCACGGGAAAATTAGATGCAACTTCTCTGATCAACCGTGTAAATTTCCTGGCGGTAAGATTCTCAAAGTTTTCCTCGGTGATCATAATATTACAAACTAATAACATGACTTTTCGGGAAATTAGCGATTAAATTTTCCCTTTGCCTCGGGAAGATTTGTAAAAGTCCGAGGGCCGCACAAACCTTCCCTCGGCTGCGGGAAATTTAATCGCTAATTTCCCTCAAGTCATGTTATTACTTATAATAATGTTCTATATTTGTGGGGCAATAGGACTATTTTTATATAATAAATAGAACAATACATGGATGTTTGGAAACATGAAATTTATTTCTTGTTTTGAACAGGATATACATGTACAATCATTGCTCACTCGTGAGATATCCTGGTCAACACTCCAAATAAATTTCATATTTTTTGCACATTCATGTATATTATTTTCTACACAAATACCATTGTGGTCATAATATTTTGTTGAAGTGTATAAGGTACATTATAATATTATATAGTATATATATATATATATATATATATATATACTGTATAATATTATAATGTACCTTATATACTTCAACAAAATATTATGACCACACAAGCATTTGTGTAGAAAATAATACATGAATGTGCATATGAATATATATATAATTACTGTATATACTGTGCTTTAAGAAAATTCTTCTAATCTTATACTCATTAAATGTTATCGGTATATCTATGTATATTTATATTTTGAAATAAAAGTATGTGCTGCGTATATAGGCAGTATATCTATTTCGAGTGTTATACTTATCTTTTGTTGTATTCCTTGTAGAATTGTAGGTGCACATGTTCAAATTGCTCATTAGAGTTGGTGGAAGATGAGTGCGGATGCTGTATTGAGTATCTACAAATACATACAAATATTTGAGAGAAAAAAAACATGTACAAAAATTCTAATCTCTAACAAAAACAAACTGACTTTTAATTCTTTCTCGTTGTTAATTTGTTATACCTAATAAAAATTCAGCATTTGGGGTAAAATGGTTGAAACTTGAAAAATGTAAAAAATACAGCAAGTGAATGTAAAAATCAGTTGATTCCATTACTGGTCTTTGATTTAATTCTTCAAAGGTTTTTTCCCAGTCTTTCTGGTTGGAAACGATTCTTTGGTTCATGCTATCGATTTTGTTTTCCATAGTTTTTAAGTTCCTCTGAAGTTCCTTTTTCTTCCTCATCAGTTGTTTGCAGTTGTCGCAGGGACCTGTCTCCATTGAACCTACTTCAGGCACCTGAAGTAAAGCAATAAACTGGGATTCAGGAGGTGGACTGGTTGGTTTATATCCAATATCTTCTCCACCTATTTGTGCTTAATATATCGAAGTTTTGAAATAAATAACACTATGTACCTTAACTGATATTACCTTCTGCAGAGTACCTGTACTTGAATCAGAGTTGGTTGAATCCTGATCTCTGGACTGTGCAACATGGCAGGAGATATCGTGTGTGTGATCGCAATATTATTAAGAATGCCACTCTATATCAACATGCATTAAT
The DNA here is from genome assembly GCA_035771165.1 of Paragorgia papillata. Classification (NCBI taxonomy): domain Eukaryota; kingdom Metazoa; phylum Cnidaria; class Anthozoa; order Scleralcyonacea; family Coralliidae; genus Paragorgia; species Paragorgia papillata. The sequence continues at coordinate 10,135,481 of JAWNZC010000322.1, read as the reverse complement.
TTTATGCAAGTCAGTAAATCAGTGTTATTGGTTTTGTTCAACAATTTAATAATACATATAAATTATTATTTAAGCCTACACAATTAAACTTAATTAGAAGAAAGCTTAGCTTACACTCTTAGCACAGAATTAGTATTCTCATTTAATAATATTTAAATTGTTTTTTTCATACACATATTGATAATTATTTTGAAAATACAATAATACATAAAGAAGTAAAAACTTACCTTTCGTCGACGATGGCTTTGTCAGTTTTGTGGTTCTTCCATCCAGATCGTTGGGACGGAAAGTGGAAGAAGTTTAATTACGTCTACATCCTTCCGTGTGTATCCCATCGAAGCATTTTTGGGCTTGAAATTTGCTCGATGCCTACGAACAAATCGCAACCACGATGCAATGAGATCCCAGCGCTAATGTTTGAAAAATTGCTGCACCCTTGCACTAAACAACGAGCTGATGGGCATATTTTAGTTACGCAGCGCCGAAATATATGAAAATATAGCTGTGAAAGCACAAAAGACAAGTCAAAGTTTTCCCTGAGCCTTTATTTTCATATGGAGATTAGCCCGAGAAAGGTTTGCTGTTGAGTCTTTGACGTCACTTCCGTTGGTTTGTGGTGGCGGTTTCCGGAACATGTTCAAATAATGGCGGTCGTATAACATCGTAAAAAAACCCATCTAAAAAGTCGACTTCTCATGCACGGAATTGCTTGAAATTTAGCAAGTTAATTAAAAATACCATGTTCTTGAAGGATATGTAAAAAAAAACACAATACAAAAAATTTGATCTCAGGGGCACTTTAAAAAAATTTGTTTTGAACGAGCTTTAGTAGCTCATAGACGAAACGTGGTAAAAAATTATTTATTCAGCATTATTTTAAAATAGTGTATCCATAACACGGGTGAGTGTTCTTCCTCGAATTTATTACAAGTTGGTATACTATAGTGACAAGTCAAGATTACGTTTTTATAGCAATACATGTTTATGTTAATTTTATAGAACCAATACTAGTTGTTACCGAGTTTTGTCCAAGTGGTAATCTAAGAAAGTTCTTACGAAATAGTCGCACAGATCCTCCTGATGATTCTTCGAGTGACGCCACTTTAGCATCAACCTTAACCCAAAGACAACTTTTACAATATGCTGTTGATGTTGCAAGCGGGATGACTTACATCGCTTCTCTTAAGGTATATAATTTATTTTGAAATTCTTCACAATGTACACGGGTGGCATAAACTAATGAGCAACTTATATTTTGTTATGTTTATTTTATTTACTTTTTGGCCACGTTGATCTGCGTCCTTCGTGATAAGCCAGCTCGTAATGCTGATTGCGCATCAAAATGACGCGTTCTGTGTCGAAATAAAACTTATTTCAATTCATAACATCAGGCTAAAGTCGCATGATTCATTTGCATTTTTATTTAGTACTCTTCAATTAAATTCATTCACTGAATTCCTCGGCCTGATAATATAAATTGAAATAAGTTTTATCCCGACTCACGCGTCATCTTGATGCGCAGTCGACATAAGTATGGATTTATTTATTTGGTTTTCGTGTTTACGCACACGAGGCAAGAAACAACAGGGATGTTCAGCCCTATAGTCATGGTGTCTTGCCCTAAAAATTAACAAATATCAAATTACATATATACTATCATATACATATTACTATATCACATCTACTGTACTACGATATCGCTTATTATATCACTTATTACAAATACTGACTTCACAAATACATTACACTAACACACTCACGTACGCACGCACAGTTAATATTAACAACAAATTATGAAGTTCTGCAATTCAAGATCTCTATACAGAACTACATTTTAAACATATTGAGCGCCAGGTAGATATAATATCAGTATTGAATGTGTTCTGGAGAGCAACAGAGTATCTTGATTTTAAATATTTTTTAAAGAGACTATATATGTGTTAATTTCTTTTGTTTGATCTGAAAGTGTGTTCCAAAGTCTGGGTGATCTCATGAAAAAAATGTTTTGAAAATGTTTAGTCCGAGGTTTTGGTATTTTGAAATGTTTATTCGAATGCCTGAGATAGTTAACCGGTAGATTTGGAAAGTTGTGAGATAAATTGATGTTGTATTTTCCATTTGAGCAACCATGAAGAAAAAGCAAGTCCTTAATTACATGCCAATACGAAAGCGGAAGAAGTTTGGTTTTTATTAATCTGACTTTGTAATTGACGGACAACTTTGGTATGCCAAGGATATATGTTGTAGCTCGCCTTTGAACGCCCTCGATATCTCTCATCTGATTGATTGATTGATTGATTGATTGATTGATTGATTGATTGATTGATTGATTGATTGATTGGCCAGACCATATCTCACTGGCATAGTCAATATGAGGACGAACAAGAGCCAGGTAAAGCAATCTCTTTGAACTAACACTGAATGACTTGGTGTTCCGTTTCAATAGTCCAAGTATTCTGTGCGCTTTACTAACCGCATGGGACGTATGTGATTTCCACGTGAGATCAGAAGTCACCATCACTCCAAGATCTTTCTGTGTAGATGTAGAACTGAGGACGTGGCTACCCATCCATCTTGTAATCAAAGGACACCGGGTTTTTCTTTCTTGTAACAGAAAGAGACTCGTATTTGAGTTCATTGAATTTTAAAAGTCATTTCTTACTCCAGTCGTAGAGAAGTTTGATATCGTTTTGTAGAGAGATTGCATCAGCGGTTTGGTGGATGGTTCTATAGCACTTTGTGTCATCTACATAGAGGTAAAGGGAGCTGCTTTCTGAATTTATAGCGGGTAGTTCATTCACATAAATCATAAATTATAGAGGACCTAAGATCGATCCTTGTGGTACACCGGATAAAACAGGAAGAGCGCTAGAAACTGCACCATCAACTACAACGCTTTGAAATCGATTTGTTAGGTAATTGGAGAACCAAGCAGCAAGATTTCCACCAATACCATAGGCTCATAATTTGTGGATGAGCAGCTTATGTATGGTTAACACTGTCAAAGGCTTTACTGAAGTCAAGGTATACTATATCCGATTGAAAACCTTTGTCAAGTGCAGAACCAATATCGTGTAGGAAGCATAGAAGTTGCGTGACTGTTGATCGGCCTTTCAAAAAACCATGCTGAGCACTGTTGATCTTGGATAAAACATGCGGAAGAACGTTTAGAAAACACAGCGTTCAAGAACTTTAGATGTGATATTAAAAGCGATATAGGTCGGTAGTTGGACACGAGTTATTTATCACCTTTTTTGTGAACGGGCACAACATGAGCAAGTTTCCACTGCGATGGTAAGCAACCAAGTTCAAGGGATTTGTTGAACAAACAACACAATGAAGGAGCGATTTTATTTGCGCATTCTTTTAGTATTCTTGTCGGGATACCGTCAGGACCATGAGCTTTGTTAGATTGAAGCTGACTCAATGCTCTTGCAACTTCTTCGTTGGTTAGAATGATATCTTCTAAAGAAGCTACTCCAGAATGATTAGCCCCCAGTCCTTTATTTGTTTCCTTTCCTTTCTACTATATTTGATTTAAATCCCTATACCTCAAAGTGTGTGAAAACAATAAAGATTTTGATATCTAGTCCATTTCAGTATTTTTGTGAATATTTTTTCATTCAAACACATAACAAAGGTGACTGAATTCAAGTATGTGGTTCTCTTCTGAAAACTCTTTCACAACCTAAAAATTTCATTCTTAACCCATTCCTGTGCGAGGGCTTCCCCAGAGGTGCATTAAATCATCTGGCATTAGCCAGAATAAAATACCAAAAGCAGATTCGGACAGGAAAGAGTTGGAGAGATAGTTTATAACTCATTCCTGTCCGAAGGCTTCCCCAGAGGTAAATAGAATCGTCTGGCGTTAACCAGAATAAAATACCAAAGTATGTCCAATGAAGACCGATTCGGACAGGAAAGAGTTAACGTGATTTCTCCCTCAAATTCTAAAAGAGTAGTTTAATTGACACGCTTTAATGGTTTTATCTGATATCAGTGTTTTCCTTTGGGCGGCTCATTAATTTGGCCACCAGTGTAATATTACAAAGCCATGATAATTTTAAATAAGTTACAAATCAATTTTGCTTTCGTCTCAGTCCAGCGCTGTCAAGATTGGCAAAGAAAGAAATACATGCATGCGTTATTTGAAATAATATTCGCAAACGTACATGCAAGCCCTACAACACCTGACCTTTCCAGTTTTTCCCCTAATGCAACTTTATTGGAATCTTATTTAGATTATTCATCGCGATCTGGCTACCAGAAATATCCTTATTGGTGAAAATGAGATAGCAAAATTGTCTGATTTTGGATTGGCTAGAAACATAAGCGAAACTGAACAATATGTCAGAAATAAGCAGGTAAATCCATTAATCAAAACTTCAGCTAAATATCTTTTATATTGTATGTTATTAGTGTTTTCAGCTTGAGGTTCGTAAAATTTTTCGTTTGTTTTTGTTTTACAAGCTGTCATAAGTTAAACTCAGAGAAAAACTCTGAGCTCCAGGCAGGACTCGAGCCCACGTTCATATTTATACCTGGAAACTAGTCAAACCTTTACGTGTGTCACAAGTATACTTTGTTGCGCTACAAGTCGCATTGTGTCGGTTTATTTTCAGTAAATGGATCTCAGAGTTTTTCTCTGAGTTTAACTTACGACAGCTTGTACAGCAAAAAAACCGAAATTTTTTTATCTTTTGTACTGTTTTTAGTGCAAAGTTTCATAGAAACTTTGCAATATTGTGAGGAGTGGCAAAAATTCACACGATAGAGGTATACATAGTGTAAGCTCCGGGGGGTGCTCGCTACTGGTGCGCTTTTTAGTGCAAAGTTTCACAGAAACTAAAACCAGTGAAAATGTGAAACACTAGTATCAGTCTTTCATATACGACAAATATTTATGTCGCTTAAAGCTCGTAAAGTCCTAAAGAGCGATAACAGACAGGTTTGTACCTTATCTATGGGTATTCCTTGAAAGACGTGTAAAATCCTGGTGCATTATTAATATATCTTAATATAACGAGAATGAAAGAAGTTCCCCCTCGGAATAGATTAGAATACCACTGCGCACGCGTGGTTTTGTTTGCGACTGGCGAATACAATGGCGGAGAAACGCAAAGGAGCGATAAATTTTCTTCTCGAAACGACGACTTTCTAGGCTTAGCTGCATGGCTAATTAAATGTGGTCTGGACGAAAGGATTTATTGTCTGCCTAGCGAAGGTGCGAATAAATATTAAAAGCTTTATATTCAACTTTAATATTGTCTGGCATGCTGACGATGTTGTGAAGTCAGTTTGTGGAGTGTTGTTGGTTCGTGTCTGTTATATTTTACACGAGTGGCGCTCGAGCAGTTTTGCACGTCAGCTCAATAACAAATTCTCTATACTGGAGATTGTAGACTGTCTTCGCATTTTGATTTGGCGTTCAATAAACAACTGTACGAAGAACCCTGGCCATATATTAAACATGAATATTTAAGTTCGACATGTATCAGTACCTGCGTGAACTTAGCGCGTGATTGTGCAGACGATTTAACGCAGGATTTAACGTGACGCTAGCAACATAATCATCAGACGATCGTAATTTGTAAAGGCAACAAAAACTCGTGTATCTTTACATCCACTTGGCAGATTTTAGTCAATTTTGATCTGGATGGACTGGACGTCACACGATACGTATTAGTATCGGAACTCTTGTGATGCACCAAGCTTTTTATTCAAAAATTTCGAAGAGTTCAAAAAGATCTCTTGATGTTATTAAACAGACCGGAAAACAATAGCGAAGGGCACAAAGGCGTCAGTATTCATGTTTGTCGGAGTTTATAATTTATTTTTTTCCTTCTTGACAAGAGAAAATGACTCTTTAAGAATCCCTCGAGATTCTATTTTGGGTTGTTTGTCTAAGTTTTGGCTTGTATTATTTTATTATTGGGCTTTGCTTTAGAAAATGGGCTGGCAGGTTGCGGGGTTAGCAGCTCTGTCCGTACACGTGGCAAAAATTATCTTTGACTAGAAACTTTGCACTATCCTTGGGATCTAGTCAATTTTTCTTGTTGGTTTTGTTTGCCTTGTTTTGCATGTGCTATGTTGCCAGTTTGTTTTGGTTTTGGTTTTTTGTTTGTTTGTTTGTTTGTTTGTTTGTTTGTTTGTTTGTTTGTTTGTTTGTTTGTTTGTTTGTTTGTTTGTTTGTTTGTTTGTTTGTTTGTTTGTAATTTTTATTTCCTTAATCAGATTTGTGTTGGTTTGTTGCCGTTTTTGCTCTATTTGTCTGTTTTCTTTCTTTGTTTTATTTATTGTTATCATTTAGTTTCAAAAAAGAGAATAATTTACGGAAATTACGAAAAACGGTACGACTTCCGAAATGAGTTGCAGAATGACAACCATTACGATGTTCTGTATGGCTATGATACGAAAATTAAGTTTGTCTTATTTGAAGGAATATTTAAAATAACAAGGTAACATCTTTTGGAGTTTTTCGCTTCCGTGCTTCGTTCTTGAGATATTTCAGGTTGTTTGATATGCAAATTAAACATTTTGTTGTCACATGCGCATAATACAGCCGCTTGCACCTTAGTGCAAACACCGCCCGTAAAAACATGTTCTATTTCAACGTCAAACATAAAAGTTATCGTTGGAAATATATTATGTTCCCCTTCGTTACTATCGTCCATGCTGTTTGTGCTCTTAGCCAATCACGTCTTGGCAATTCCACGGTGTCAATTTCAAAACGGTTAACTTTTGAACATGTTTTAAACATGTTTTGACGGGCGATGTTTCCACTTAGGTGCAAACGACAGTAAGTTATATATATATATATATATATATATATATATATATATATATATATATATATATATATATATATATATATATATATATATATATATTATAGTTACCTCTGTTTGTTTGTTTGTTTGTCTGTTGGTTTGTTAATTGTCTGTCGTCGTGCAGGATATCTCATAAACTATTACACCGATTTTCATGAAAGTTTGCAGCAGGGTTGGCCATAGACCAACGACCAATCCAATAAATCTTGGTTGAATTTAGTCAAAATGTGGATGAGAAATTAATAAAAATCAGACCGCAATATTCTCCGTGTAGAAGAAATGTTTGATTGCGCCATTATCCTTATTTTATGCAAATATTTTTGCATAATTTTGGTACGAGAGCACTATGTATTTTCCTTTGGAAGAAGCGTGGCATGGGTATACCCATGCAAATGAACGCAGGGCATTTGCATGTGTGAATCCCTGGGGATTCAGGTATAGTATATAACTAAGAAGAGTATTAAGCCAGTGAATTCATCACGTGTAGCACTAGCCTTCGACAACAGACCTCGCCGAAAATTTGTAGTCTTGTAGACCTTCTAGAGCATGTCCTCATCAGACCACGAACAAGAAACTTCAACGGAAGGACGTGCAGATCTTACGAACCAAGTCTTTGATAAAATCAAAGTATATTTAGACCAAAAGCTAGAACGTTTGGCTACTGGCTTAACTTCGGAGACGACCACGCGTACGCACAAATTAGAAAGACAAGCAGAAGGACAGCTTCTAAAATTTCCAGGGAATAAAGACCAGTTCCTTTTCAACAGTGAGCTCCAGGGGATCGTCGAAGAAACGACCGACCTATTGAACCAAGAAAATTTTGGGGGTGGTTTACACAAGTTAGAAAGTTTAAAGAAGACAATACAACAACGTCAAAAGAAGATAAAGCTTGCTGACAAGAGTGAAGCGTGTTGGCTTGCGGTGAAAGAGTATAAGGCAGAAGAGCTCGCCAGTGACTCAGATGATGAAAAGCGAATCAAGAAAGCTCAAGAGAGGACCCTTCGTAAGAAGAAACAAGACTTTGCCAAGAAGCAAAAAAGTCGAATACCATCCTCGTCTTCCAGTTACGTTAATTGGCGTCTTCGTGACGATAAGCTGCTTTTTCGAGGTAATTATTCATGTGCCCTTTCTTTGTATATCAGCGTGGTAGGCAAGTGCTTCCACGCAGCCTACCATCTACACATTGTGTATCTTCAATGCCTTAGCGAATTGGAGAAGGAAAATGTTTTTCCTTCGTACGAACGTAGTGAGGTAGAAGGAAAATGTATTTCCTTCGGAAGAAGCGTGGCATGGGTGTACCCATGCAAATGAACGCAGTGCATTTGCATGTGTGAATCCCTGGGAATTCAGGCATAGTATATAACTTAGCACTTAGTCCAGGGGCGGATCTAGGAATATTTATACCTTAGTCAAATTTGTTGAACTCCACATTTTTAGGACATGCGCCCCCCTGGGAAATTTTTAAAATTTGGGTCTCTGAAACGGCGTTTCCCGCACTCTGACAGCAATTTTGAGCACAATTTTAAAAGTCTTAAAACATGTTTTTAATGGCGCCTTGTGTCCCAAAGTATGATGCACATTGCTACGTTATTACGTATACGCATCATTCTTGTTTCTGAAACCTTATTTATAATTCTTTATGTAATTTTATACTGCATGTCTAACAGCCTTGGTTCGCGTCATTTGATACGCAACATATATAAAAAACAAGAAAAAAAAGAACAAGGAAATTTTTGCCATTACTTGAAAAATAAAATACAAGAATATTTTATTGAATACTGGAAAGAACAGATTCAACAGGGTGAAAACAATGGCAAGTTAAGAATTTTCAAAAAACTGAAAACTAACTTTGGTTGTGAAAAATACCTTTCTGAAATTCACAATTTCAAACACCGTCAAGCTGTCACAAAATTAAGGATTTCAGCTCATAGATTACCTGTTGAAACTGGTCGATACAGCAATGTTTCGTACAGTAATAGACTATGTAAACATTGCGATCTTAACGAGATTGGGAATGAAGAACACTTTTTAACGTCATGTACAAACACAAAGTTCGCCGATCTCAGAGTAAATTTTATTGATAACCTATATAAAGTAAATAGTTCATTCAAATTGTTTAATTCCCAAGATATTTTTATGTACCTTATGTCTATGCAAGACAGAACAGTTATGGCTTTGGCAGGGAAATACTGTTTCGATGTTTTAACAATTTTTGATAACTTAACGTAGATAATAGAAATTAACTTTATATATATGTAATATGTATGTCATGTAGTTGTAGTTAGTGTCACGTTTGTATCCTATATACCAAAGCTGGTATTGATGTTGTTGATCAAATAAATATGTATATAGCCACAGGCTAATGAGCTAATATTCATTTGCGCTTTGTTAGTATAAAATCAAATATCTCCGTCGACGATTTACTTCCTTATATCTGCTATCACGCTACTTTAACACCCGTGTGGTTCTCATTACCTACTCTAAACCTTATAAATTACGACTGTTTACCGAGTTCAAATGAGGACACAGATTTTACACAAATACAGGGAAAACCCTAACTTGCATGCTCGCAGCCAGACGTATTTTGATATTGAAACCAAAACCCTGAATAAATTTAACAAATCTAGCAATCTTTTATATCGTAGAACGACCATAAACACGGGAATTATGAATCGTGTTGTCAGATATTTCACGTATCTCAAGCTGCCTTTCGAAAGCGCAACAATGTAAATAGCTGATAAATTCATAAACATTTTCGCGCTCCGAGACCAGTTATATATGACCTCAAGAATTGAAAGCAATACAGCACTATTGCGTCGGACAGCTTCATAAACACCAATCATAATGAATATATGAAAACATTTTAAATTAAACTTGCCTTGGACTTTTTGAGCGAGAGAATGCCCTTCACGGCTTCATGTGTTGAGGTATTTATATTAGGTAAAGCAGTCTTGAGAAAATATTCTTCTTTAGTTACCGAGAACTCGACAAACCATGACGCTTTCAGATGAAATCGATGCATATATTTGTCGCAATAACACCTTGTTGTTTCTTTTTAAAGCTGATCGCGCGCGATCAAATATGCTTGTAGAAGCCATGATCGAGGCAAACAGATCGCACACTTGGTGGCTGGCAAGGTAGTCAAGGTTCTACATAGCCAATCAGATTGCTCAATTTGAGGTAAATCAGTCGAGATTTGGAGCAAGCCGTGTTCAATCAATGAGAATGGCTAAATCGGGTCAAATAAGTCAAAATGGCTGCCAGATACGGCAAACCAATCGGTGCTCAGAATTTACCTTGTTTTGACCAATCAGAGTGGCTAAAACGGGGTAAATAAGTCAAAATGGCTGCCAAATTCGGCAAACCTAATCAGTGCCACCAGGAGGTATAAAACGTCCGCGCGCCTTCCCGCAAATGGTCCTGGTGACGAATTACATTTTCCGCAATTGTTCTCGCTGCTATTACGTCGTTTTTAACCGGACGTTTTTTTGCAATCGCTATTTTTTTTACCTTAGTCGTCTGACTTATTTGACTAACGCTAGATCCGCCCCTGTAGTCTAGCATTCGACAACAGACCTCGCCGAAAATTTGTAAGAAAATTTGTATATTATGTGTATAATATACGTATTTTCCCCTATTTTTTTTTGTTTGTTTATGTTGGTTTTTTGTTTTGTTTAATTGTTTTTCACTTATTTTGTGTCTTGGAGATTCTTCTTTGCTGTCGTTTGTTTTCTTATTTCAGGCCGTCGACTGCCTAACGCAACTGACTTGTGTTTCCGATGTGGGAAACAGGGACATTGGAGCGCCACGTGCAGAAGTCTCGACCTGCGACGTCCAGGGTCCCAATCGAGGCCCAGGGTCCCATTCAAGGCCCCCACGTCCGGGGGGAAGTGAAGACCGTGTTGCCCAATCAATGTGACGAGATGAACGTTTACATGATGAGAACTGTGATGATTATGATGACGTTTTACTGGTACACAGCCAACTTAAGTCTTCTTTGGTTGAATACGTAAATAATGAGGAGTCGCGCGCTTCTTTGCAAGTTAAAGGTAGATTAACAGAGCATATAGCCTTTTGGGAACATATTCAGGCATAGGCTTTCATCATAGACTGTATCAAAGACGGCTATAAGATACCCTTTTTCCAAACTCCCCTGAGAGCATCGTTTGCAAACAATCGTTCAGCTTTACAACACCAAGCATTTGTAACAGAATCGATAAACGAATTGTTAGTTTTTGGGCGGGTTGTACAAGCTCCTCAAAAACAGCTCATAGCAGTTAGTATAATCCCCTGTCGGTCTCAATACAACAAAACAAAGGGAAAAAGCGTCTGATCCTTGATTTAAGATATGTGAACAAACATATTTACAAGCAAAAAATTAAGTTTGATGATTGGCGGGCTGGGAGTGGCTTAATCTATTTTCAAAAGCCTAGTTCGAAATTTGAGGTAAAAAGTGGCTACCATCATTTGGACATATTTAGAGATCATCAACCATTCTTAGGCTTTGCCTGGTCAACAGCTGATGAAGAAAGAAAGTATTTTATGTTTACCGTCCTGCTTTTTGACTTGCCATCTGCTCCATATATATTTACAAAACTTGTCCGTCCTTTAGTCAAACACTGGCGTGCCCAAGGTATCAGCAGCATAGTGTATCTCGATGACGGGATTGACATGGAGAGAGACCCAGTTACTAGCGAACAGAATTCTAGTATTATTCAATCCGATTTGCATGAGTCAGGTTTTTTACCCAACCAAGATAAGTGTGTATGGCAGCCGACACAAGAGGTCGACTGGTTGGGACATTCAATGGAATGGCCTTGTTGGAAAAATCACGATTTCTCCTCACAGGATTGAGTCTATCCTTCAGGACTTACAGAAAACACTAAGCGACCCACACATATCAGCCAGAAAACTAGCTAGTATTGTAGGAACAATAGTATCTACGGGACCAGTAACGCAAAACCTTGCAAGGATTATGACCCGCCAATGGCGCCATTCTCAATTGTCCGTGGTTAGCGCACAGGACTGGGATACCCCTTTTCAACTCGATGACTACTGCATTCTTGAGTTCGAGTTTTGGAAAACAAACCTAAAGCAGGCTAATGAACGATATAATTTATTCTGATGCAAGTCAAGGGGTCAAAGTCAAGGGGAAGTCATTGATTTTGATGACTGGGAACTTGACCCCGCGGTTTTTCAAGATATAGAAGAAAAATTTGACCCGCATTCATTAGATTGTTTTGCAAGTTATCAAAACTGTAAGGTTTCACGATTTTTCTCAAGGTTTTGGAATCCAAGTACCTCAGGGGTCGATGCTTTCTTCCAGAGTTGGGGGCAAGAAAATTGTTTGGTAGTGTCGCCAGTCGTTATAGCATCGCAAGCTATCATTTTCATGTTTCAAAGTAAAGCAGGAGGCACTCTAGTATAGTCCCTTTTTGGCATTCGGCACCTTTTTGGCCTTTACTTATATCGCGCTTTACACATGTAAGTAATCCAATTTGTTATAAAGGCAATACCGCATTGCGGCATGGGTCGAACACCAATTCTCTATTGGGTTCTCCTGCGTGGACTGGATCTATCGTAGCATGCCGTCTCGATTTTTCGCAATGTAAGGAATGACACTTAGGCTATCGATAATAGTCACTGTATATGAGAACACTTTGAGATTGTGTGATTGGTCGGAATTCTCTATAGACCATTGATGTGATTAAAAAATTGCTTATTGACAACATGGGTTTCGTGTTTTTTGTTTTTAACTCAGTCATTTATTTGAAATGCTGTGATTTGTCGTTATGTTCAGCCGGCTGGCTTGCATACTTAGCGATGCACAAGGTAGTCTCGCGGGCCCCTAACGTCTCAGATTTCAGAGGACCAGGCTCGCTGTTGGACTCAATTTGACGATGCCTACTTTTGTGTGAGTCCACGTTCCTTTACACAATGGCTGGACTCGAGGCTGATTGTGTCAATTTTTTAACATCAATATGCATTTATTGACTAGTTTCCAAAATCTAAATTATTTGAATCTAAAATTAACATACAACACAAAAGGAAATTGCGAATATATTCCAGCAATATTCTTTTAAATCTTCCGGTCAAAACAACATGTACATATTCTGATTCTGAAATAGCTTGGTGTATTAAATGTATACAGTAACTAATACCTTATCAGAGACGATCTTATACGTACGGTGAATAACTATAGAGCCTAACCGTCTAGGAATTTAGAATGTTCAGGACTTAATAAAGGAGTTATCAGTTCTCAAATTAAAATGTCGCCTTACGGGATTTTTTAAGGACAAACGTGTCAATTACACTAGTAAAGTCAACTTTTCTCGTCAAGTCACTCTCTATACTAAGAACAGCAAGGTCGTTCAGCCTATCCTGCGTCATCGTACTTCGCATAAAGTTTTTGATCAGATTTAGCATGCTGAATGAGCGCTCTGCTGATGCAACAGTTACTGGCAGGGTGCAGAAGATCCAGAGGGCTACGCATGCGTTTCCAAATATCTCATCGAGGTTAAATTCACTGATTTTGTTCAGGAGATTGTGCGGGGTCAATACTTTATCTCCAAAATGAGCGTGATGGATTGACTTTACGTTGACGACTTCCTCTTTTATAGGGGCTGTTTACATGGGAGGCAGGACGGGACGTTTGCCGGGACGGGACGTTGAACGGGATCTCACCATGCATGTATATCTCTCATATTTATACCGTTCCGTTTATATGGAAAGATGTTTGCCGGGACGTTTTTCATCCCATGGGATCCCGGCTTGTGTGGGACAATTTTCGCCATGTAAATGCTCTGTCCCGCCTAACCGGGGCGATATGACGGTACCGTTTCGAGTATTTATTTTGATTCTTAAGCTGTTTATTCGATACAAATGAGCGATAGCGGTTAGTAGGAGGACATGCAGCATCTCTTATAATACGTTATAATACGTAAAATAAATTATATTTATTTCTCTGTTATTCTGTGGTTTTTACATCTTTCTACACTGCAAATTCCCAAAAACTTGTTTTAAGAAAAAAATACTTGTTTTAAGATTTTCTTGTCCCGTTTGCAAGATAATAATCTTACTGCGGTTTCTTGACAAGATATTTTGTCTTAAAACAAGATTAAATATCTTAAAACAAGAAATAAAATCTCAAAACAAGAAAAATTATCTTGGCAATAATTGGAGGTTTTGCAGTGTAGCTGTGTTGTGAAACGTCCCGGTCGCAATTGTCCCGCCTTAAAACGTATGTATGTTTTATGATGCTGGTTAGTGATTATAGTGGGCGCAAGATTGTAAGATTAATTATTTACTACCATGTATACAGTCGGACGTGCAGCCGGATGGCGTAGACAAAGCGGATGCTCAAAAGATTTACTACATGCCCCACACTGTTCAAGAGTTAAAAAAAAAATACGCGTTCACATACTTCCAATCGGGTGGCCATAGATCGCAACAGATTTGTCGGAATTTTTCGTTCCCTTTTAGAAAGGCCGTTAGTGAGAACGAGTTCGTTTCAGTCTTTTACGTTTTTTATTTCTTTATTAGGATCTCGTTGATTCTTCCTCTTGGGGAGAAACGAACAAAGATTTCAGGAAAAATATAGTGTATCAAGTTCTTCGTTCCAGAGCAAAATCCACCGTACAAAAATATGTTAGTCATTATCGGAAGTTCAAAATATATCTCAAACAAACCGATCGTACCGTTTGTTTACCTTTTAACAGCCTTCTATTGCTATATCTCTCTCACCTTCATTCTACAAAAAATTCTTACAACGTCGTGCAGCACTCTTACTGCGCTTTAAAGTGGGTTCACGACCTCTGTCCTAGTCCACCTGGTGGAAACCCTGCCGATACGCCACTTTCCCGAAACATAGTTGAATCCTCGAGGCGAGTTTATGCTAAACCAGTCAACAAAAAAGAGCCGATCTCCCCAAAGATTATTGAACGTATTTACCACCGGTACGCCGCACCCGATAGTCCTCTCAAAGATCTACGCACAGCGCTAATTTTTGTGTTAGGTTTTGCAGGTCTCTTCAGGGCAACTTAATTATTAGATCTCAAGACAACAGACATTAGTATAAAAGATCGGCACCTCGAAATTCATGTTCGGAAGAGCAAAACCGACCAGTATAGAGGAGGAAATATTGTGTACATTGCTAAAACTAACGGGCAAGTTTGCCCTCATGCTTTACTTTCTCGTTATTAATCTCTCGCAGGTATTAATGCACATACAGCTCAGTATATTTTCAGGTCACTGCAGTCTCTTCAACAACCAAATGATTTATCAACGCAATCCGAAAATCAAATAAACCAGACAACGACGAACACTTAATAAAGACTTATTTATTCGTTTATAACAGGACTAAGCTTGCTTAACAACTTGCAACTCGGTCAAACTCTCTAACCACCGTCTCACGAATCTGTCGTCGTCAGTCATACGACAGTGCGTACGATTACAAACAAAACGCGTTACACTATTATTAAACCAAATTAATTCGAAGGAAGCACGTGCGTGTGTTTCGCCCAGAACAGTAAACATGTACAGTTCAAGTGATTATATTTGACGTGTGACGTCAAAATGTTTAATTTGCACATCAAACAAACTGAAATATCTCAAGAACCAAGCAAGGAAACGAAAAACTGCAAAAGATGTTACTCTATCATTTTAAGTGTTCTTTCAAATAAGGCAAACTTTTAATTTTCGTTTCACAGCACTTTAATTAGGTCAGAAATCGTAACAAGACCCATGCACTAGCGGTTTTATTATAGTATTTATATATACTGTATTAAGAGGGATTTTCTGTTCATTCACCGTACATTTGTATATTTATATTAGAAGCTACTTCCTGTGAAGTGGATGGCTTTGGAAAGTTTAGAAAATGGTATTTTCACTACTGCCAGTGATGTGTATGTATACTATGTATTGCTTATAACTTATATTATGAGTTCATAATAACTTAATAATTATATAGAGCAAAGCAAAATGGTAATAAACTGCCAAAGATTTTTAGGAACGAAAACTAACGTTTTCATTTGAGCGGAATCATTCATCAGACTAAAATATGATGAAATAAAAAAAACAACAGAGTTTATATCTCAGACTCTCTGGCAAAAAGTAGATTGAAATTAGCAAATGTAATTTATTCATTCATTTATTTTGCGAAAACATGCAGTCAGAAGATTGTGGGTTCGATTCCTGCTTGGAAACTCAGAAATATTTTCTGACTAAAATTGCACGAAGAACACTCACTCAATTTTCATGCATATCCGAACTAGAATATCGATCTCTTCTCTTAAGAAAACGCATCTTATTTAATTATTACTTATGTGATTGTATGCTACGACGTCTTTTATATTATAGATGGAGTTATGGAGTTCTTGTTTATGAAATAACAGCACTTGGTAAGACATTTAAAAAAAAATAACATTATATACACATATATATATATATATATATATATATATATATATATATATATATTATAACTGTAAAGAGTCGGTCCTGACTATAGGGACCCCTGACTATAGGGACCCCTGACTATAGGGACCCCTGACTATAGGGACCCCTGACTTCCGACTCTTCTAATGATAATAGTTGACTACAGAGACGTGTTATATTGATGATTTATTTCAGTATGTCACTATATTTTAGGGGAAGAACCGTATCGTAAAATCTCGCCTTATTATATCGTAACGCACGTGGGATCGGGACATCGATTGGAAAAACCACAACATTGTCCTGATGAACTGTAAGTAACGTTAATAAAACAAATTTTTTGATTAACTAACCGATTGAGCTTTTGCCACTGACCTATATATAACTGTGGGTGCTGCCCAAAAATGTGTGACCATTTTCAGATTCAAAATGGCGGCATTTATATGTATTTTTCGCAACTTCGTTAATATTGTTTTCGATATTTGTGATGCATGGTTGGTCATTGTTAATTGTGGACCAAGACTGAAAAGGCGTACTAAATTATTTGTCTGACCAAATAGGAATATCAGTAGAACATGATTTCGAGTTTGCATGATACAAAATATCAGTTTACCGGTTTGTTGCTGAGCGGCCTGGAACATTTTCATGATAAGAGACTTATTGTAGCTCTGAACTACAACATAATTACTAGACAATTGTTGTTGTAGGCTTGTAGCTCTGAATTGAAGACGTCCAGGGTGTACTGAATAATCAGCAATAAAATAAATAATATATGGAAGTTCTACAAACATTTTGTTTTATGAAGTCGCCAGCTCTATAAAGAAGGCAAGCGATGAAGAACACGAGAAAATCGTACTGAAGAAGCGAGGCGTAGCCGAATTCTCCTTAGAGTATCTTTATCAATTAACCTTTCCCAAGTGTCGTTATAACTCGATTTTAGAAGACGAAAGGCTTCTGACTGACCGATTTTGATGGTCTGACTCTTCCACTCTCCAAGTCTGAACCGTCTGGTAGTTTGTCGTGCGGCGTTCTTGTTTTAACGACGGGAAAATAGACGGACGATGGAAATCTCTTCGTTTCCCGGACTATAAAACACCTAACGAATAACGACGAGTTTCTTGTCTAAAATAAGCAATTTTAAATACCTGTATCGACAGTTCGGTCCTTAGGTATCGGTCAGCGACTATCACCATTAGCAGAAGGACCTATAAATGCCGCCATTTTGAAACTGAAAATAGTCACACAATTAATAGGAGCACGCAGTCCAGTTGTATATAGGTCAGTGGCTTTTGCAAGTGACGTCAAAGTCGCCATGTTAATTGGGTGGCAACTTCAAAGTACCGACGTTTAGTGGACCAAATAATAGAGGGTTTAAGCTTCGCGTTTGAGAGCTCCGGCAAACGGTGGAATTGATTTTGTTAGTGTAGTTTCCACTGGCCCTAGCCATGGAATACGTGCAAGAGCTCGATATATGGATGTTTTTATACCAATAATGAATAAATTTAAAGAGATTAATTTAGTGCATTTTGTGACCAAGTGTTTGGTTAATTTCACAGGTACACCATCATGAGAAATTGCTGGAAAGTTGATCCAGATGAAAGACCAACTTTTGAAGAAATTCACGAGGCTCTTTATGCCATGATTACTAATGACTAGCTTGTACATGTTGAGAAAATATAACGGTATTCGTAGCTCAAATTGATGAGTGTAGATGTTCTTCGCAAAGGTCAAGGCGTTTATAATATACTGTGATTTTATGTTGGAGCAGTTCTCAGCTAGCGTGCACTAATCTTTAACCAAAACGCTGCTATTAGTTGATTGCTTCATTATACCATTATACATTGTCCTCACCGTGCACAAGTTTGCATTCAACGTGAACAAAAAAGATAGAACAAAGACTTTCGCAGATATTCCAGACCATATTTTGATTAACTATATGGTTTATGGTTTCTGAAATATTGCATGTATGAATGTAAAAAATATATGCGATAATACATTATAACCCAAGAAGCTATATAGAGATCTAGAATACAAGTGCGGTATATATATATAGATAGTATAGTTTAGAAGGAATCTCGAGGGTGGAGGGAAGTCAATTAAAAATACCCTACTGCAAAATATTGGCTTCATATTTTTGAAACCTCGTTTACTACTTTAAAAATGTTTAACTTATAAAATAGTACTAGAAATACATGTACGCAAGAACCCCTCGCCCGCTTTATATGCATTTTTTAACCCCACTACCCCCCCCCCCCCCCCCCCCCCTCCTAATTTCTGTTTTTTGTTGTACTAATGACACACAGATCAGAAAACATCCCAGAAAATTAGTTAGCAAGGTTCATCTGTAGTCATGTATTGACACACCGAAAGAACATGCAAAGTCAATATTAAAAAAAAAAACGAGATGAACCAAATGACAAATTTTCATTCAAAAATATATATAAACAGTGGCCAAGAAAAGACACAATGTCAACGTCCCAGCGTTCAAAGACAATTCTAGACAATATATTATTTATATTAATTTTCATTTTCAAGATTTCTTCCGTTTTAACTCAGCTAAACTGGTAAATACGAATCTCCTACCGTTAAACTTTCTTCTGCTTTTGTCACCACAAACACTGTCAATTCAGTCTGTCTTTTCGGATTGTTTTTCTCGTTCGACGTTCGCGGTTTCTTACTTTTTTCGTTGTTGACACATAACTATGACAAGGCATCATTCAGTTCTCTTCATGATCTAAAAACGGTTCGTTCCCTCGCGAGTTATGTAGAATACACCAGCGCAAAATTCTTTACCGACTTTGAACAGTTTCAGGACTCACCCTTCTTCTTTCAGTTACATTTCGGCCGGCATCGTTTTCGGTCTTTATCGTATTAATTTTTAGGCTTTTTTCAGTGGTTTTAAGTCGTACTTTTGTTGTCTTTTTCTCGCTGCCACATCTCTTGTTAGCCTTCTTTCGTTGGTCTTTTTCCATAGTAATATTAATTGTACATTTTAGCTGAAACCATTTTTTCTGGCAAAGATTTCTTTCGTCATATGATCGTTGAAAAACTATTTCGTAATCCAACCGAACTTATAAATTATAATTTGCTGACGTAAATTTAAATAATTTGAATAATTTAACAGGTTAGTTACCAGTATCCTGCTATTCGAACTGCGCAAGTTGTGGATTTGATAACATATATATATATATATATATATATATATATATACAAACAGGTTTCAGAATTGCTTTCAGCTTTTCATCTCGCGTGTAAAGTGGACTCCACGCACGTCGAGATTAGCACCCTCCGCCCAGGCTCGGGGATAATGCTGGAAAGGGGTGAATGAAAGAGAGAAAATGTTGACAAGGCGCGCATGGTGTGATCTCTGATCACATTAGGAAAAATAGACCACGTTGGGAAAAATAGATGATTTAATTTTCTTTAAGTCATTAGCCAAAGACTGTTGAAAGTGATCGTGTGTTTTTCGAAACTTGATGTTTTCAATCAGTTTTATTAGATCTTCTTCGAAAGCTTTAGTTTCCATAACTTGGTGCTTTTTTAGAAGGAAGTCCAAAAGAGTTGCTTTCGGTGCAATTTTTATACTCATTGAGGAAAAAGTGGGCTTTTCATCTCGTGCGTCTGATTACACTTTCGACTTTTTCAATAAATGTTCTCAAATAAGCGTCCTTGGATGCTATTGGGATGTTTTTCAATGAATAATCGAATCGAAATTGTCTCATTTTTTTGGTACGGATTACGTAAACAAGAGTGCACAACCGATATATATATATATATATATATATATATATATATAATATATATATATATATATATATATATATATATATATATATATATAAATTGATTAAAATTCAGACACAGGTATACTTGACATATAATAAAAATATAATACCAAAAGAAACACACTTTAGTTAAAATATAAGTTTAACTTTTATTCCTGCAACGCGTTTCACCACTTGTTTCGTGTTTCGTCAGCTGTGTATAATTTCATTGCGACGTCATTAATTACGGTTAAATTATTAATAGTTTGTTTTGACTTAATTTAAGTAAATTAGAATTGAGTAAATGTTTAAAGTTTTTGATGAAATGCCCTTCGTGCTTCGTCGTCGTCAATTGCCATTTTGAAAAAAGGAAAACCAGTAAATTGAATATTTTTGTTTCCTGCGCATTGCGCGATGTGTTCGCTCACTGGTAGGATTGTATATCTGCTGTTTCTAATGTGTTGTCGATGAACAGTCATTCTTTCTCGTAGTCGGGTTTTTGGTTCACCGATGTAGTTTTCTCCACACCCCGCGCACGTCAATACATATACAAGAAACTTGCTATTACAATCCATGCCTTGTTTGACTTTGAACGGTTGCTCACCGGTGACTAGAAGTAGAATAAGTTTCCCGTTACCAATTGTTTGCATGGTATAGCATCTATTTCCCCCACATTTTGATACAGTTCCCTCTGTTTTATTTGAGAATTTTGACTTTATAAGTAGTTGTTTTAAACTGGGCGGTTGTCTTCTACCATGTGGATTATCTTTGCTGTATCGAGGGTAGATTTCATTCTCGGACTGCTCATTAGCAATTGGAGTCCAGTCTTTATCAATGGGTATACGTTTGGGTTGTTCGGATTAAATGTAGTGACTATAAGGTGAGACTGTCTTGTTCATCCTAGACTTGTTGACATGATCTCAATTCGCTTTTATTCAAAGACAGAGCTTTTGTGATACCGATTTGTATTATTTCTTCAGGGTATATATAACCTTGTTTGTTTAGTATCTCGTTTAGTTCCCGAAGTCTCACATTTTTCGTTTCATCATCATCCACTATTGTGCATATACGACGGGCTTAGATGATTTGACTTAAAGTTCAGGCATTGTCTGGTATCGGTAGTTTTATAATTTATATATGTAGTAAGTTGGTCGTTATCTTTTTTTACCAGTATATGTCAAGGAAAGCCAATTGTTTCGCACTTTTTTCAATGGTGAATTGAATGCTCGGATGTAGTGTGTTTAAGAGGACGTGGAATTGACTGAGATTTTCCTCTCCAAATATCCAGTTAATATAGCAGTCATCTAAATATTTAAATCAATTTTCTTTGTTATACAGACCAATTTCCTCCCCAAAAATTGTTGACGTTTCCTCGTACATTTTGTTTTCTAAGTATCCAAGCACTAATGTGGCATACGATGGAGTCATATTCGTTCCCATTGCTGCGCCCTTTATTTGAAGAAAACCTCTATCGTCGAATGTGAGGGTGTTGTTTTGCAATAAAACTTTTATTGCTTCGATAACAAATTCTTGAGAGAATTGGCGAGTAGAACCTTGTGGATGCTTTGTCAACCAGTATTGTATGGCTTCGCGGTACCAAGGTTGTGAGGAATATTAGTGTAAAGACTGGTAATATCAAAACTGGTTACAAATTTTCGAGGTAATCTATTCAGAAATTCAGTGCTGCCTCAAGTTGCTTCTCACATATCGGACCATTGGTTTAATAATCATATATATTAGGTTGCTGAGGCGGTTTGTTGGGCATGCTGGTCCACCTACAATTGGTCTAAATCATAGGTCAACTGGTTGGTCTATTTCAGGTGTCCAGTTGCGTTTTCCTTCGTGTGTGAGAGAACAGTTTCACTTTTGTGTATTTTTGGAAGTCCGTAAAAGTTGCTTATTCTATTGATGGTTTGCAATCAATCTCTTGAGATTTAGAAGACAAAGAAACGGCGGCCATGTTGGAGGAAAACATACTCCAAATACAATAGCTGCTAATGAGATTCTTTTGTTAAAGTTCCTCCAACATGGCCGCCATGACGTCAAGTGCAAACCAAGAATTGTTGAATTTTGTCAGATAATCCTTTTCTTTATCTGTTAGGTCCGCATCGTATTTGATGGTTAATTGTTTAATTGTTTCTATCACCTTTTCATCGGTTATGTGCTTCCAGTTCAACATAAGTCTCCTCATCATTTAGCATTTCTTTAATTTTATTAGGGGAGCACGGGTGGCGTGTGCTGTTAGGGCGCTGCCTCTCACCAATAGTTAAGCCCGGTTAGACGGGGTTAGTACTCGGATGGGTGACCGTCTGGGAATAGCCCCGTTTTCGGGGTGGGGACTCATGTGAGTAGAGTTTAGTTTGTCTCTCCTGTGCTTCGAGGTTTTTTTGCCGGGTTCTCCGGTTTTCCTCCCTCCGTAAAATCAACACGTATAGGTAGGTCTTAGCTGTAAACGGAGGACCCCACCAGCTCTGCTGAAAAACTTATCCTCCTTAAATAAAGAATAATAATAATAAAGAATAGTAGTCTTTATTCATTATAACTACTATACTGCACCCCCTTTGTCGGCCTCTGTTTGATTATAATATCCACATCGTTCTTTAGATCCCTTAAGGGGTATTAAAACTCGACAAATGGTATAAGAAGACCTTTTGTAATTTTTCTGTATCTTTCTTGTGTTTTGAAATATTTCGACCAAAGACAGCGTGCTGTCCGCCATCTTGTTGTAATATTGGGTCTAATTAACTAGGAAATTGGTGACACTTTTCGACATTTCGCGAACAACACTTTGTTTGTTTGAATATAATCGCACCTCCATACTGCAGTTGTGCACTTTCGTTTGCGTATAAACCATACCTTAAATTAAGATGAGAAAATTTCGATTCGATTATTCGCTAAAGAACATTCCGATACCATCACAAGATGCTTATTTGAGAAACATGATAGAAAAAACTGAAAGTGTAATCAGGCGCATGAGATGGAAAGCCTATACTTTTCCCTTTTTGGTGAACAAAACATACGTGCATGAAAACAATCCTTTCGGACTTCCTTCAAATAAAGCACCACCAACAATTATTGAAATGAAACCTTTCGAGGAAGACTTTAATAAAATTAGTAGAAAACATTCAATTTCGCAAAATAAACAACCACTTCCAACAACATTTGGCAAATGATTTAAAGAAAATCAAATCGTCACATATATAACTGTTCATTTTCGCAGATAAAACTAGAAATATTTACGAAACAGCACCAGACACATACAATAAGCTTTTGCATGATAACATAACAAAAACATACAAGCATGGATCAGAGGACACAGTAAAAGAAATTGATCAAGAACTAAAACATATCGCCACCAAACTTCGTATAAATGACAAAATCGAACAAACTACAAAGCGCGAAGCTTTTATTTCACTCAAAGACCACAAGGAAAATTTCGAAAACAACCCAACATGCCGATTGATAAACCCTGCAGCTAAAAGCGAATCAGGAAAACTTAGTAAAACTATATTCTTGACAAAATAAATTCAGATTTAAGACAAATCACACAGGTAAACCAATGGAGAAACACGCAAAAAGTAATTGAATGGTTTAAAAACATCAACGAAAAAAACAAACACACTTTTATTTCATTTGATATTGTCGACTTTTACCCATCAATTTCGGAAGACCTTTTCGACCGAGCTCTATCATGGGCCGCAAATTTGACAAAAATAAACACGCGAGAAAAAACATAGGACAGCCAAAACTTATTTGATGTAACAATGGACAGCTATGACGGCGCCGAGGTATGCAAATTGGTCGGCCTTTTCATACTTAACCTTAAAAACAAGTTTGGCAAAGAAAACATTGGCCTTTATAGAGATGACGGATTAGCTATATTTTAAAGAACAAAACCAGCAGATTGGCAGACAAAGCAAGAAAAGACCTACATAAAATTTTCCGAAGAATTTGGACTTAAAATCACAGCCCAAGCAAATATACATGTAACAAACTTTCTAGATGCAACATTTGACTTACAAAATGGAACATACAAACCCTATAGGAAGCCCAATGACGATCCGCTTTATGTTAACAAGCATTCAAACCACCCACCTAGTATTTTAAAACAACTCCCAACATCCATAAATAAGTGCATTTCACTCCTTTCATCAAACTATACAACATTCCTGGAGTCTGCACATACCAAAACGCATTACACCACAGCAATTTTAACCAACAATTAGTATACACGCAAGCCAATGAGGAAACAAGCTAACCACGTATAGGAAGCGACATAGAAACATCATTTGGTTTAACCCACCATACAGCGAGAACGTTAGAACACACATAGGACGATGTTTCTTAAACTTAATTGACAAACATTTCCCACCACACAACAAGCTACACAAGATTTTCAACAGAAACACAGTAAAATTTAGGTATAGCTGCATGAACAACATTAAATCCACAATCACGAAACACAACACACACATTCTTAGGAAAAATGAAGGAAAAAACAATAGCACATGCGGTTGTAACTGCAGAAATAAAGATCAATGCCCACTCGGTGGGCAATGTTTGACAAACAACAACATATATAAAGCAACTATTTCGACAAACAACACTAATGACACTAAGCATTACATAGGCATGACAGCAAACAGTTTTAAGGAGCGATACAGAAACCACACCAAATCTTTTCAACACAAAAAATATTCAAACGAAACCGAACTCTCCAAACACATATGGAATTTGAAAAACAAAAAACAAAATATTAATTGGTCAATTTTAAAACTGTCAGCAGCATACTCAGGGGGGTCTAACCGATGTAATTTATGTTTGGAAGAAAAACTTTGCATTATGAAATCCGAAAAACCCACTTTACTTAACAAAAAATCAGAAATCCTTTCAACATGTCGGCACAAAAACAAGTTTAGGATAAAGAACGTAGGTGTAGGCAAGAACAAAGGTAGGAATGTAGGTAGCGCACCATCGACCCACACACCGCCATCAACCCACACACCCAGAAGGGTGCCATCAACCCACATATCCATTAGCATTGACGTAAGCAACTCGACCTATTTAAGACAGCGCCGAACCGAAAACCTTCAGCCGCCTGAAGATCGCCCAGCGTGAAACTGACAGTAGCGACCATCAACATTTGAGGTAAGCCCACTTATATATATATATATACTTTGAATATACGTGCGTTTTTATTGGTCGGTAGCCATGATTTATAAAAGGACAGATGTACAGATTACGTCACTGACGTGGTCTGATTTCTCTAAACATGCAATCACGGATCTCACCGCAACATCACGAGTCGATGACGTTGCTTGTTTTGTATAGATCATATGGATCTCATCTAAAAAATAATAAACTATAATAATTATTCGTTCAGTTAGTGATTATAGGGTAATAAGACTTTCAGGCTTGATGGAGACTTTGTGATTGTGTTTTTCCGACAAGTGCGTGAAAGTCTGACAAATCTAACGAAACTGTAAAAACTGTGAATATATTTGCGATATATAGTAAAAAGAATCTGTATAATACACTTTCGGGTAAGCTTTCGGGCTGTTTTCGTGAGGCTAGCCTATACAATCATGACCAAAAGTAGACTGAACACCCCCGTGTTTTTGCAACTTTTCTTTTCTGCTCCCCCTCCCCCTTTTCAATCTTTATAAAATTTCTACTGGCAACTGATATATTTTGAGTACGAACCCTTATATTCTCGGCACAATTCGCTAGTTTTCAACCTTGGAAAGAGGGGGCACGAACGGTTAGAGAAATTTAAAGCAAGTGTCCTGACTACATTTGACTATATTATAGGTCTAATTCGATGTTGTCGAACGTTGTCGTTTATAGAATCACAAAATTAATTACCTTATAGAACTGGGTTTTTTCTACTGTTATAAAATAATTATTCGCCTCAGGCTCAGTGAATATCAGTGAATAATAACTTCGACTTCGTTTCGGTTATTATTCACCGATATTCACCTCGCCTTCGGCGAATAATTGTTAAGTATTAATTGTATATTGTATACCATCATAAAAATAGGTACGCGCTTGCGTACATACGGATACTGGTATTTGGCTTACAGTTACAGATGACTGAACAATATAAATTGCACACGCAAGCAGACTAGTGTATTGAAGATGGCAAGGACTGCAAGAAGCTGAATAATTTGAGCTGAGTGATTGAGCAAATAGAATAGACTGAAATTTCAGCATGGAACAGACATGCACTTTAAATTCACATGCAAGTGCTGCAATTTAAGTGGAGAAAACCGCACCATGTTTAAAACCACCAAGGCTCCATGGCTAAAATTTCCCACTCAACTAAGATGAAATTTCCAATTTCGATGTAATGTGGCACTGATTAAAGTCTGTCGGTACGATAACATTATTACATGCTTAAAATAGAATGACCTTTGTTTATGAAAAACAATTAAGAGCCACTCTGGAGCGACGGGTCTTCTTTCTACATTACACCAAGCTCGCACAAGGGAGCACGTTAGAATGTGATAAATAAACTTAAAAAACTCATTAATAATTCATGAGGAAAACACAAAGAAAAATCATATCGTGGTTTTATATCTGATAAAATTTTCTCCTGATTTACATAAACTTTAGCTTTGATTTTCTCGCCTTAGACAACGTTATTTTTCAAAATTACTACGCCAACGAACTTACCAAATGGTGATCGTTTTTTAAGCCATTCAAAACACTCGCAGAACGTGTTTTATCAGATCTAAAACACTCGGCTAAGGCTTCGCCTCGTGTTTTATATCTGATAAAACACTCCTGCTCGTGTTTTAAATAGTACTTGTGAAATTCATGAATAATTAATGAGGTTAAGAAGCAATCAAAACATAGCATTCAAGTCACATGTATACATGTACGTCTGTAAATCCCAATAAAGATCATCTTTTGGAAATGGCGCTTCAAGAAGTTCCTTGCCAAAGTCAAATGAGGTGAAAGAGCCAGGCAGTATTCGTGCAACAGTTAGTTGTTTATGTAAAGGAAATCGTCAATTCTTTCAGGTAAGGAATGCCAATAATTAATATGCTAATGCTATCGGCTTAAGACTCTTCATTTTGGCAATGATAACATTTTTGTCGCTGCCAAATCTTGATCAGACTTGATGGAATTCCATTTGTAATAGTTTATACTTTGTTCTACGATATTTTACTATTAAAACTAAAGAAAATCACAAGCACAACAGTGAGGACAAACGCTTGTACGGTCTGTCCCCACGCATTATTTAAACGTTTATTTATACAGATTCATATTTACAACAATTACATACACATATAGTCATAACTATATAAAAGCCAGTTGAACGTCTCCCTTAATACAAGTGTTCAGGATCATATACCCTTTACCCGCATATTATGACATGTTATAGTATTCTCAATCATACAACAGGAATTAGTCATATAAGTATGCAGTAGAGCTTGATCGAGCTGGTTGCCTATGCAAGACCTTTTTGGGGTGTTTTTAATTTTTAATATTAAGATTTATTTGTATAAATTTATAATGCTGCATTTTAAATTACAGCTCTATTGTAACATGGACCTTAATTGCACAGTACATATAGTACTCTATACATTACATTGCACAGCATATATAGCTTGAACTGACTGCCGAAAGACAGAAATCTTGACAGCCAGCTGCCCAAAGACAGAAATCTTGACAGCTTGGAAGTCCTTGCTATAACTATGCATTTTAATCAATAACATTGTTTTATTTAATTATTACTATTATTATTTTATTTTGAATTACATATATTTAATGTGTTGTTTACGTAACATTGTTATTATAAATAAAATTATTTTATTAATTGATACCTTGATGATGTAATTGTTAATTGCTATACTGTATGATATGTCTTTATGATAATAATAATAATAATAATAATATGTTACACAGCATAGCTTGAACTGACTGCCGAAAGACAGAAATCTTGACAGCCAGCTGCCCAAAGACTACCCTGGATGCCAGAGGTTCTTGGGGGAAAGATGGGGGAAGGAAGGGGAAAGGGAGGGGGAAAAGGGGGAAGGGAGGGGAAAAAGGGGGGAGGGGAGGGAAAGAGAGGGGGAAAATCCTTTTCCTCCCTTCCACCAAGAACCTCTGGCATCCAGGGTACCCAAAGACAGAAATCTTGACAGCTTGGAAGTCCTTGCTATAACTGTGCATCATGGTATAATTATTAAAATATATTTAATCCTGATATATTTAGGTAAATATGCTTTGCAACTAATTAATCTGTTTGTTTTATTTTTTTTATAAGAAGTTATCCCAATTTAAATGTTAATAGGTATCATATAAAATACATTACAAGAAAATGCTCAGCTGTCCAAACACAGCTAGGACACATAATCTTTATATATATATATATATATATATCAAACTCATTAATAATTCATGAAGAAAACACAAAGGAAGTCAGTACTGGTGGTTTGGATATCAGAGGAAGAAATTACATAAATTAAGCAAACTTTCATCTTGATTTTCTCTTAAAATACTGATTTGTTTGAGATGCTATATCATACACTCGGAGGAGTGTTTCATCAGGATATCCAAACACCTCAAAGTTTGTTCAAAAACCTCAGCTTCGCCTCGGTTTTCAACAAACGTCTCGGTGTTTGGATATCCTGATGAAACACTCCTCCTTGTGTATGATATATTACATAACTGAACATTCCTACTAGTACTTATATTATATATGTATGTATGTACAGTATGTTAAAATTATTTATTAACAAATTTCGGTAATTGTTATAAGTGAATATTTTACACATTGAATGATGTTTTGTTTTCCATTTAGTTTCTACATATGAATGGTTGCAAAGTTGTGAGAATACCAATAAGGGTTGGCCTCCTGTTGGCCAAAGGATCAGCTGCCTTGTTTCCCAGGGATAGAAGTTGCTCATTTTGAAGTTGTTCACCTATAATTCTAATAATTTTGCCAAATGAATATACATCACTGGCTTGACTGACTGGATGACCTTTGAGTACTTCTGGAGCAATATGAGGATATACAGTTTTGTACTTCTTCACACATGGACTAGTAATCTTACTGACTTTACCGAAATCTATCAAGTACCCTCTTTGTTTGCATACTAAAACATTATTTGCTTTGAGATCGCAGTGCAAATAACCTTTCTCATGAACATAATGCAAAGCATCTGCTATGTCATAGGACACTCGAAACCAGTTTGGCATGGACATGTTGGATCTCTCCGCGCCCAATGTACTATCAAAGAGTAACTTGTGTACAGTCATGGAATCTACTCCATGTCCTAGGAACTCCATAATTAGGGAAAAGGGCTTTACTTGTATCTGAATTCCTAGCAAGTGAGGCACACACCGATGTGAAAATAACTGCATGAAATATGCTTCATTGTGAAGTGATACCAAATTACTTTCTAAAAGCTGTTTTTCTACAACTAGGATGTCAAACCGGGAATATTTTTTTAGGTGACATTCTCCAAAAGTACCAGCTCCTAAGATTGTACTATCCTGTACATCTTCAAGTTCTTCTGGGAGCACCTGAGAAAATGCATAGTTACATGTACTGTACTTGCATTGCGGGTAACAGCATCTAGTAGCTTTGATTTCTGTTAAAAAAGAAATACAGCATGTGCCATGTTTATCATTTGCTTTCCACAACATTGACTATAAGTCTATATATGTATATTTGGTGATATATTTTGGATATAAGAAAAATGTATTTTTAGCTTTGTGGGTGTCTGAATTTACCTAGCTCTACAAACTTAATCCAGTGCCATTGAAAGTCAGAAATAATTGGGGGGGGGGGGATGGGGGGGGGGGCAGAGCAAGAATGGGTCGGGGTTCACTGTTTGGAAGGTTTGAAAATCGAGCACCAAAGTTGTGAGAAGAAAGGTCTAGGTGGTCTAGGCTCTGAAATGCCATTTCCTGCATTTTAAAAGCAGTTTCAAGGAAATAATATTGGGTTTGGGGGGCCAAAAACAAATTTTCCCACTTACTCAGTATGTTCAGTTTGGGGGCAATGCCCAGGCCCTGCTGGGGCAGAATGACATTTTAAGCCACTATTAAGCTATTATTTTGCTATAATATTAATTTGTTACATAATAACTGGTGAAAAATTGGGGGGTGCCACCTGCCCACCAAGGCCCTGTGACCCATTTCATCAAGACACTGGTAAGATGTTTGACCAGTGGCAGTAGAAGATGTTCTCCAAAATATTGGAGCGGCTTAGCACACTCTCCAAAAATATTGTGGGGCTATAGCCCCTCCTGTTGGGCCTTTGTGCAGATACCGTAGAATCCAGCTTATAAGCCCTGGACTTATATAATTTTTTAAAAATAATCGGAAGGGCTTATAACTTGGATAGAAAAATATTTTGAAACCCATAACGTATGTACATTACACAAGCTACTGTGTCTGTATGTTGGTGCTTTATTACCTGATTTTTACCATCTACATTTTTTTAGTATAGGTGGGCTTATATTCGGAAGGGGGTGGGGGTTATAATCAGAAGGTCTTCCCTGTTAACGAACTAGTGGGCTTATAACCTGGGGGACTTATAAGCAGGATTATACAGTATGACTGTATGACATGAAGTGGTGATTATGGTGATGCTATATAGCAGCATTTATAATTAATTCTACAAATATAAAATAAATAAAGATTGCACCAACTTTTCCATATTGTTTTCCAAGTACTAGCTGACTCTTAATTTCCTTATTTTGTTTGGCACATTTTCGCCACAAGGTATAATATTTTGATGCTAGTTGCTTGTGGTGGCTTGCTTCGTCATTCACTGCACGAATGGCAACTTCCAGCTCTTGGCTATATTTGCCAGTCAATTTGGCCTTTCGTTCCTCACGTCGCTGAAGCTTTTTCCTCTTCTTACGAGCGATCCTCATTCGTCGTTTTTCCTCCGGTGTAGGAGCCATGTATAATCTATTACTCGCTTTTCTGTGACTAATAAGACAACGCGCAACTTGGCGCCAAGTAAAATTACAAATTCGCGCAAAACCCAAATTGCCATTTTTGGTCACGTTGTCCTTATTTGGTGGTCACCGCTGAAGGTAAGTACGGCGGATTCAGCCATTTTTAAACATGTTGCCATGGAGATCAAATGAGCATTTAAAATACAGTTTGGGTCGTTTGGGCCCAGTGAACTCTATATAAGGACTGGAACGCTACCTCCATAAGGTCGGCCCTATGATTGGATGAAGCCAAACTTCCGGCTGCTGGGGGCATCACATGAACGTCTGACCAACGTCCAAGGAGCGGTAGAAAACAGACAATGGCCCAGCGAGAATTTTTTATTTTTTTGTAGTTGAACTTCTTTTGAATTGATATAACGAAGTCAGTATGTATTAGAATCATTGTCCTTTCTGTCTGAGGTATGTTTGCTGGCAAAAATAGATTGAAGCAGGAAATATATTGCCAAACGAAAGCAAAATTTTGCTTGGATTGATGGAAACTCCTGACGAAAATTCAGGTTATATTTAGTATTTATTCGTCTTTATTTTATGAATTCTTGCATGCAACCCTGTCAAGCTGCGCCTTTGCTCTTATGAATAGTCTCCTCATACCTTTTGAATCATTGTAAGACCACATATATTTTCATCTTTGATGCCTTTAAAACACTGTCGATTCGTATTTCTGTGTTTTGTTCGATTTTTTGACTGTTCAGAAAATTTAATATTTATGGTTTTTATTGATCATGTCAGCATCCATATGCTCGACAGATTATAGCCACTAGATTTCAGTAGGCCTTAGCCCTGATTAATGCTATCTTTATTTGATTCAAGATAGTTCATAGACTTTTTTCTTGACTTTTGATACCTCAACTGGCTCAACACTTGGAGCTGCCCTACACAAAATCAAGAGATCCGCGCGGTTTCGGACTCAAAATGTGTTTTTTGTCAAATATTCAAGCTACGTTTTTGCTGCTAAAAGCCTTTAGAAGAAGTATCTATTACTGTAGCATGTTTGCATTTCTTTGTAATTGGTTCATAACAAAATATAACTTAAAAAATAAAGATTTTCTTGCATATAAAGAGGACTGGGGCCGCCCTGCATGTCAGCCTCCATGACGGCTTCAAAATTTGGTTTGTAGGTATCGTTCCAGTCCTTATATAGAGTTCACTGTTTGGGCCACAGGTTTGGGGTACAGTCTGCACGCAGGCTACAGGTTTGGGCGGTTGGGCCTTCATTTCCATTTACGAATGATACATGAATCTGTTTAATAAATGTTCTGCTGCATTTCCACGTCCTCCAGCTACTTTATGAAAGAAGTATTTACAAGAATACAATTTATGGTAAGTTAATTTACACAATTTAGGGATAAATACATATAAATTCAAATAATATATTATAATGGATAAATACAACGAAAGTTTTGGAACATTCACGATCAGTTCGTAGTTCGGTTGTTCGTGGAAACTACAAATTTTACAAAGACCAATATATATTCATTATATTTATTAATTTACACTTTAACCGTTAACAAACTTGTTGAGAAGATAATCGGCATATTTTAACCTTTTTAACAATAGTTTAGTGGATGAATTTTTTATCATGTCGTCGTGTGTTGGCAGTTGCCCTCCGCTTGTGGTGAAATATTCCTTCTCCCAGGTAGTAATTTCTTCCTTCAGGAGTCGTCGTTGTTTAGACACTCTTGTGTGGATAATAGCTAGGGATGTCTTGTACTCTTCGGAATAACTTTTATTCTGAGGATGTTCTTTGACTCTATTTCTGGCTTTGTCAAATAGGATGACTTTTGCTGTCAGTCCCAAAACTACTTCAACTGCTTTGCCTAATTTGGAATAGCATGTAAATGGATGCTTTGTTCCTGTTGGATTGGTTGTCATGTCGGCACATTTTGCATTGTTGATGCTGTGTACTTTGTCCTTGTCTGTACAGATTGCGTCGTCGCTGCCCATTTGGGGTACTTTGTCAGTACATTTTGCATGGCTATTTGTGGATGGTGATTCGTCAGCACAGGATGCATCGTTTATACTGGCATCTGGTGGAGACAAACCTATATGCCAATCTGAAAGAAATTAACTACTTTGAGCAAACTTTGTAAGTATAATATAATTAAGTTTAATACTTTATATACTTAATTTTTTAACAAAATTGACATTAATTGAAATTAAAATTAAAATTGCATTTTCTGCACACAAAGAATTGTGGTTAAATGTACATGCATGTTGCCATCTTTTTGGTGCCATCAATTATAAGCTGCAGCATGCTAATGACCACTATAAATTTGATTAAAGCGTTGATTTGTAAGTGTGTAGTGATGGTATTTTTATTTACCTGTATGGTTTATTGGCTGATCATCCTGTAGTAGCTCATCATTGCCAACAATAGAAAAAGATACCACAATTTCAGTGCCGTCATTGCTGCTTTCTGCAGTATCGTTATCAGGATGAACATCAGAAGTGGCATCACTAGTTGTCATGTCTTCGTCGTCTTGCACTGCACAGTCATTCACTATGACCATGTTTCCATTTTCATCTGGGATACGTAGCACACATAGGGGAAGGTGAACTTGTTTATCCAGACAAGATTTCCAGCAGTTGTTGAGGTATTTCTCTTCTGCTTGAAATGATGTG
The DNA here is from genome assembly GCA_035771165.1 of Paragorgia papillata. Classification (NCBI taxonomy): domain Eukaryota; kingdom Metazoa; phylum Cnidaria; class Anthozoa; order Scleralcyonacea; family Coralliidae; genus Paragorgia; species Paragorgia papillata. The sequence continues at coordinate 10,101,848 of JAWNZC010000322.1, read as the reverse complement.
GATCTGAAGTGATGTAGCTCTGGTCCACTAGGCTTTTTTTCTGGGTTTCCCTCTGCATCAAAGAACTCCATGCACCCCTCATTGCTTTCATTCCACCAAACTCCCTTGCCCGGTAACAGGAAGTCACTGACTTTTTCCAAGTGAGCTTGCCAGGAACTGCTGTGTTTAATCAAAAAAGAAGTTGGAAAGCTGCTATTTCCAAATGCTGGTAATGCACTTGCTAATTTGGAGACTTGCTTTTGTTGATTAGATACAACAGCCTGGTAACCTTTCAGCTGTGCTTCTGCTTGCATTCTCACCATGATGTTACCAATGAGTTGATTTGGATGATTAGAGGAGGTAGTCCGACAAATGTTCTTGAGCGTGTTGAATACCCTTTCTTGTTCTTCGACATTGCTGGATCTGCCACTAATCATTCGGTTTTGGAATGCTGCATGTGAGGTTATATTGTGGAAGTAATTACCATAAAACTTTCTGCATGTCAGTTTCTTCAATGTAAATCCAATAACCTCTCTACACAATGTTCCATGGTACCATGTCAAATTGTGAAATCTTAGAACTTGCCTTGGTGTTCTGCTTTCATCTAAGCTGTAGGCTATTGCTTGGATTTCTACCAGGGTGTCAAGAAGCTTTTGGGCCTTGGAAGGAATCTTACCTCTGGTGTGCTGTGCCACTTGGATTAGGGAACATCTATAATCAAATGTTCTTTTCGTTTCTTTGCCAGTAAGAGAAACTTCAATTACATCTAACATGGCTTTGGCTTCTTTCTTCGTTAGATGGTGTGGTAATTCATCAAACACATTTTCAATATGCTTACCAATATCATGTAATGGCTCGAAGGGTAGTATTTCATAGTGTTGGCAGTTAATAGACTCCATGGTTTGGTTTGGCATATTGTAGAGCAATGCTGGAACTCTTTGGACACCATGCAATTCTTCTACTAGGAATTTCTCCAACTCAGTCTTTGTTTTCCCCTCATAGATTCCTCTTGCTGCAAGTTCTCTGGTGATCTCATCTTTTGTTAACGTGCTCAGTGGCTTGTTGTTCTTTTCCAGTGACTTCTTTCTTCCAATAGGTCCTTTCAAGACTAACTGTTGTCTCTCTTCCAGTGACATGTACTTGCAACTTAGGGCATAGCCCAATTCATACACACGATGTGCATTTGCTTCACAAACTGGGCAGTAAGATGTCCCACCTTTCTGCTGACCACTTTCATATTGCCTTGATGGGCTGTCCCCATGAAAAAATCTCATGACATCTGTCACTTCATGACCATTCTCTGTTTTGACATGATCAGTCAACTCACAAAGGCATTCAATTCTTGTGTCAGTGTAAGCTAACTGTTCATAATCAGTAGAACTAGATCTGGCAATGATGTGAACTTGGGGTGCTTCGACTTTGGCTTGAACATCTAATTGCTTGTGGTGCTTCTCTGCAAATTCTTTATTGGTGTAATACACTGCTGGATCATACAAACATGAAGCCATGAATGCCAGGTGGCTGTGATTTGCAATGGTGGACAAATCATGCCATATCTTAAAGTACCGGGTTCTTTCAATCTTCTTCAATCTCTGCCTCATAGTATCCTCACTTTCATTTTCATGATATTCACCAATTGCTTTCAATCTCTCACCAATATCGAGTGCACTCATGGCAGCATACTCCTCATCTGACCTTTCTCTTATGAAGATTTGTGATTGTTTCAGCAACTTTTTCCTTATTTCCAGCAATGGACGTTTCCGACCTTCAACTACGAACTCCTTCTCAGCGATTTGACCATCTTCATTGAGAACCAACTTCTTGTACTACATAATATGTAAAAAGATTACAAATCTGAGTACAGTAATTGTAGCTTTTAACCTAAATAATGTATTATACAGTACATATTAAATGGTTTTTAGTTTGTTCTGACAGAAAAAATCTACATTCAAGCAATTAAGTTATCTGACTATTTAATGTTAAAACATTAAAAGAATTGTATATTACCTGTTTGGGTACAATTAGTTCCCCCATGCTATATTCTCCTGATGTTATTTTTTCTTTCAACTGGTCTTTTAGCTTCTCATTTGTACTTGGAGTAGGCATTGTAATTTCACCCCCAGCGCCTTTCAGCTTTTTCCTTCGCACACTTCGACAATCAGACTCGGGGCACTTTCTTTTTAGTCGGCCAACATCAACACCAACTGATTTTAGCCATTCTTGGGCAATCTGACCACCATTCTTGGCTATCTCCCCACTTGAATTTTGAATGTTGTAACGCCTTGCTAGGTCTGACCAGTTTACAACTTTGTCATTGTCATAGCTCAACACTTCTTCTTTCATTCCCTCTTTATCCCAGTCCATGTTAGTAACATTACAAACTGAGGTCCTCTTGGGAGCTTTTGACTCAGCAATTCTTTGGGTCTTGTCTTCTGTACTTTCAAATGCCATAGCCAAACGCTCACGTTGTCTTGCTCTCAGAGATTGACGATTCCCAAAACACCTACAGTTTAAGTTAAAATTCAAGTAATTTTGAAAACTACAAAAATTGATACCAATAAAACTAATTTCCACAAGGTTGTTTAGTATATAAAATATACCAAAGAAAATTAAAAGTTTGTTTGCCAAATTAATTGTTATTATAAATAATAACATTATAATTAAATGGTATAAGTTTATACAAAATGTGTACTAGTTTTACAAGTATCTTACTTAAAGCTTTTTTCTCAGTCATCGCATCATGTAAACAATTGGTATGAAATTCAGCTCAGCTAAGTGGGCTAGCTCGAGTACGGCCCAGACTGACTCACCTCCTTATAAACACCCCCTTAGATTTAATTACTATAGTTTCTTCGCCTATCCTTGCTACGTACATTGAGCCTGGCCCTGTGGTTCATGGTTTTGATATTATTTTGTATTGTATTGTATTGTATTGTATTGTATTGTATTGTATTGTATTGTATTGTATTGTATTGTATTGTATTGATATTATATTATATATTATATTATATTATATTATATTATATTATATTATATTATATTATATTATATTATATTATATTATATTATATTATATTATATTATATTATATTATATTACAGGTATATTATATTATATTATATTATATTATATTATATTATATTATATTATATTATATTATATTATATTATATTATATTATATTATATTATATTATATTATATTATATTATATTATATTATATTATATTATATTATATTATATTATATTATATTATATTATATATGACATGACATGACATGACATTATATTATATTATATTATATTATATTATATTATATTATATATTATATTATATTGTTTATGAATGGTACTTGCCTGACAACCTCTGTCTTTTTCCATTGAGTTTCGACAGATAGCTTAGCCTTTCTGTAACAGTCCCTTCTTTCTTTCTTCTTTTCAGCTTTGGATTTCTTCGGCTGCAGCTGTAACTCTTTGATGCGAGTTAGTGCTTCTGACCAAGGGACATTGTACGTATTTTCAAACAATGGGTTGATGACGTTGTACAATGCTCTGGCCGTTCTGGTCTGATCTTGTTTACTGCATGCTCCTACTTTTGCAGGGATCACTTTAGCAGCAACATCCTTCGTGGCCAGTATTATATTCCTGTTTGCGCTACTTCTAAACTGCTTTGACTTGACTGGAAAAAGAGATTGCTTGTAACTATACCCAAGTGCGCAGCCTTGACAGTTCATCAAACTATGTTCTGCCCTTCTCGACGATGGGAGTTTGGACCATTTCTTTGCGCTAAATGACTCCAGATACCGTGTTCTTTCGTCCTTCTTACGGGAATTCCAGTGGCTGATTTTCTTCTGTAAATCGTTCAGCTTTGATTCAAAGTATTTACGCTCAATTGTAAAGTTTTCTTTACAATCACTAAACGCCTCCACGAATCGATTGAACTGTTGTTCTGTGACGCGCGCATAATATTCTCGAACTGGTTCTTGCGCTCCTCTGAGTATTTTGCTTTGAGTGGCTTGAATTACTTCCCAAGCAATCACTTTGGCAAAACCACATGCTTGCGGGTGAATTAAACTCACAACCATAGCAGCTACGCTGCTTTGAACGCACCAACTAGCTTTGTAATCTCGATCAGTATACAATCCTTGTTCGCTAAACCCCTTCGAAGTTGTCCGTATACATTTGAATGTTGGCGCCTAAATTACGGTCACGCGCGTTTCTCAAGACAAAAAGCATCAAATTACATTGTCGAGACAAGTATTATGAACGTACGTTATGATATTTCAAACAAAAAGTGTGCGCAAATAAAAGAAATCAACAAAATTGTCACTGAGTGTCATGATTTATTTTGCTTGTACGGACAGTATTTTCTCCAATGTATGCATATTGCCATCAATAAATACGCTGATTTAAATATCCATTCTTTTCATCGGATATAATACATAATTCTCACACTCATACAAAACTTCATGCATGCACAAAACAGTAAAGACTGAACTGTAAAATTTGTGGTTTAGTGGTTTTTATTCTGCCATTTTGTATCATCACCGTGGCAACAACACTCATTCAGCTAACCGCTGATTAAGTACACTCTGCCGCAGCGATGTCTTTCGCCAAACATGGCGGATACCTTTGAAAGTAACGACAATATATTCGTTTGCTTTGCGGACGATGACTTGAAGGAATATCAAAGAGTTTCTTGATACAATATAACTCATAATAACTTAAAGTTGTTTGTCCAAACTTCAAAGATTCGCGATGATGAGAAAAATGGGGAATAAAATGCATTAAACGACACGAAATCGTCAGTTAATAAATTTGATCATCAATTACATCTGTGGTATTTTAATAAGTTAATCTTCGAAGTTAGCATAACGAACTTTCACATGCGCCTAAACTGTACAAATAAAATGCTGATCTCTGGTAGATGATTTTCCCGTGCGCAACGTCATTGAAGTTGAGGACTGATAAATTGACGTATTAAATCATCATAACATCACGTGACTTGTTTCCATGACAACAAAAAATATACCAATAGATAGACAAGAAACTTATACACTGAACAAACTTGATTTGTACTTGGACATTGCTTTACTTCATTTTCTATGAATTTTTAAAATATTTTTGCCAAATTAATGAGGTGATCACAGCATGGCCCCACGCATTAACGCACTTGAGAAAGCATTCGCGTCCGATCTGTATGGGGATTTACTTCGGCTCGCCTGCGGCTCGCCTTGTAAATCCCCATACAGATCGGCCGCTCATGCTTTATCTATTACATATATTGTATATGACATTATTCTCTCAGTCAACCAGAAATAAATTTCAAAACAAATTATTTTCTACGTAAGTATAGTATTTTTAGTGTGAAGTTGTAAAAGTTTTGCTTTGTTTTTGCTGCACAAATTGTCGTAAGTATAGTTAAAATTATGCGGCACTGTGGGAACACAAGTGTGAATGTTTGTTAATATATTTCCAACATGCATGTGTAGCCATTACTTCCTGGTCGAGGGTGGGGTTATAAGTAGCTCTCACCCACTTAATTTTTGCTGCTACCAAACATCGAGTCTGGTGTCCTTATCTGAAAGAAAAATTTAAGTCTGTCTTATTTGAAGTTACACTTAAAGAGACAAAGTAACATTTTTGCAGTTTTTCGTTTCCTTGCTTCGTTGTTGAGATATTTCAAGTTGTTTGATACGTATGCAATTAAACATTTTGCCGTCACATGCGCGTCATTTATCAAACCAAATTAATTCGACGGAAGCATGTGGGTGCATGTGTTTCTCTCACAAAACCAAACATGTAGTCGAATTTTCAAGTAATTATATTTGACAATACCAAAGCTAAATAACTTTTTCCGATAACACGTTATGTACATGTGACATCAAGATGTTTAACTGCAAAAAAACTGCAAAAGATGTTACTCCGATCCGTCAATTTAAGTGCTTTTCAAATAAACTTAATTTTTGTCCTATAAGCACTTTAATCCAAGCGGCTCAAGAGTGTCCCTCGGTAGACCAATGATATCAAAACATCGATTTTGAATTCTTTCAAACTAATTCTTTAGATAATTTGACAGACCTCCCCTAAATAGTGCTTCATATCCCTTTCATTCGCGTTGTTGTTGTTGAACAACTTTATCTTTTTATTCTGTTTAACGCTAGACGATTTTACTCGTCAAGGTGAGACGTATATATACTTCTCGGAAAGTGAAAGAGATATTCAATTAGTCTTTGTACAATAGGTGGTCAGCCCAATATCACTCGGAAGATTTTTCTTCCTACAAGTCCTCACCTATAGATTTTTTTTACTCGCTTTCTTGACCAATATATCAATATATCACTATAAGTCTTCACGATAATGCATTCACGCGTAGTAGATTCTTTTATATATATGTCCTTTTCATTACTTTAACGCTATATCAGAATCGCATGTTATTTGGTTATAATAATCGTTGGTTTTCTTGTGGTGTGAAGAAATTAAGCAAATTGGTAAGAACTTTTGTATATCATGCATGCTCAAATGATAGCGCTACTCAAACATCAGTATATGAAATTATGTAAACGTTTTTATTATGGTGCCTGTTGATAATCGATATTTAGCGCACAGTAGTTCAGGCACAACAAACTGTTTCTGGTTTAGGATTGAGCTTGTAATAAACAATCTAGTAATAAATAATATAGTAATAAACAACATAGTATTAAATAATATAATAATAAATAATATAGTAATATAACTTTTAATTCCAAGAATATTCTGAATATATCCAAAACATATTGTCGAATTTTCAAATTATTTAACCGATTTTAATACTTTGCAAATTATTTGTAAAATCAAAACATTTGTGTATTGTGTTTTATTGTTTCAGCGTATCGTGTCGTGTCGTGTCGTGTCGTATCGTATCGTATCGTATTGAATGTATTGTACAAACGAAAATCCCTGATTTCCAAATACCAAGTAATACTATTTACTGATGTGACCACTGATCTGCATGCATATATGGCGTCTTGAGGTTCTCAATAAAAATTATTAAGATGGTTCTTTGATCTTCGAACAAGATGCACGAAGCACTTTAAAACATGCGTAAAATTGACTTGTTTTGGAGGTTAAACGTCTCTTGATATGTGTAATCAGATTCAAACTAACAGAACGTAATATTAACGTTTGGTCATTTTATTTCAAATTAAAAAAAAACAAAAAACAATGCGTGCTGACAATAATAATTTTTTACGAAGCAGTCGTATCAAATTTGCATAATTTAAAATGTATTTTAGAAGATGGATGGCATGCAGAGTATACATTTGATATACAAGAATAAACTGATTGCAGATTTTTGACAAGCTCCTTTACGCCCCGCCCCCATAGAGAGTGCCTGTTCACAGGCTACCTGCGTGCGAACCGTCAGGTGATGCAACCTATGCGTTACATCCTGTTTATATATATGCTCCCCTAACTAGTTAAAGGTGCTGTCCTGTCCGTTCTGGGCATGACCCGGCATCTTTGTAATTTGAGGGCTCTCAAAACATAACATTCATAGATAATTAAATGAAGTACTCAGTTCAGTGTAAACCGTTAGGAGCAACATTGCAGAAAACCAAGTGATTAAGCGAGGATATCTTTTCGGATTTCTTATATTCTTCTGAAAATGTTTTGTTTTGGGTACAAGTAATGAAGAGGAAGCAAGAAAAGCTTACAATCTTGAATAAGGCCGTGTTTACATGAAGCGGATTGACAGTCCAATCGGATCGAAAAACGCGAGTGAAGTCAATCCGGGCACATGTTTACTTGGAGAATCCGATCTGCTTGGAACATTGTTTTCGGTTTTGGAACACTATTTTGTGTGCTTCCCTCAATGTCTGCCATTTAGCACGACAAGCACCAACTTCACTCATGCACTAGAAAACTTAGCGTGTTGTAAGCGTGTTTTAAAAACATTGATGTGCAAAATGTCTGACATTTACACGTCAGTGTGTTTTTGACTGGTTTGCAACACGTTTTGTGTGTAGCAAGCCGTGTTGCAGGCGTGTTGTAACGCATATTCGTTTATAACAACACGTCAGTGTGTTTTGGCGACGTGTTGTTACAACACGGCACAACACGTCTAACATATCACAACACGCCAACAATGTATTTAGAACACGCCTACGTGTCTTTAGAAAACACGCTATGCGTGTGAAAAGGGAGACATTTTTAATACTATCGGGGAAAGGGGTAGGGACAGTAAGTAGCTCGACCAATCAAATGCGAGAACAGATTGGCGCCAAAGGAAGTTTAATTTCAGCATTCGAAGAAGAAGGCCGAGGAAACAACGAGAGCTACTAGTATTCCTTTCAATTTTAATGTCAGGAAATTAAGGTATACGCCGAGGAAGAAACAACAGCGCTGGAACAGTGCAAGCAGTTTTACGTATACGAGAGATTTTTTGATGTTTATCTGTCAAGATAAAACTGGTTTTCTGTAGAGAAATGTCTCGAAGTAGAGTCCTGACAAAGCCGCCATGTTTTGAAAGTGAAGACGAAAAAGCAAGACATCACAAGTAATACCAGACGTCGTCGACTCTGGCCTAAAACCATAGTTTAAGGTACTGTACTAGAGTTAATCCTAAGTAACTTCCTTGCTTCTGTACTTTTATTTAGTGCAAAAATTGCTAAAATTTGAACCATTTTATAGCCATTTTACGCTCAAGTTAATATATTTACTCGTATTTAGCCTACTGCTTTTGTGTGGTTGAAACTTTACAGCAAACTTTTTTGTCGTTCGTTTTGATAGTTAGATGGCTCATGCTGCTAAACCAATAAACTACTATGTATTATTTTTCGGAAACAAACATTTTATTATTTACATGTCAAACTATTTGTCAGAAATAGTATATGACAATCCGTACCCCCGCCTACACCTGATATTTGATCGCAAAAGTATCAAAATATGTGCTAAAATCTGTATGTTTTCGGTTATTTCTTCTAACGATTGCAATAAATGAAGTTTGGTCACTCGTATTATAAAATTACAGGGTTTTAGCAACATGCCCATGTATTTATTGTTTTTTTACCCCGAAATTTCGCCATGTCAAAATGCAAACGAAAGTTTTGTGTCCAGCCGGTTTTTCAGAGTGTTTACATATGTGAATGAACAGACGGTCTTACCATGGATTGTAAAAGAACTGGATAGGAAACTAATAGTCACGTGAGGTGTTTCCAGGCCGCTGATTGGCTGAAAAGCATTTTTCTTTGCTCGAGAGATGTTGAAACCCAACCTCGTACCCAGGGCCATTTGTAGGGAACTGGGCCAAGATGGCGGGAACAAATGGCCCTGGTGGAGACCAGGCTATCTCAGCCTCTGATTGGTCAAGAGCTTATGGCGTAAATCAGACGGTTTGATTTTGTATTTTTTTTAAAAAATATTGTATTTTGACCTTGTCGGTTGTTCCTGCTCACGGCACGGGAAATTATATTTCAAACCATGCAATAATTAGGTGTAATTAGGTATAATTAGTGTGTAAAGGGCTGAGTTCTAGTTATCAAAATGCGCAATATACTGCGCATTTTGAGCTAGCCTCCACCAGGGCCATTTGTTCCCGCCATTTTGTTTTTGGCCGCCATCTTGGCCCAGCCCCTACAAATGGCCCTGGGGACGAGGTTGGTTGAAACCTAGTTGCAAATTGTGATGTCAGAATGGCGAATTATGGCGTAAGTATTGTTGATTTCCCTATGCTTTTGACTGGGATTTTTTTTTACCTCTTCATGTTTTTTCTTGACGACATCTTTGTTCTTGTTTTTTGTTCTTTTATACTGATTCATGGTCGAAATGAACCCGCCTAAGCCACGCAACAACTCTCAAGGTAAGTGTAGATCGTTTTTGTTTGCATTATTGTCAGTTTACTACCGAGGAAATTGCATCCCCGAATAGCAGTTTGTTTTGCCTGATTTCTTCCGTATTTTGCGAAAATGGGGATGGGTATTTTAAGTATTTAATCTGTGTATTTTTATCCATGGTATGCTTCAACAAGTAGATCTTTCCTTTTATTGTGGCTTAGTCATATTTACAAACACTAAGCTTATTTTTTAAGTTGATTTTTTTCGATAAGAATTTGTGCCTTTGCAAAGAGAATTGTGTCAGATGGTTGCTAGGTATTAGGTCACTATATAGGTCACTTCTATTACTTTACTGCTGGCTCCTTTCTGTATTTGTCTTCTAGGAGTCAATTACATTACAACCTGATGACAATGTGATGGGAAGCCTCTTCAACAACTTGAAGTCATGCCATAAATCCCAAGATCCAGATGATTTTAAAACTCTTTTCCTCCAGCAACAAGAGAATGCTATGAAATGTAGTGACAAAAGACGAAGATGATGGCTGGCATCTGCTCATAATAAGTTGGTGTTTCCAGCTTCACTCCACATCTCCAAAAGCTTACCAAATGCTTAAGGATAGTGGTGTGTTAATATTACCAGATAGCAGAACTCTGAGAGACTATAGTAGTTGTTTTAAAAAAGGCAAATGATTCTAATTTTCTAGATTTTAGTGAAAAAATGTTCTTACTAGAAATAACCCATAAGATAGTGTTGTGATGTATAGGTAGGTATCATACACGACAGGGCCATAGGAAGATGTTTCAGGTTAGGGGGGGGGGGGAGGCTTATGTATATGAAGTATATGAATTTCCATTTATAAAATTATAATTTTATGTTCAAATATAGATTAGAAAATGACTGCTCAAAACATGCATGTTGTATAATATCTCGGTCTATAATTGCTCACTAATAGTCACAAGAATATTATAATTATACGTACTAGGTATTCCAACTTTGCATGCTATATGTTTTAACTATGAAAAATCCATTATAGATGAACAAAATACCATAATAGATATTAGGCTTTTACTTTTTACAATTTAGATACTATACAACACAATCGTTTTGAGCAGCTATTTTTACGAGCCAGCTTTAAAACTGTATGTATAGAAAGGTAAAAAAAAATCCCAAGTTCAAAACTTTAAAGCATAGTTTTTACTCTATAAACAAAATGTTTTTGAAGTCTTTTTAATAAAGTTTCATTACAATGTAAGGTGATGCATCTATCATCGGCTTCCCTCTGGGGCCAACCCCCAGGGAACCCACTGGAATTCAGGGGGTATTGTTGATTTATAATTTTTTGTACCTAGGGGGTGGGGGCTTTCCAATTTTTCACTAATAGATCATGCCCTGTACCCTGGTAAGCCAATGATAGACACATAAATCACATGTAATTTTATCTTTGTACATATGCTGCAGTTACAATTTTGTTTATTAATAAAATAAAGTGTTAATAATATGACATTTATGTGAAATCAGTTGTTAAATTGCAAACAGGCAAGAGACTTCTTATTATCCCAGCTGTGTACTGTACAGATAAATTCTCAGTCAATGGCATAAAGCACTGATTAACATGCTAATTAAAGAGCAGGGAACACAACTTACAAAAAATTAAAAAGGACAAGCTTTTTATGGATCTACTTTCCACGGGCGCTACTGGGGTATTTTAATATCGATTAATTGTTCCAGCAATTCACTATCCGATTTCCTTGTACTGCTCCCAATTCGGGCAGAGCGCCTTGAGATATCATAGTGGTCGAATAGACGTTTCAAGGGAAGAAAAAAAAATCAAAAGTTAACGGATCCACAGTCTAAACTAATGATGGAGTTTGCTTTTCGACACCTATAAGCAGCAGTGTTTTAACACAAGACGATAGCCGAGTGTTTTAGATCTGATAAAACACGTACTGCGAATGTTTGGTAAATTCTTACTACTGTTTTTGCAAGGGAATAACCTTACATAGTTTTCTCGCACTTTACTAGTCGTTGACATTTCATTAGCTACGCAATACCGTTGTAGCTTGTCTTTGGTTTTTCTACAGACATATCCAGCAACATAGGCAATAACAGATTTATCAGAAGATGTATAAAGCACGGTCTTGTTTTTGGTCTCTCGTTCCTACTGAAGTAGACCTTGTTTTCATGTGACGTCACAATTTGCAACTAGGTTTAGACTGTGACGTCAGCTAGTTTCCTATCCAGTCTTTTAATATATCCATGGTCTTACTAACAGCGGCGTAGCGTTCAACTCATGCGCGGAATCGATTTTGGTCACTCGGCGTTGAATAGTTCGATATTTCGCGAATAGAATGATATAAGTTTTGGTTTTTTTGACCGAAAAAAGTCCATGTCACTTTGGACCTGAACATAACGTAGTTAAAAGGCAAGGCGGAGATTGACGTCATCTTTATCTGGATCACTGAACGGGACAAACCTCAAAGATAAGTATACTTTTATGTGTTTAATAGTGTGGCTGATTTGTGTTTGTTAATAAGAAATCTAGCTAGTTTTTCTTCGGGTTATAACTTCTAACGCTATTTGTGCATTATTTGTTATAAATTTAGTTAGTGGTGGCAGATCCCCCGCATTTTTAAAAAACAGATTCTTGCTGTTTAAGAATACTGTTTTAGAGATGAGAAGAATATATTAGAGATTGAGGGAGCAGTGCGACTTCTGCTAAATGTTTATTTACAATTATTACTTATTTTATTACTTGCTATAAAATTATCTGTAGCTATAGATGATGAATTTGATGGTACGATGTCGCAGAGTAGAGGAAATAGCGGGAATGGGGACGGTGTATGTTTTAAACCCCATTTCAATTTGCAAATAAACCAGTATGCTTTAAACTAGTAGTTAAACTAAAATAATAGTATAAACTAGTTGCTTTACAAACAGCTTATGTTTTTTATTGTTGTTTATGTAACTGTGTGATTCAACTTACGGTATAGTACAAGTAATGACTGAGTCTATTATGTTGTATTCTATTTTATAGTTTTGTCTATACTATATAAACTAAGGCATGCGAGAAGAGTGCTTCCAGTTTGACTCCACCAAACACTACAGTTTTCCTCTGGATACTCCTGCTTCCTCCTGTAGTAACACTGCTACTGGACCAATGAGGGATGGTCCTTCCTGGACCTCTAGGGAGAACAGTTTAGTATAACCGATAGGGTTATCCAGTTTAAATAAATGTTAGTTTAGTTTGTGCATGGCTACCAAAGAATTTTGACAGATCTCTTATTTTTTTGCTTTCCAACTACCATGATGTTACAAATGTTAAAAGAAAAACAGGTGATCTTTCAGGCAAAGACTCAACAAATATGTCACTGTGACTCAACAAATATGTGCAGTTTGCCATTCGTCAAATTCCTCTGAATAACCAACATAATGGAATTTAATTTTGTTGTTCTCCAGGTCACAAACAGTTATCTGTTTTAAAAAGAAATTGAGCAGCAATTTTAAATTTGTTGTCATGGGTGGAATTTTACTAGACTTTTTTTTTTAGTGATCCACCAGCTTGCTACTGTGACTTGAATGGTAATAATTATGTATAGTACTGTACTGATACTAATACTAATACTAATAAACTATTAAATAGCACCAGGGGCGGCGTGGCCCACCGGGAGACCGGGAAATTTCCCGGTGGGCCCCAAGGATTTCTAGGCTGGTGGGTCCCATTTGCCCCTAGAATTCTAGCTGGTGGGCCCTAAAAATTTGAAGAAAGATGGGCCCCGATGATGTGTAAAACGGCCCTGGAGTAAAGCGTTCGGTCGTGTGCGAAAGCGCGTTTGCGCGTAAACGTGTATAGTTGTGAAATTTAAAACTGCTGTGTGCTCAGTGCTGGAGGCCCTGCAGGTTGCCAATTATATTTCACTGACGAGTAACGATGCTAAGTCATGGCTCCAACTACATGTATTGGCCAGCTAGGGCCCCGAACCCTGCGGTACCCGTCAAGCATATACTTCCGGTCTGAGTAACAGAGTTCACATTATTTCATTGCGCATTTGCGCGTATTGAAGCCATAAATATGCCGTAGTCATTGACTGTAAATGGCTGACAAAAGAGCGACACATAGTACGCGTGATTCTGGGAATGTTCTTCCTAAGAAAAAACATAAAAGTGGGTCTCAAAAGCGACGAGAACAAGAAACAAAACTCTTATTTGAAAGGTTATATTACGGTTATTACGGTATATAATTTGTATGAAACCTGAGCGAAGTTGTGCCGCGGGCGCAAGTCTTCGGTAGTTTCCGCCCAAATGCCGGGTAGAATTTCAAATTTCAATCATCTGACATATGTGTGAATTTCATCTCGTGCGCTATTACACTATTACGCTATTGGAAGTTAAGACAGAATGACAGATTATCGAAAATAACGAGTCTTGTTTACGTGCTCGTTGAAAATGCGCAATGACGAAATAAATAAGTCTGACCTAATGACATTTTGTGTAGAAATCCAACCTCCGCTTGGCCCAGGTGACGAGCTAACAACAGCTAACACGTTAGGAATTCTGCCAACTTCAAATGATGAACTTGAGGAAATTGATGGCGATGCAGTATCGAAAGTCAACGAAGTGTTCTCTAGCTCAAATCAACCCGAACAAACTATTTCCACCATCACGGAAGAAATCATTCCAGCAAGACCATCAATCGAAGAGAGCTCGTGCGGAAACATGCTCGCGTTGAAGAAATGTTCAAAAAGCCAACGTTCAGTCAGCTTGAACAGTTTTTCAAATTTCATCCTCAGCCCCCTACCGCAAAGATTTCATTTGACGTCAATCGAGCGTTTAACAGAACGACGAGAACGGGTGCAAAGTTATCTAGGCATTGGTTAACTTTTGACGATGCTGAAAAAAAAATTACACTGCAGCCTTTGTTTAGCTTACTCGAATTGCGCAGGTTGTTTTACAACTGGCCTTGCCGATTTCACATAGCTTGAACAGTACAGCGTACTCAGAGTTGTACACTGTCTATCATTTTCTCTTAACATTGGCCATCACCCATTACTGACGATTTAACGTAGTAAAGATTTCACATAATTATTTGTTGGTTTTTTTCCAAAATAAACTTGATAAATTTCAATATTGCATATTTTTTATCAAACTAGTTTCCTTGACCTTTCTAGAAACTTGTTTCACTTACTGAAATAAAAAATATATACGCCCTATAGACTTATTTTCAGCTTAACCATCCAAGTATTTACGTAAACAATGCATTTCTCATCTTGCAATTGGGTTTGATTTTTCATGTAGCTTTAACTTTTTAAAAACAGACAGCAAAAATAGAAGAAGAAGGGGGAACCAGCTCGAAAAAAATAGTAAGCGAACTAAACAATTAAACAGTCTTAATTTAATTCCTGTTGCCGAATTGCATTGAATTGAATAATATATATTATCTATTTATATATCCTGGTGTGTCGTGTATAATATTTATAATAGTTTTATCTATGCTTCAAATACATGGAAGAAACTAGTATCAACAAAACATTTATCTTAACTATATGTCTCTGTGGCTCAATGCTCACATCTATTATATGTCAAACTAAAAAAAATAAAAGCAATATTTTAAATAGTCAATATTATGTATTTATTAAGTTACTATATTATTTTTATATATTTTTAGATCACCTATTGTCTGGACCGAGCAGAAGGACCTCCTTATGTTGAAGGAGGTAGCTTTAGAGGAGGGGTCCTGCAGCAGAAATTAAAGTCTCGGGAAAGGGTAGCGGGCTGGCTTGCAGTGGCTAACTGATTAAAACCCAGCTTCCCGAATATCGAAGTAACAGCCCGGGCAGTTAGAGACCATTTGGGGATGCTGGCAAGAAAATATAAGTTCAAAATGGCCAATGAAGATAAAGCAACTGGGATAGGTGGCGAGGAACTTACAGAAATAGACGGGTTGTTGGAGGAGTTGATTGAGATGAGGAAACTGAAAAAAGAATTGGAGAAGAAAATGAGATAAAAAAGCAAAGTGTTGAAAAGGAAAAAGTTCAAGCAGTAGAAATGAGGAAGAGGGCCATGGAAAGATTTGGAGAAACAAAAAAGAGGGAAGGAGAAGAAAATGGAAAACAGGAAAGGAAGAGGAGGAAGTTGGAGGATACATTTGAGTGGTTAAGGGAAAAGACAGTAATGGAGAAGGAGAGAAGAGAAGAGGAATTAAAGGAAAAAAGAGAAGAGCGGGAAAGCCAAAAAGAAGAGCGAACAATATTTATACAACAGATGCAGGCAACACAAGCACACAACAATACACAGCTTCAACAATACATGAAACAACAACAGCAACAAAGTCAACAGTTTGCAATGCTGCAACAGAAGATGTTAGCCGTCATACAACAACAACAACAACAACAACAACAACAACAAACAAACAAACAAACACAACTGTTGGCAAACCTTTTTAAAAACAATAATAAATAAATTAATAAACAATTTGTTATCATATATTGTAAATTTACTAATTAAGTTACAAATGAGTTGTCATCATATATTATTGAGTTCAAATTGATTTACTGCACAGTTTTTATTTATTTCACAATGTCATGCAATGAAAATGTATTTCAGAAACTCATTAATAATTCATGAGGAAAATTCAAAAGAAATTAATGTTCAATCAGTGTCTTTATATGTGATAAAGATACCTCCTGATTTACATAAACTTTAGCTTTGATTTTATCGGCTTAGACAAGGTTATTTTTCAAACTTACTACGCCAATGAACTTACCAAGTCCCTTGAAGGTGAACTCCCAAGGGATACGCTGGGTCACCATAAACGCAGAGTGGCTCGTTGTAGAAAGCAACACGTCTTAAATTGGGCAGCACACCAGACTCCTACAACATGGTACTGTCATGTCGTTTCCCTTCATACGGACCAGACAGGTTAGCGATAAGGCCGTTCGGCAAAACAATGCTCTGAAATTTAATGGCATGTACTCGCTTATGGCCATTATACATGACTCGCTGGTTGTACTTTGGTCGAGATATCCTTCGCACAGTGCCATCCACAAACCCAAAACAATTTTGCAGAGGGGCACCACGTTGATGTACTGCTAGGGCATAGTTGTGCAGTTGGTCTGGAGAAAGAAAAGGCTGATCCCAACTTTCAAGACGATGGTGGTGAGTCTCGTAGATAGTGTCCAACTCAGATGGACTTCGCCCGAACCGATGTGCCATATCTGTGTACCTACAAGGGCTCCATTCCATTGCAGACTGTACCTTGCTGGCAGACGACTTGCTCGGGGATTTGTAGACATCTCATAAGCGATGGCAAATCATTTTTCTCGTCTTGACCACATCGTCCCAAGTTTCCAAATCAAACTCCTTAAATTTCCAATGTGGAAAAAGCGGCTTGGACCAATTGTAATCGTAGAGTATTAAGGAAAATTCTTCGTCGTCGATCACATTTTCAGCATATGAAGCATCCCAGACAGCTTGAAGACCACCAACCGCCATGATTTTGCTTACACAAAACTTCAGTCACAGAATAGATAAAAACATCACGACATCATGACAATAGCACAATAAATATAACGACACAAATTTATTTTGTTTAACTATGGTTTGACCTCATTTTGATAAACTAAAAATATTATGAAAGAAATAAGTCACTTATCGAGCAATGACACCACATGGCACATGCGAAGACCAAAGACGAATTGCGATCAAGTTATCACCATTATATTTCTTATTCAGCACGTTTGTCTATAAAGCCGCATTGAGCGATCACATGACAACGAGGATTATTCGAAGCCTCGGAAACTTTTAGTTCTCCATCCGTTTGAAAAAATAATTATTAGTAACCACTGATCAATTAGCAAAATAGCAAGTTCGATAACATAAATACAGCGTCGTCTTGCTTTTCTAAATCACATTTCACTCACAACAATTAGTCACCGGAGTCGAGGTGACTATCGGTAAATACACCGATAGTCACCGAGATTAATTGAGGTGACTAATTATTTTAGTATAATTTCAGAGGTTGATAAAAAACCAAAGTAAATAGCGTAATAATGCAATTTGATATTTGCGCTCATGTCAGTTCAAATAGCCTTTTCTCCCTTGCTATTCTATACCATGTTTTCTAATTCACAAATGTTGTACATAATTTAACACTCTATCTAACTGTAAAAGTTTCGTGAAAGGCACAAACCTACAGACGATTCAGGGGTTTACTTATACTTTAAACACGCGGTATCCGGTGGCTCAACTGCAATGAAGATATATCCCAATACGGCTGTTAGCCGTTAAATTCTATATTTCCGACAAAGTTTTTGACTAAAACACTATGATTTTTCAGGGTTCTATTCTATACGACTTTTGTCGAGAATTTAACGCTCTATATCTAACTGTACAAGTTTCGTGCGGAATGGCCAGGGGCGGCGTGGCCCACCGGGAGACCGGGAAATTTCCCGGTGGGCCCCAAGGATTTCTAGGCTGGTGGGCCCCATTTGCCCCTAGAATTCTAGCTGGTGGGCCCTAAAAATTTGAAGAAAGATGGGCCCCGATGATGTGTAAAACGGCCCTGGAGTAAAGCGTTCGGTCGTGTGCGAAAGCGCGTTTGCGCGTAAACGTGTATAGTTGTGAAATTTAAAACTGCTGTGTGCTCAGTGCTGGAGGCCCTGCAGGTTGCCAATTATATTTCACTGACGAGTAACGATGCTAAGTCATGGCTCCAACTATTGGCCAGCTAGGGCCCCGAACCCTGCAGTACCCGTCAAGCATATACTTCCGGTCTGAGTAACAGAGTTCACATTATTTCATTGCGCATTTGCGCGTATTGAAGCCATAAATATGCCGTAGTCATTGACTGTAAATGGCTGACAAAAGAGCGCATAGTACGCGTGATTCTGGGAATGTTCTTCCTAAGAAAAAACATAAAAGTGGGTCTCAAAAGCGACGAGAACAAGAAACAAAGCTCTTATTTGAAAGGTTATATTACGGTTATTACGGTATATAATTTGTATGAAACCTGAGCGAAGTTGTGCCGCGGGCGCAAGTCTTCGGTAGTGTCCGCCCAAATGCCGGGTAGAATTTCAAATTTCAATCATCTGACATATGTGTGAATTTCATCTCGTGCGCTATTACACTATTACGCTATTGGAAGTTAAGACAGAATGACAGATTATCGAAAATGACGAGTCTTGTTTACGTGCTCGTTGAAAATGCGCAATGACGAAATAAATAAGTCTGACCTAGTGACATTTTGTGTAGAAATCCAACCTCCGCTTGGCCCAGGTGACGAGCTAACAACAGCTAACACGTTAGGAATTCTGCCAACTTCAAATGATGAACTTGAGGAAATTGATGGCGATGCAGTATCGAAAGTCAACGAAGTGTTCTCTAGCTCAAATCAACCCGAACAAACTATTTCCACCATCACGGAAGAAATCATTCCAGCAAGACCATCAATCGAAGAGAGCTCGTGCGGAAACATGCTCGCGTTGAAGAAATGTTCAAAAAGCCAACGTTCAGTCAGCTTGAACAGTTTTTCAAATTTCATCCTCAGCCCCCTACCGCAAAGATTTCATTTGACGTCAATCGAGCGTTTAACAGAACGACGAGAACGGGTGCAAAGTTATCTAGGCATTGGTTAACTTTTGACGATGCTGAAAAAAAAATTACACTGCAGCCTTTGTTTAGCTTACTCGAATTGCGCAGGTTGTTTTACAACTGGCCTTGCCGATTTCACATAGCTTGAACAGTACAGCGTACTCAGAGTTGTACACTGTCTATCATTTTCTCTTAACATTGGCCATCACCCAAGTCGAGTGTGAAAGATCGTTTTCTAAGTTAAAGTTGATCAAGACAAGGCTGCGATCATCTCTGAGCCAAGAAAATTTGGAGAGCTTGATGTTGATGAGCGTGGAAACTGATATTTTAAATAGAGTTTCGCTCGATAAAGTTGTCGATATGCTAGCATCCACGTCAACGGAGTTAAAAAGACTATTAATTGTGTAAATAAATGTAATCGATTTGTAATTCCAACACGGCCTACGCAGCACAATATTTTTTATTGTAGTATTGTATATTCGAACTAATTGGGATATTTCAAAACTAAAGGAAAAATGATAGAATACCTCAATACCCGTCCACTTTTGAAACCACATTGAAAGACAAAAATACAAGCCAGGATGCTTTAATATTGGATGTATTTGTTGTTTCTTATCAAATTGAACGGGATTTTTTTTGTAGAACGAGGGCATTGTAATTTTAAAAGATGAAATTTCCGAAATTTGAGCATGATATTAACCATAACAGATATGCAAATAGTAAAAGTGGACGGGTATTCTATAATTTTACCAAACTAAACTTTTTATTATCTACCATTATCTATATTGAGCTATAGAGTACATGCACATGCTTGAAATATTAGAGTGAATATTACTAGAGACGCACATGCCATTATGTAATCACACTAAATACAGTTTCTTCTAGGTTTTTAGCTTAATGAAGATAAAGTTTCTGCATTCTCATTTACACTTTATCCTTTTTTATTGGTAGCTGTTTCCACACCCCAATTTTACACCCCCCCCCTAAAAGTGGGCCCCTAGCATATCATTTCCCGGGCCCTATTTGAGAGCCACACTGCCCCTGAATAGCACTCAATTCACAGTCACAGCAGCAAGCTTGTTGCAATTGCTCAGTATATTATAAGTATATTACATGTACGTGTACTTATGTCTTTGGAAATGTTTCACAGAGAAATAAAAGATATTTTAAGATTTTCCCTTGTAGTAGGGTGTTGCAATAATATTTGTTTAACTGTAATTGAAATGCCAATATTCAGAAGTCGGTGGAAGATTCAAGATTATTGTTAATATAGATTTAACAATTACCTGACTTTTTATGTGGGAGTTAGAAGTGAGAAGTGCATGTATAAAGTGGCAAAAAACAAGTTGACACATACGTTTTAATAATGACTTCAATACTGACCGTCTGTCCCTCAGAGATATATTCGTGATTATCGTGATATATTCTAAAATATACAGTATTTAAAACAGAAGTGACAGTACATACCTCAATCTCGTCAAGCTAATTCGGATCTGCTTCAGTTTTTTTCTTTCTTCACTTTGTAAGAATATTCCTGGTAGAGCTTATCCTTTGTTTAACAATACAAAATGTTTGGCCTGGCACGCTTTGCGACCGCCATGCGGAATATCATATTAGTGTTTATTGGTGATAATTCAGTGAACTCTATATAAAGACTGGAACGATACCTCCATAAGGTCGGCCCTATGATTGGATGAAGCCAAACTTCCGGCTGCTGGGGGCAATTATGAACGTCTGACCAACGTCCAAGGAGCGGTAGAAAACAGACAATGGCCCAGCGAGAGTTGTTTATTTTTTTGTAGTTGAACTTCATTTGAATTGATATAACGAAGGCAGTATATATTAGAATCATTGTCCTTTCTGTCTGAGGTATGTTTGCTGGCAAAAATAGATTGAAGCAGGAAATATATTGTCAAACGAAAGCAAAATCTTGCTTGGATTGATGGAAACTCCTGACGAAAATTCAGGTTATATTTAGTATTTATTCGTCTTTATTTTATGAATTCTTGCAACCCTATCAAGCTGTGCCTTTGCTCTTATGAATAGTCTCCTCATACCTTTTGAATCATTGTAAGACCACATATATTTTATCTTTGATGCCCTTAAAACACTGTCGGTTCGTATTTCTGTGTTTTGTTTCGATTTTTTGACTGTTCAGAAAATTTTATGTTTTTTATTGATCATGTCAGCATCCATATGCTCGACAGATTATAGCCACTAGATTTCAGTAGGCCTTAGCCTGATTAATGCTATCTTTATTTGATTCAAGATAGTTTATAGACCTTTTTCTGGACTTTTGATACCTCAACTGGCTCAACACTTGGAGCTGACAAAACAATCAAGAGATCCGCGCGGTTTTCGGACTCAAAATGTGTTTTTTGTCAAATATTCAAGCTACCTTTTTGTTTCTAAAAGTCTTTAGAAGAAGTATATATTACTGTAGCATGTTTGCATTTCTTTGTAATTGGTTCATAACAAAATATAACTTAAAAATAAAGATTTTCTTGCATATAAAGAGGACTGGGGCCGCCCTGCATGTCAGCCTCCATGACGGCTTCAAAATTTGGTTTGTAGGTATCGTTCCAGTCCTTATATAGAGTTCACTGTGATAATTAGATTTTACGCTGACCGATCACACAGAAGGCGCGGCAATTAGCAAATCTGACAAATTGGGCGAAATAGTTTGGTATGAATATTGTAATGACTGGATTTCATCTCCGAAACATGAAGATTTAATACCAAGTACTAAATATAGCCAATCAATATTTGTAACCAAACAATTGTAATTTTGTATAGTATCCTAGTTTATTAATATTTCAAATTTTAATTTTATAATTAATTGTTCTTGAAAGTTCAAATCAGAAGTGGATCATGTTTAAGCTTATTTGATGACTGAAGTGGTCTGAGTACATCTCCCTCACATTGTAGTTTTTATTCATGCACAATTACTGAATTACAAGTGAGTGCATATTAATTTGGTGTTGCATGAAAATTGTTTGTGAATAATAATAGTCTTTGCAATTATTTTTTAATTTATTGCATGTATGTTAAGGACTTGTGTACATTAAGGGCCATTAAGGCTCAAAACAATGTTTAACACTATTTACTAATGCCAGTCAAATGGTGTATATTTCTACAGCCTCTGGTTTAAGGTGTTATCACAACTTTTGTGGATAGATCATCTTAATTTTCATTGATAATTAGATGAAAAGGAAACTATATGCAGGGGTCACCACATTGAGTGGGTATCTCCCCCAAACTATATTTTTTTGAAAATTAGCGTGGGTTATCTCCCTGATACTAAAAAAGTGTAAATATAAAAATATGGGGTGACCATGACTTAAATTAAATAATTATAACTATAAAAATATGCGGTCACTACTTAATGTGGGATCTCCCCGAAAATATGATATATTTTTGGAAAGATTGCACATTTAGTTGTGACCCCATATTTTTATAGTTATATTTATTTAAGTCATGGTGACCCCATATTTTTATATTTTATATTTACACTTTTTTAGTATTGGGGTATTACCCACCCTAATTTTGCAAAAAATTATAGTTTCAGGGAGATTAACCCACTCAATGTGGTGACCCCATATAGTTTCCTTTTCATCTTATTTTTTATTTTATTTCTAGAGATACAGTGCATGTATATCCACAAAAGTTGTGATAAGTAACCTCAATTTATGATAGAGAACTTGGCTGGTTTACACTTTAAACCAGAGGATATATAATAAATATACATATATTATATCACAGTCAGGAGATGGATGTGGGATATAACACACTGCTAATTACACATGTTCAGAAATGATATATTATCTATTTACATGCAGTTTGCATTGCACAGATTAACTGGTGAAAATGATGATCATAGTGCATGCAGTGTCTGGCCACTATCAGCAACTGCAGGGTTAATCAACCTCAAGGATTTAGACATGAAGAAAAAGGAATAAAAGTCTCCTCGGACTGTGATGTTTATATATACCTTTTGGATGTGCTGGCTCACCCATCCAAGCTAGACTGTTCTGATGAGTCCCAAGATAACGAAACAGCTGTCCACAGTTGCTGATGGTGGCCAGACAGTGCACTTATGATCGTCATTTTCACCAGTTAATCTGTGCAATGCAGACTGCATGTAATCTGTATATATATATATCTGAATGTATTTCACCGATGCTGTCCCACATGCGGTTGTCACCGACGATCGCATGTGTATAAGTAATTGATGAAATTCATTCAGATTGTTCCAAGTTACACTGATGAGCTGTTGTACAGCGAAACACCGTGTCTGTAGATTGAACTATGTACGCTCCTTCACTTCGGTGTTGTTGAGCACTCTGCGAAGTTGCCGTGGGTACCTATTAGCGATAATGCAACGCTCACTACCCTTGTGGAAGTTTGAGCACTCTGGGCCCATGCGCACTTCACGCTATCTGAATGTATTTCACCGATGCTGTCCCACATGCGGTTGTCACCGACGATCGCATGTGTATAAGTAATTGATGAAATTCATTCAGATTGTTCCAAGCTACACTGATGAGCTGTTGTACAGCGAAACACCGTGTCTGTAGGTTGAACTATGTACGCTCCTTCACTTCGGTGTTGTTGAGCACTCTGCGAAGTTGCCGTGGGTACCTATTAGCGATAATGCAACGCTCACTACCCTTGTGGAAGTTTGAGCACTCTGGGCCCATGCGCACTTCACGCTATCTGAATGTATTTCACCGATGCTGTCCCACATGCGGTTGTCACCGACGATCGCATGTGTATAAGTAATTGATGAAATTCATTCAGATTGTTCCAAGCTACACTGATGAGCTGTTGTACAGCGAAACACCGTGTCTGTAGATTGAACTATATATATATATATATATACACTCTGAAGAAATACATACTCTGTATGAAATATATACTGTTTTTAATTGTGACATTAAGATATATCAGGGGGGCTAAAGCCCCTCAGCTCCCACATACTCTATGCCTATGATATGTACAGGGCCGTCGAGAGCCAGAACGGGCCCCGGGTCATAATTTGCGTGCGGGCCCCCCTCCGATATTTTTAGTTTCAATAGCGTTATTGTGAAGTGAACAAACCAAACGCAAACCATCGCATTCGCATTTTCTTTGGTGATTTATTCACTTATAAAATACGTTACGTACAAAAACTGTCAAAAAGCAGATAATATAGTCTCTGAATCTTTGTCATTTCTAATACTACTTTCTTCAGTTATTGCAGTTAATATACTTTGTAGGCTTGGTTAACGTTCGCAAAAAAGCTTTGCTTGCCTTCTTAACAACAGTCAAAAACATAAAAAGCAAATATTAAAAATAAACAGATTACAGTTTGTACAATACTACGGTCTTGAAACGTCAGTGTAGTTTTAGCAAGAAGCTTTGCGTGCCTTCTTGACAGCAAAGTCACTGATAATGTCTTGAAAGTCAATACGCTTTGCAAGTTCAGCCTCGATGCTCAACATTGCGAGATCGTTCAGTCTTCCTTGACCCATAGTGCTTCTCAAAAAGTTCTTGATGAGTTTCAGCTTACTAAACGAACGTTCAGCGGAGGCTACGGTAACGGGCAAGGTGCAGAACATCCTCAACGCAGTACAGACATTGCAGAAGATCTCGTCCAACTTGAAATTTCTGATAGTGTTCAAAAGCTTAAGAGGACCCAAAGATTCTTTTCCAAAATTAGCGCTATGGATGGCTTTAAGATGTAGCATCTTTTCTCCCAACTCGTTTTGGGAAATATCATCGGGATACTTCTTTCCCAAAACTTCACAAGCCTGAAGAATTTGGTCTTCCGATAGTTGCAAATACTGCCAAAGAAAGCAATAGAGATCATTGATGCTGTTTGCGGAATCGTAGCGTGTTGTTAAGCCTGCTATTACAGAATCCACGATGACGTAAAATACATTCTGCTTGAATGCACGCTCCTCTTCGCTCTCAGCACTTCGATCATCAGTAGTTGATTCCTCCATTTCCTCATCTTGAGGTCCGTTGAAAAAAGCTGCTCTTCGCCTTCTTTTGTGCTTTGATGGAAATTCTGTTGAAATGTTCGCAGCATTGGCCACTAATTTACATTCCTTTAAAACCAAAGGCCATTTCTCGCGCAGCTCTTTAAGGTCTTTAAGTAGACTCTTTAAGTTTGACACTTCGACATCAATTGTTGCTTTCCTTGCTTGGATGATTTGGTTCCTTTGGTCAATAGCTACTAGGACTTTTAACCACACGGAAGACATTACAAGGCAGGTGAACGATGACACGTACTTTATGGACCCATTTACATCTGTTGCTGTCTTCGGAGTAAGATTCAGAGACAGGAGCTCTTGTAGTGCCAGTTTTAGGCCAGGTAGATGAGCTGCGAATGGTCGGACACTAGCAACACGATCCGTCCATCTTGTGCCAGACAAGCCATGCAGAGAGCATGCGATGTGACGTTGTAAAATCTGCCATCGTTGAGGACTACTGGAAAAAAGGTTGTAGACTGTTTGAACCATGCCAAAGTAGGTAACAGCCACGGTGCAGCTTGCAGCAGAATCCGCTCCACACAGATTTAATGAATGGCAGCCACAAGGAGAGTATAAGCACAAGGGGTTGATGGTAAGGATATGCTGTTGAGCACCGTTGTATTTGCCAGACATATTTGCAGCGTTGTCGTAGCCTTGCCCACGACAATCAGCGATTGGTATGCCATATCCATTCAGTGTTTCCAGGATTAGATTGGCAATCTCAATCCCCGTTTTATGGCAGCAATCAACGAAGGCCAAAAAGCGTTCTCGGACCACGTAACTCTCGTTCTCTCTTGTCAGGTATCTCAGGATGAATGTCGTTTGTTCTATATGGCTAGCATCTGGGGTGGCATCAGCCATGACGGAGTAGTACTTTGCATGCTCTCGTTCATCCAAAACGTATCTCCTAACATTAGCAGCACAGAAGCCAATGAACTCATTTTGCGATTCTGGTGAAAGGTAGTGAGCTTGCAATCGTTCTCCTTTTTGTTGCGCTACTTTGACTTTGGTGACGTGCTCTTCTAGTAGAGGGTCATAATGTGCTAGGAGTTCTAACAAACCAAGAACATTACCATTGTGAACGTCGCCAATCTTGAGCGATGATCCACGAAATGCAAGTCCTCTTTCTCCAAGAAAAACAACTACGTCAATTATTCGCGTGAGCAACTTCTTCCATTTTGCAGCTTCAGACAAAATGTTCTCTTCGATGATGACATCTATGCCGGCATCGTTTTCCAAGCGTCTTTGAAGTTCACGCCAGGACAAGTAGCATTTCCTATGCGAATCACTCTTCTCATGCTCAGGAAGTCTTTCCCATAGTTTCTTCCATTTCCTCTCACCCGGAGATGCTAACGACGACTGTGTTGGCTGATCGATTGTATGGGAAAACAGTCTACATGGCAAACAATAAATTGCCTCTCTTTTAGGGCTAAAAACGATCCAACTTCGACTGCTTGTTTCACCATTTTGTTTCCTGACTTTGAGGGCAGAGGTAGGGAATTTATTACCAACAACATCGCATGGAAATTGACTTGGATGAGGAATATGACCAGCCCTGACAATTTCCTCCAATTCATTTGGTGTTGGAGATCCAGTTAAGGTTCCAACATCAAAACTGAATCGTGCAATGGGTGCAGACTTTATACTGTCCTCTTCACAGCCACAGGTGGTCAAGTGACGCTTCTCGCTGTCGTCGTCATCATCAACATCAGCCTCATCTTCTACATCAGCATCCGCGGCATGGTAAGCGTCAGAATCGGTTATTTCCACTTCGCTTGTTTCAGTTGTTTGTCGTCGTGGTTCAATGACTACAGTTTGCGCGGGGATGTCTTGCGACGCTTGTTCAAGCTCCCCTTCTGACCCTGATTCAGCGTTGTCTTTGAATGCGCCAACATCAAACAAGGTACGAGAGCCTTTCTTTTCTGCATTAACCCGTTGTTGTTTCTCTCGCCTTTTTATGGCACCAGATTTATGTTGATAGGAGGACATCACACTGATGAGTGATCACATCGACGATCGAATGGATCGATTACATTGCTGAAAAAGTTCTGAGGCCGGTTGTGGTTCACTGATTCTCAAATAAACAAATGAAATATAATATACCCAGACAAAGAGACAG
This sequence comes from Paragorgia papillata, assembly GCA_035771165.1. Taxonomy (NCBI): domain Eukaryota; kingdom Metazoa; phylum Cnidaria; class Anthozoa; order Scleralcyonacea; family Coralliidae; genus Paragorgia; species Paragorgia papillata. The sequence continues at coordinate 10,074,336 of JAWNZC010000322.1, read as the reverse complement.
CCCGGAAGCAGACGAAATAGTTGCGTGTTGCGTCTTATTTTTAAATAACAATTAAATTACGTGTAAGATGTAGACTACTGACTACACAGCCGGTTTTCCCAAGTTTTTTTTTAAATTTTGTATAGTTGAATCTGAAAAACTTAAAACGTATCTTAAATTCAAAGAAAGTCAACAACCTAGGGATGGAACTGTTTATCGCTCCCTGATTTAATTTGGACTTGTTTGTCTGTTTGATGCGTGAATACGGCAATCTTGAAATTTGAACCTTTGAGAGTGAGTTGTGTTATGCAGATTCAAAGTTCAAGTAATCAAATCCAACTAAAGTTAGCTTATCACTGAGGCGGTGGGGCCCTACGTTTTGCCTTGACTTGTCTACTAGTTACTCTGTCCAGAAAGCTGAAAGCAGCTACAAAATATTTCCGTTGACGTAAATTTTATGTCCCCGAACATTTTGCTAGGCTGGGACTGGGGCCCGTAACTCCGTTAGTTTTGACAAAATATTATATTATTATTACGAATACTAAGCCAGGACCAGAAAGTTTCCCCGCAATGATCAACTTACTATACCAAGGTTTTGCTGGGCCCCAGCGGTAAGTTTTTGATAATTAATGTTATAATATATGATATATCTTCATAGACTGAATTTTTTGCGGGCCCCTTCGGGCCCCGGGCCCCGGGGTAATTACCCCGCCTACCCCCCCCCCCCCCCCCCCCCCTCTCGACGCTACTGGATATGTACTCTCCATACAAATATTATACAGCTACTTTTACATGGACAAATCTTCTAAGGTGGCTCCATACAGTTTCTTGAAAAATGGAAAATACAAGTTTGAGAGTCCAAAACACATGCATAAACAATTTGGAAAAAGATTAAAACTAAATGTTATACATAGTTATAACGGTCTAACAATAAAAAACTGTTACCAAATAAATAGTTGATATGGTAACAATGACGTTTCAAAATGGCTGCCAACAACCCTTTAAACTAATTTAATTCGGAAAAAACCTTGGTGACCCCCATATATTTTTTTCATTAATACTTCTCTTGAAGTATGAGTAATCAATAGGCTGATCGATCGTAAAACAATTCTGTAGATCCAATTTTTTTAAAAATTAACAAACATGGTTTTTCCGAGAAAAGAAATTATTCCTTCCACAGAATTTTTTTTAAATCGGCCTATGTATTACTAATACTTTAAGAAAAGTTTAATGATAAAAAAATTGGGGGTCATCGTTTTTTCGAATGAAATTAGTTTGAAGTGTAATTGGCAGCCATTTTGAAACGTCATTGTTGCCATAGCAACAACTGTTGCAATTGCTATTTATTTGGTATGTGTAACATTTAGTTTTATTCTTTTTCCAAATTGTTTATGCATGTGTTTTGGCTCTCAAACTTGTATTTTCCATTTTTCAAGAACTGCGCAATTTGGAGCCACCTCAATAAAAATATTCAATTGAAAATTCTAAGAAAATTATGAACACAAAACCGGAACACTTTGCATATAGTGTCCAGAATGATAAACTCAAAGAAAATATTTAAAATAACATATTTAAGTTTTATTTACAATATTTAACATACTGAACCAATTTTTAGTGATCTTAAAATATTAAACATCTATAAAATCAATGATTATCTAATTATAGCTTATTCATGTTTCGTTATCATATTAAGGATTTACCAGAAATATTCACTAATTATTTTGTAGCAAATAATCAAATTTATCATCATTATTAACATAAGAAATGCATTAAAACTACATAAGCCTTATAAACGAACCAATTATCTAAAACATGCTCTTTCTAACATTTGAAATTTAATGAAAAATACTAAAAAAATTTATAGGAGATATTTTTTTGTTTCTCTTTTAAATGTTATAAGATTTAATATTTTTTTACACGTACAGTACTTATATACTGTACATTTACAATACTTTCTTTTTGTTTGTATATAGTTTGTACTGTTCTCTCATTGGCTGGGGTACTCACTGCCTATTGGTAACAGACCAGTATAAATAGTGAAAGGAATCAATTTTCAAATTCAAACAATGATGGAAAATACTCGTATGCCATTTAGTCACAAGTCGAACTGTCATAGGATTACTGAAACTGTGGTTGGCAGCTCACTGTGTCTTTAATATCCGATATGACAAAGAAACACTTAATACTGCACTACTTCTGGAGGATGCTGTTTTTGATGGGGGTAAGTGACAAAATAGTATCCGACGTATTCAACAAGAAAATGCCCCCAAATCAACGAAGGCTGCCAGGCCAAACAAACTCCAACATTTTACGGACGCCTAAAATTGGCAGGATTGAACTTTGACATTTGAAAAACATCTGCCTTGCATTGTGTTCCAGAACTATAGATCAGTATAAGATTAATAGATGAATATTGTTTGCTGCTTATTTGATTCAAAACCTCCATTCTGTTTTGTGTGTTTAAGAATTTAGAAGCGGAACACGCCTTCGAACGAAACACGTCGGGTTACAACATGTCTGTGGTGCAGAATACGCCTTCAGAGATCGGCAACACCAGAATTGGTAAAATTCCCCGACCTGTGAAGATGGAACACACTAAGCGTGTACCACAGTGAACACGCTTTTCAATGCGGAACACGCTTGCAAAGGCAGGACACGGTTCTCAAGGTTTTGCAACACGCTAAATTTTCGGAAGCAACAACACACAAGGTGTGTCAATTTGAAGCACGGAAAACGTGTTGTTCTTGAACACGCCATTTTGTCCCCTATAGTAACACGCCTGTGGAGTAAGCGTGTTCAAGGCGTGTTCCAAGCGTGTTCAATGTTTTTATAACACGGCTTCGTGTTTTTTAAACACACCAAACGTTTGCAACACACTAACCGTGTACAACACGCTTCTAGCGTGTTGTTACACGTGGAAATACCGTGTTGCTACAACAACATGGCCATAACGTGTTCCAAGAATAACAACACACCATGCACCGTGTTCAACACACTTTTGGACAAAATAGTGTGTTCTAACAACACGTTTCGGTTTTCTAGTGTGTGTATCAAGTCATTTTCAAATTTTGAATCTCAAGTGTGCCATTCGTTTCGATCAGATCGAAAACTTTCAATCTTCTTCATGACCAACCTCGTACCCAGGGCCTTCTCAAAATGGCGGGGCGGAGGAGAAGACCCCACTGACCTATATATATAACTGGACTGCGGGTGCTGGCAAAAAATGTGTCCCCATTTTCACTTTCAAAATGGCGACATTTAGTGAGGTTATGTAATAACCAAGGTTAATAGCTAGGTAACCATGCGTGACGTATAAAAGGTTGGTGTAGGGTGTCAGTCGAGGGCATGGCTAAAAGACTGGTAAAGCGCGTGACCTAATCATTAGCGCACTTGCACATCAAGTAATCGGACGTACGTTGGAAAATTAGAGAAAAATCTTGTTTTTAATCTTACACTGTCGACAAGCGAGGAGATAACAGAAAACGAAGGTCATTCGAGATCCCGAGAATCGACTTCGACCACGGACACCCAAGTTAACTGGGGGAGCTGCATTTCGGTCTCAGGGATTCTTGGCCGGTCTTCAAGCAGCCATGAGTGAAGCACTGCGCCAAAACGCAAGTATATAGCATCCTAGGGTAGTAGGAACAACTAACGCTTGGAACAACTTGGTGAATCCAGTCCCTACCAAACCCATACCATCAAAAACACCGGCTCCTAATCAACCAAGCACCACCGCCGAGAATCGATGATCCAGCCCAAGGCCCAGGTATGTTTACAGCTCCTAGTTTTCTACCAGTTGTCGGTTGTGATCCTAAGCATGAACCCACCTTGACCCAGGCGCACTCGCGCGCTTTCTACTACTATCCATAAAAAAAGGGAGTGCTAGTAGGTCGAGAAAGTATTGATCGCGTCTTTTCATGCCAAAGATATATCGATCAGCGGGGCGCATAGGAATAATACGATAAGGGTTCTTGATATCGACTTGGCCCATTTTTTAGCGCGCCATACTTTACCAGCCCTCACGATCATGTTAATTGCGTAGCTAACCGTACTGTACGAGACTGGAAATTCGCTTTTGAGAATACACTTAATACACCGTCATTGACGCTGGGGTCCAAAAGCAAAGATAAATCTAAAATAAGCCGCCAGGCATTTGGTTTGTTTTTCTTTGGTATAACGCCAAATCGGCTTATCTGCAGTTAAGAAACAGGTGGGATTGTTACAGAGCCAAAAACACTCCCCGGTATTTCTACGGTAAGATACTGGTCGACAACTTCGTGGTGATCGTGTGTAGAAGGACAGTTTGCTTTAGCTGATTTAGTTGAACATTGTCGGAGTGAAAACCAATAGGAAATCAATCACTATAAATACTCACACAATCCCGTGATAAGTTAGTTCACTTTTGAGCGATCAGGATGTCCCAGTAATTTCATTTTCAAGCTATCAATATTAATCCCTGCCAACGTGTTCGTGTTAAGCGTGATTTGATTAACAGGATGAAATGGCTTAATAGAGGAAATGAAGAGTTCAATTTCGGAGTTGGATGACAGGGGCATCGATCTTCGGTCACGGAATTGACGTTCGGGAGATCGCTTGCGTTTCTGAATACTCGAGGCGAACGGGTTCTTTGTTCGGCGGTGGGGGCCTTCGCATCCAATGACGTTGCATGCATGGCGATAGCCTGGTTCCAAGACAGGCAAATCTGCGTGGAGTTACAAAAGCCCCCCCCCCCCCCCCCCCCCGGGCCTCTTGGCGAAGTGGTCGTATGAAGACGTGCGATTGATTGTGGCTGCGTGGTAGTTCATATAGTTGTAATGGTCAGATCTCTTCTGACTCCAATCGCGCAAGTTGTTAGCTTCGGCTTCTCGTCGAAAGGCACGGTCGTAGTTGTGCCATGCAATGCCTCCAAAGCGCTTGGTAAATCGCGTGCGCGATGAGACACATACGTGCAAACGACGGCGGAATAAGTGTTAAAACAGTCCACCCACGTTTATATGTCCGACACGTCATGCTTTTGCGGGGATATATTGGTCTTAGCGTTAGGGACGATTATGAAGCCTTCGATAGTGAAAGATGTTGATTCGGACCAGGGTTCTTCTAAGTTTTCGGGGATCAATTGGACATCTCCACGAACTTGTGAGATAAAATCTGCGACACCAATGTTGCCGGATTCGGTGCGCGACCAACTGACATGCGATCTTTATTAGACGATACATCACTTCTTTTTCAAGGCTTAGCGAAATCAACACGTAGAGCATACACCGCCTTTCAACAGCGCCCTATAGGCTTCTGCTATTGGAGTCAACAACTCAATGACAACGGTTCTACTCCACCCGAAAATGAACGAACTTTGATGTTGTTTGCAGCATATTTGTCGCGCACACTCAAAGCAACTTCTGTAAAAGTCTATTTCGCAGGCTTACGGTTAGACTTGCTCCAAGTCTGCCTCTTGTTGTTTCGAGACGTGTTTGTTTCAAGATGGGTTATGTTTTGATTTAAATACAACGGACGCGTTATTTTTTCGTCGGCTTGTCGTACTGGTTTATTCCGTTTTTCTGCGCTGCGGAGAGTTCACAACTAGGTCTTCGTCTTATGACTCCAAGATTCATTTATCTCGCGAAGGCGTTAAAATTGACAGACATATCACCCCACGGTAATATTTAATAGTATTATTACTAACAATAAAATCTTCAAAAAACAGATCAATTTCGCACAGGCCATACCTTGCGATACGTTTGCGCGGTTCGAGCCCTCATCATCGCGCAAATATAACATGGCCCTTGTTTGACACGGAAATGGGCTCCCTCTGAACCGAAACACGCTAACAATCTGGCTGTAAGATGACTAAGGGCTCGAAGGAAAGGAATGTACTCGGGACACAGTTTTCGTATTGGCGCCACGAAGAACGCTGCAAGCACAACCGTGCGCATTTCCCGACTATTTAATCAAGACACTAGGACGTTGGGTTTATAACTAGTGACGTGTACCAATTATATTTTCAAACACCGTCAGGGGTCTAAGAGAACGTGGCTGGCCGATTGCCTACACAGAGAAGTGAATTACATGTATCTACATGTACATATTACTTGGCTTTGTTTGTCGCGCGCTTTTAAGCTTACCTGGTGGTACAGTCTGTAGTCATCCAGCAGAGGTTTAGTACCATTTTTTGCCCGCGCTCGGGCATGGGATGGTCCAAGTTTGCGCGCGCTTTGAGCTTAGGCTGGTAGCTAATGCGGCTCTCGACCAACACGGGTTTTGTGCCTATTTATGTGCGCGCTCGAGTTAGGGGTGGATGCATATTTGCGCGCGCTTTGAGCATGGGCCAGTGCCTAACGCTGCTCTCCACCAACACGGGTTTGACGGACCTATTTCTGCGCGTGCTCGATTGTAGGCTGGTGCCCATTTGGCTCACATCTAACGAGAGTTTGATACCCAATTTTGCGCATAGGCTAGTGCCTAATTCTGCTCTCGACCAACACGGGTTTGACGGACCTATTTCTGCGCGTGCTCGATTGTAGGCTGGGGCCAATTTTGCTCACATCTAACGAGGGTTTGGTACCCAATTTTGCGCGCGCTCTGCTCTCGACCAACACGGATTGGAGAATTATTTCTGCGCGCGCTTGAGTGTGAGTTGGTGCCCATTTTGCTCACATATAACAAGGTTTGCGCGAGCTTTGAGCTTAGGCTAGTGCCTAATTCTGCTCTCGACCAACACAGTTTAAAGACCTGTTTCTGCGCGTGCTTGAGCGTGGGTTGGTGCCCATTTTGCTCACATCTAACGCCGAGGGTTTGGCACCCAATTTTGCGCGCGCTTTGAGCATAGGCTGGTGCCTAAGTCTGCTCTCGACCAACACGGATTGGAGACCTGTTTCTGCGCGCGCTTGAGCGTGGGTTGGTGCCCATTTTGCTCACATCTAACGAGGGTTTGGTACCCAATTGTGCGCGCGCTTTGAGCATAGGCTGGTGCCTAATTCTGCTCTCGACCAACACGGGTTGGAGACCTGTCTCTGCGCGCGCTTGAGCGTGGGTTGGTGCCCATTTTGCTCACATCTAACGCCGAGGGTTTGGCACCCAATTTTGCGCGCGCTTTGAGCATAGGCTGGTGCCTAATTCTGCTCTCGACCAACACGGATTGGAGACCTGTTTCTGCGCGCGCATTGGCATTCTGCTCACATCTAACTAGAGACCTGTACCCATGCCGTCTAGCATTTGAAAGCATGGGCATGGTAATACCCAAGTGATAAGTCAAGTTAGAAAATGGTACTTGGATGGGTAATGCTAAAGCATCACTCTTGGTTGGCAGTTCAAGATACCACCTGCATGGATCTTTCCTGAATCCAAGTACCACTACTCGTTTCCAGGCCACCTCGGTCTACAGCTTGCACCTAACCGTCCAAAATGGTAAGTAAGGTGAACGCAGATATTAATGGGTCCTTCTGCTAATGGTAGCGACCACTGACATGTACTTATCGCAGGAAAAAATAATATTTATCAGTAAATACAAAGCGATTTTCTTACTTTATTAATAACTCGTTCCTGTGCGAGGGCTTCCCTAGACGGGTGAATAAAATCGTCTGGCGTTGGCCAGAGTAAAATACTAAAGACCAATTCGGACAGGAAAGAGTTGGAGAGATAATAGTTTATAAATCGTTTCTGTCCGAGGGCTTTCCCAGAGGCGAATAAAATCGCCTGGCGTCAGCCAGAATAAAATACTAAAGACCAATTCGGACAGGAAACCGGGCTGACTCGTGTCACGAAATTCTTTCCTCGGGCACAAAAAAAGATTTTAATCAACGTTAGGATTAGTTTACATCTAAACTAAACCAAATCTTCTTTGTACATTTAGTTTATGCGAGTTTCAAAACCACAGTAAGATCCTAATCAATTGCGTGAGCCCAGCCGTAAACTGGGCTAGCCCGGATCATGTAAACAGGCCATAGTTTATAAATCGTTCCTGTCCGAGGGCAGAGGTGAATAAAATCATCTGGCGTTAGCCGGCAGAATAAAATACTAAAGACCAATTCGGACAGGAAAGAGTTAATGCATGCACGGTTGGTCTTTGTTAATTTCTTGTGGAACGACTCAAGAGGCTTGCTGGATTATTTGTCTGACCAAATAGGAATATCAGTAGAACATGATCTCGAGTTTGTGTAAACAAAATATTTCGGTGCAATCGGTGGTTTTTCCATGTATATTACTTATGTTTGTTGCTGAGCGGCGCGGGACGTTTTCATGATAAGAGTCTTATTGTAGTTCTGAACTACAATACTGATAATAATATTCCTAGACAATTATTACTGTTGTAGCTTTCTAGCAGTCTGAATTAAGGCTGGCGTACGGCACGAACACTTGGCAATAAAATAAAATAAACAAGACTGTCAATACACATATATGGTCATGGAAATCTACAAACATTTCGTTTTACGAGAAAATCGTAAAGAAGCGAGGCGTACCGAGTTCTTCTTAGAGTGTCCTTATCAACCTTTTCCAAGTGTTATTAATAGCAGACGAGAAACTCATCAGTTGTCAGGTGTTTTAAAATCCGGTAAACGACAAGTTCGTCCGTCTAATTTCCCGTTGTTAAAACAAGAAACCTGACGACAAACTATATCTGACTGGGACAGTGGAAGACCGTCAAAACCCGTCAGTCAGAAAGCGTTCATCTTCTATAAATAATTATGAAGACTTTATCGAGTTATAAATAACATAATTCGACTGGATGCCGAGAAAAATACAGGCAGTTTTAAAAACATGTGTCATCAGTCCGGTTCTTAGGTATCGGTCAGCGACCTTCACCATTAGCAAAAGGACCCATAAGTGCCGCCATTTTGAAAACGATTTTGGCGATACTTTTTCTAACTCAAAGATAATAGGAGCATATATATATATATATATATATATATATATATATAGGTCAGGTGGTCTTCCCCTCGCGCCATTTTGAAAGCAGAGAAGGCCCTGGGTACGAGGTTGAGATTTGACTTGAACACTCAATCCGCTTCATGTAAACAGGGGCTAAGGTGTCAGTATATGTTTTTGTAAATGAAGATGTAAACATTAGTTTCGTACATGCGCAACACGGACTGGACTGCACCTTAAACTCTTTATTGAGCTGCATGGTTAAAAATAGGTACGCAGTGCGTACATGTGACTACCGCTGTTAAGCACAGAAAGAGATATAGACTTAAGAAGCAATGCATGAAAATGCGTGAAAAGCACACACAGACACACACAAAAATGATAGTTATTTTAAGTCATTTTATACAATGTATTGCTAATTTGAACATGGCGCATTCTATACATACATCTTTACTGGCTGTTTCCAAAACATAAGCATATATTAGCATTATAAACATGCCCCCAAGTTTTACGTGAAGTGAACTTGTAAAATTCAGATTTTTGTACGAAGCCCAGATTGGAAAATCCTAGCTAGAGAACCACTCTAGTGGTGCTTTGAACAACCCAATTTAACTTTTATCCACTGAACAGCACTATCAGATACATAACTATTCAGTGGATACAATTTTATATTAGGTTGTTCAAAGCATGATTAGTGCTGTTCTTTAGCTATAGGACTTATCAACTAGATAAGCTATCTCGGTTTTGTACAACTCACCCCAGATCAACAAAATTGTGTTCCAAAACAACATTTTACCTGGCATAAATATGCTGTCAGTGGCATTCAAGTGTAATGCACATCACTAATATTTTGTGATTCTGCTAGTATTTTAAATAAGACAGTACATGCACAATACTCAGCATTGTAGTTTCAACAGATATATTTCTTCATTTCAATGCATTCAATACATTCAAGGCTTTAAATTTCCGAACAGTTCACAATAACTTTTCAACAATTTATCAAAATGTACAATTGAATGACATTTAGACACCAGATCATAGAATATTTTTGTACTTTCACAAGAGTCAGACTTCTGGTGTATCTACTATTCTGTGGTCAGACCACTGTAGCAACTCTAGTGTGCACAAACTTTGGTTTCTTAATTTCATTATACAAGATATTGAACAACACCTAAAACAAGTAAACAAAGCACCAAGTCAAGGTTTTGTAATGTCTATGTAACAGCCAACATATTTTGTCAGCATAAATTTCTTATATACATGTATATCAAGTATAAATACAGGGCACTGTGATATATACTTCTCAAGCTCATTAATAATTCATAAACCAAACACATAGGAAAATCATAAGCGGGACAAAGGTTTGATATGTGATCAAACACTTGGATAAATTAAGCCAACTTTTACCTCAAACGTATCTTAAAATACTGATTCATTTGACAACTGATTCATTTCCTGATTTGTTTGATCTTGAAACACTCGAAAGTTGTGTTTGATCAAATATCAAAACACTAGCTCGAAGTTGGTTAAAACACACTTCTCAGCACTCTTAAGCTTAGTGTATGATGTATACATCTCAAAGGCATTAATAATTCATGAGGAAAACACAAAGGAAATCAGCACCATGTCTGTGGTTTGGATATCGGAGGAAGAAATTACATAAATTAAGCAAACTTTTACCTTGATTTTCTCTTAAAATACTCATTTGTTTGAGATGCAATATCAAACACTCGGAGGAGTGTTTCTTCAGAATATCCAAACACTTCGAAGTTTGTTCAAAAACGTCGGCTTCGCCTCGGTTTTCAACAAACGTCTCAGTGTTTGGATATCCTGATGAAACACTCCTCCTCGTGTATGATATGTATAGGTAATAGCATGGTTTCAAGTGCAATTTGGAAACTGAAACATGCACGAGTGAGTTTTTCAAATACTGTCAAAATAGCACGAGTCCGAAGAACGAGTGCTATTTGAAGTATTTGAAAAACTCACGAGGCATAAAGAAGCTTCTGGTCTTCTTGTAGGTACTTCACTTGGCAATATTAAAGCATAACTAGCTTCAAATTTGAACAAATTATCCCCAAAACCGCCGAATTTTGGCCGCCATCTATGTTTGTTTTGTGTCGGGAAAAATCCACTGTACAATCAATTTGATTGGTTCTTAGTGATAACAGATTTTTGCACTGTGATTACAGATTTTTGCACTGTGATAACACAATTCTGCACTGTTGTTTGGGATTAACTGCACTAGAATCAGCCAATCACAGTCGAGATATTTTTTCATGTATATTATTAACAGTATTACATGTACATGCATGCATGCAGTAACATGACCAGTGAGCACAACACACAATTCAACCAAAATTAAACTTAAACTCATAAAGCGATTTTATTATTATAAATCTTATTATAAGACTTTGGTGTATATTGACAATTTCTTCCATAAAAGAAGAACAGCTTTGAAACAGGAGACAGTTGAAACTTCCCAAGGCCCAACTTCTAGCGAACTTTATAAGCTGAATATATTTGCTTTTGTTTCCGATCAAGTATTTATTGCTGCCGAGCGCTGCCTCGCAGCACACTAATCTTGGCTTGAGTCCCTGTGTCTGGTGTCCAGAACTCATTATCGAGTTATGTAAATTCCGTTGAGATGGATGTTAAGATTTATGACGTTTTGTGACGTAGCGTTTTACGGCCAATAAAAGCCTGCGGTCAGCGGTCAGCTTGTCGCCAAAAACAAACAGCTTGTCGACAAAACCCCCGACGATGAAAACCCCACCGACAAAAAATCCCAATTACCAAATTCAGACAAAAAAACCGCATTCAACTTTTTCAATTTTTTTTAATTGTCACAATAAGCTTTAAGTTATAATTTATTATAAGTTTAAATGTTGCCAATTGCTCGTTGACGATGATTTTCTCGCATTTTTGTTGCTTCTACTGTAAAGCCGTTGCCATCATGGTTATGATCCTGACTCGTACCTGCAGTCGTCTTTGTATCGTCTAAGATCTTGCCCGCCGCTAAATTCATAGGGGGGAATTTGCAGGCGCAACGGGAAACATGAGGTTAGTAAATTTCGTCACGGTGCATTATGGGAATGATCAAAGATTATGCTTGACATGACATGTGATGCGTCTATGTCAGTCCTAACTTTTCCATTGCAGGAAAGCGCTGCTCTCTTGGAACATTCCCACCGCTTAGTGCTGGACTTCTTCATGTACATATGACCGAATGACTTCCATGATTGAGAGTTAGTTTGTAACAGAATTGAGAATGTATAGCAGCTCTTTATAGAATTATGTGCATGTTATCTTTCAGGCGATGACCGATGAGCGTGATCCACAATTCCCATGTGGGTCATTTGACAACTGTTTGAGACGATGACTCATTTGTTGAGAACGCAACATCAAATCAGATGTTCGTAAATAGTGTCGCAACACCATACTTCTTCACTGAAAATAATTTGTAAAAGAAGAATGCAGGGTTTTTGTCTGAATTTAGTAATTTGGGGTTTTGTCGGTGGGGTTTTCGTCTGCGGGTTTTTTGTCGGTGGGGTTTTTGTCGGCGGGATTTTGTCATGTGGGGTTTTTGTCGGTATCCCGACCCGGGTAGGAGACGAGCGATGGTGCGGAACTTTGGTCAATTCCTTCATGTAAACACGGGTTGACTTGACCTGGGCTCGTGTAAAGTGTTGGCAATATGATAATTTGTGTTGAGAAAAGCTGACCTGGGTTGAGAAAAAAGCAGGCAACCCGGGTTCATGTAAACACGTCACGAAAAATTAATAACCAGGGATGGTGAGCTGACCCGGGCTGGCACTCAACCCGGGCTCGTGTAAAGGCCCCCTTAGTGGCTCCCGCTGACAGGTCAGCGGTATAGTCACAAAAAGGAGCACTTAGTTGTCGATGTTCCACTTCCATATATAATACCTTAAAATTTTTAAATCGTAAACCGGTCTAGATGAATTGAAGGATTGTGAATAAAAGAGCGGGTTACATGCAACCTATGCACTCGTAAGATGGTTTTATGCAACTTTTTGCATCATTATATATTTAATATATTCCATAGCTAAAAATACTCAGTTAAAGTCCCACTAAGTCTTAATTTCTTTTGAGAACTATCCAGTATATAGCCATCCACCATGCATAGTCAATACGTTTTTCCATGCTATCTTACTAAGATGTTACTGAGAACCAACCTAAAGAACCCGTCCCCGAGTATAATGTGTTTTATTCATGCTGCAAAATTCGCGTGACACGCGACCTGCCCTTGTAAGCTGAAAACAGCTTCTTAGTTCTTACGTAGTGCTAGCGCTGTTAAAATGTACATACGTGCTACTCAGTCCAAAATGCTGATCCTAATTGTCAAAACAGCTGCTGATAACTCGAGTACTTTAAAATATAACGACGAAAATATTATAACATTCATACAAAAAAACAGCGAGAACCCGCTGAACCGTAACAATTAAGCGTCCAAAAACTAAAAATAATCGGGTTTAGTTGAGAGATAAAAGAACTGTACTAATTGTTAAGGACTGATTGAAAGATAGTCAGGGTTTTTTAACTAAGCCGCTTACTTTAAGTAGTGAACTTAAAACGTGCGTGCAGCCGCCGCGTGTATATGTATACAATGACGGTGCGAAATATTTACATTTTTGTTTAACAAGAAGAATTTTTATTTTAATATGTTTGTAAATTTGTATCTTAAAATATTTGTATTTTAACGCAGGAAAATAATTCCTTCTAAACGAAAATTGAAGCTTAGACATATTTTGTCAAAGATTTATTTATCAAATATTTATTTTTTGTTATTTTTAAAACGTATTGACCTGCGCGACGTGACTTGTGTGACAAGGTGGAGCGGACATGCACGATATTGGCTGGACAGACGCTTTACTTTCGTCAGTTTGTTTGTAACTTTATAGTTTTAAATTTACTATATATACTGTAAGTTTTGCTAGAATTATCAGTACGCATGTTTTTACGAATTTTGGGAGTGCGCGACTTTGGCTTTAATAAGCATGTAGTTAATATATCTTAAACACGTAGCCTACACACTAAATTACTTTGGCAGCTGGGGCGGCATATGATAGGAAAGTTGTAAGACGTTGTAAGCTTAGGTTGCAGTCTAATGCACGGGAAAACAGTGAATTTGATTGAAAAAATAATTATGCTTTTTGGCATGTATTAATAAAAATATATTTCATTTTGTGATAGCAATTCAATGCTTTTTTGGAGTGTTTTTTAGTCTAACCCACGACTCTCTATCCAATATTCATGAGAAATTTAACTCTTTAAATACTTAGTAGGTGTCAAAACAGTTTTAATGCATGCTTTGCATATGTAATTATTGTTCAGAACATCTGCGTTATAGGACGTTCCACGACGCTTAATACAGAGTCCTAATATATACCGGAAAGGAAAGCTATATCAGAATCGTATGTTATTTGATTTATAATCATTGGTTTTCCTGTGGTGTAAAGAAAGACAAATTGCATGGTAAGAACTTTTGTATATCATTGCATGCTCAAATGCATGGTATAGTGCTACTCAAACTTATAAAATTTTCCGAAAAATTAAACTGATTAAACTGATAGCTTTTGCATGCATGGTTCGGAATTGAACAAATAATATAAGTAAATATAATAATATACGAAATAATATGGCAATAAACAAGGGAGGCATGGGTGGCATTGACACAACTACAAAATGTTAGCGCGCTGCCTCTCGTCGCTGATTCTAAGGCCGGTAGAATGGAGTAGGTGACCCACTTAGCTTCATCTGAGTAGAGTTGTTAGTTCTCTCCTGTTCCTCGAACGTTTTCTTCCAGATTCTCTATTTCCTCCCGCAAAATCAATACAATGGTTTATCTCTAGTTCAGAAATTCTACGAACTAGTGTCATCATGGGGAGAGGGCCATTGGGTTATCAATATCTTTAAAGACTGTCATATGTTTCTCTTAATAAATTTATAGTCGCTTTTTGTAGTAATATAATTAATTCCAAGAATATTCTCAATGCATCAAAACGCATGTAAATTTATTTCTCTAATTTTATTTCAGATATGATTGACCGAAAATATTGTATTCCGTTTCTATTGTTCGTTTTAATTCACCCAACATACAGCAAGCAATGTGATAATAGTACGGCAGGTATAAGAGTTGCGTGCGCTTTCTGTTTACACCCGTTCTTAAAATTACGCGACCCCGGATGTTGACATGTATGTGACGGTGATGTGAGTTTTATAGCAATTTGTTGTCACAAAATGGCGGATATCGATAAGAACTGAGTCAGAATACAATGAAATGAGGAAACGGAATGGCGAATTATTTAACTATATAGCAATCCATGGGAATGTTGAATACAATGACAAAGTAAGTTATATTCCAACATGTCGACTGCAATATTCGCGTAATTTTGAAAACGGGTGTAATAGCGCTAGCTGGTTTTTAACTTCTCAACCACTGATCTCTATACAACTGGATTGCTCGTTCGGCTCCAAAAATGAAGCCAGCAGAGATGACGAATTTGGAGTACCAAGATGTCCGCCACGGAAATTTTAGTATGTTTTCGAATCGTAGCACGAAAAAAGATGAAAAAAGCCACATTAAAAATATTTCTGCTACTGATATCAAACAAAGGGCACTGGAAAAGGTTTAGAAGCTTATTTTTTGCATTTGCTGGTATTATTAAGCAGTAAAACGTGTTATTTTGTATTTTTTACTCTGTTCGGTAATCGATAAATTTGCCTAATATAACAATAGAGGCATAAATATGTTTTTGGCCCGACTCAGGCTCATTTTAAAATTAGCTCTGAGAAGGGCCAAAAACATATTTATGCCCAATTAAAAACATCAACTCTATTACTATTATAATAATTTTAGTGGGCATTTAGAAGAAAATGAAAGACAGTATACGGTAAACAGTTTCTTGAACAGTGCCAACCCAGACATGGCCAGACATCCGCGTAAAATTTATTATCCGCTAGATACATTTCGCCGACACTTGTAGCTTTTTAAAAACTTTTCGTACAGATTTATTTACACGACCAGCAAGAACATATTCATAATAACCATTCTTTGTAATTTTGTAAAGCTCTGAGTTATAGTAAGATAAATATTAGCTTCAAGTAAACTAATTCGGGCAGTCGCTTCAGACACTAAACACATTTGAGCTTTTGTTTACAATCTTAAATTTCTCTTATGGACCTTACTCACCTTACGCTCTTATTACGCTTTACACTGACTTTCACGGTTATTTGTTGGCATAGGCAGCAAGAACATAATCAAAGTGAAGTTCTAGGCTATACTTTTCAAAATATTAGCTTTCGACTTAAACCGCATAACACTAGTCCAGGACGGCTTTAAAGATTTACATTCACGACCTCACTCCAAAATTAAGGATTATCCTTAATTGCCAACTCGCCTAGAATTAAGGATAATCCTTAATTTTAAATGAAAAGTCATCCACCATACCCCAAACCCAACCCCTAACCACAATCCGCCGGGAGCCCTCAACCTAATTACAACCCCCCGGAACCTAAACCTAATCACAACCCTCCGGAACCTAAACCTAATCACAACCCTCCGGAAAAATGTCCCGCCTCTCATACCCCGACATGTGTTCAAGTTTAACATCCCACTTGTGGGACAGATAAATTAAGGCCATGTCTTAATTTGAGCCCTATTTTACAATTAATTACAATTAATTACAATTAATTCCATTTTAGCCCGCCAAAATACACCACAATGCCCGATTAACGCCTACATACACCTTATACTTACCCATGTGGATGGTAAGGTGCAGACGGGGGAGTCAGGGGTCACCGGTTTACCATGAGCTTGTCATTACTTGGATTCAGGTCAGCAGTCCATGTTGTGATCTCCAGTCTTGACCTGACCACCACCGTCTGCACCTCTCACACTGATTTATCAGTGGAAATTATAGCCTGAATTGTCCGTAGGGAGGGATGGTGGGTAATTTAAGATTTTCCTTGCGACTCGTTACTGATAGACTGCTATCAACCTGATGTGCCGCTAAACGTGCAATGACTGAGCTCATGTGGCTCCACCTCATAAGTACTGATGTACTCTCTCCCAGGCCATGCGCGGTTCCTTTGTCGTTAACCTTGGTTATGTCATAACCTCATTTAACGCCTACATACACCTTATACTTACCCATGTGGATGGTAAGGTGCAGACGGGGGAGTCAGGGGTCACCGGTTTACCATGAGCTTGTCATTACTTGGATTCAGGTCAGCAGTCCATGTTGTGATCTCCAGTCTTGACCTGACCACCAAAACGTGATATCTCCTTATTGAGATATCACACATCCAAGTAATCTGCATAGTAACCCCCCAACTGCACGAGTCTGCACCAACCATCAGTCGCAATGTTGCATCATTCTGTGATATTGCAAATGCTGTATACCAGGGTCACCCCCAGTTACCAGGGTCACACCCAGTATGCTGTAGTCTGTTATATTGCAAATGCTGTATACCAGGGTCACACCCAGCATGCTGTAGTCTGTTATATTGCAAATGCTGTATACCAGGGTCACACCCAGTATGCTGTCGTCTGTCATATTGCAAAGGCTGTATACCAGGGTCACACCCAGTATGCTGTTATTGCTGTCATCTGTCATATTGCAATGCTATATACCAGGGTCACACCCAGTATGCTGTTATTGCTGTCATCTGTCATATTACAATGCTGTATACCAGGGTCACACCCAGTATGCTGTAGTCAGTCATATTGCAATGCTGTATACCAGGGTCACACCCAGTATGCTGTAGTCTGTCATATCGCAATACTGTATACCAGGGTCACACCAAGTATGCTGTAGTCTGTTATATTGCAAGTGCTGTATACCAGGGTCACACCCAGTATGCTGTCGTCTGTCATATTGCAAAGGCTGTATACCAGGGTCACACCCAGTATGCTGTTATTGCTGTCATCTGTCATATTGCAATGCTATATACCAGGGTCACACCCAGTATGCTGTTATTGCTGTCATCTGTCATATTACAATGCTGTATACCAGGGTCACACCCAGTATGCTGTAGTCAGTCATATTGCAATGCTGTATACCAGGGTCACGCCCAGTATGCTGTAGTCTGTCATATCGCAATACTGTATACCAGGGTCACACCCAGTATGCTGTAGTCTGTTATATTGCAAGTGCTGTATACCAGGGTCACACCCAGTATGCTGTAGTCAGTCATATTACCATGCTGTATACCAGGGTCACACCCAGTATGCTGTAGTCTGTCATATTGCAATACTGTATACCAGGGTCACACCCAGTATGCTGTAGTCTATTATATTACCATGCTGTATACCAGGGTCACACCCAGTATGCTGTAGTCTGTTATATTGCCAATGCTGTATACCAAGGTCACACCCATTATGCTGTAGCCTGTTATATTGCAAATGCTGTATACCAGGGTCTCACCCAGTCATATTGCAATGCTGTATACCAGGGTCGCACCCAGTATGCTGTAGCCTATTATATTGCGAATGCTGTATACCAGGGTCACACCCAGTATGCTGTAGTCAGTCATATTGCAATGCTGTATACCAAGGTCACACCCAGTATGCTGTAGTCTGTCATATTGCAATGCTGTATACCAGGGTAACACCCAGTATGCTGTAGTCTATTATATTACCATGCTGTATACCAGGGTCACACCCAGTATGCTGTAGTCTGTTATATTACGAATGCTGTGACCGGAGAAATTTCCTTCTAAACCTGCACGAAGAGCCACAGTTTTGAGCCAGGTAGTTAATGTCTTTCTCGTCAATGGTAGACCGTTTTGGTGTCTGAATAAGGGGCCGACTTCCCCCCCTCTCTTATGGAGATAATGCACCACTGCCTTGACAGCGCACACTTGGGATTTGCATACTCCTATGCGTATAGTGTGTCCCTTCCGAAAGGGGTCCGTTTTCGAACATTTGATTGTCAGAAATAGCACAGCTGGATTATATCTGCTATCCACCTTCACATCGCTTAAGGCTAGATGAACTCGCGCGTCAAATTTGTTGGAGGTAGTTGTGAATTCCCCACATCGTAAAAAACCATAAAATGCTGTGCAACATGCTGCCCATAATAAGGCGTCGTCGTATTCGTTTAGATCTATTAAAAGATAAAACCGTTCCAGAACCGCAAATGTCACTGGAAGACGTTGTCGTATCGACGTTCCTTGGGTACGCTTTATTCCCCGTATGACCCGTTCTAGTCGCAAGCAATTATTCAATGGATTGGCAAAACCATGCTCGAGGTGCAATGACCGTACCCCAGCCATATATACTTTAATTGAATCGGCTTTTAACGTGGATGACAGGTGTGCTGCGAAAGTCATTAATGTCCACTCACTTGCGGGTAAAGGGGAGCCATTCTCATTTAGACTGTGACTCCAATGGCAAAAGTCTAAGAATCTCCGTTGGGCTGACGAGTACGTTCGCCGTGTCGAGCCAGCCAAACCTTGGCACATCAATTCTCTTGTCTTAGTATTTAAAGCTGTGAGGTCAGACGCGCTAGCAAATCTTGAGGAACACTCACGGATGTCGGGTTGGCTTGTGGTGCCAGTCGGAAAAATGCCTGCATGTTAAACCGAGATAAAGCATCAGCCACACTGTTGTTTTTACCTGGAATATGCGTGGCCATTACTCTGAAATTAAATCGTGCCGAGACAAGGAAAAGCGCGCGAAGAAGATGCATTATCTTCTCATCTTTCGAAGTACCCGACGTGATGACAGATACTACGCTTTCGTTGTCACACAGGAATTGAACACGTTTGCGAGACCACTCCCTTCCCCACACGTTGCATGCTAACACTATCGGATACAACTCTTTGTATGCGATACTTAAGGGATGTTGTGAGGCAGACCATACCCCGTTGAACCACTCGCCGTTGTAGTAAACCCCATAACCGATACTGCCCGACGCATCGGAAGATAGGCATAAATCCGGTAATGGAGCCCACTCCGGCAAGTCAAAGAAATATACCCCCTCCCACGACGGTAAGAACTCTCGCCACCACGTCATATCCAGCTGACATTGCTTATTGAGACGCACGAAAGGACGGACTCGATTCACGCCTTTGAGTAGATCTAACAAGCGTCTCATAAAGGTCCGCCCGCATGGGATAACTGAACATGCATGATTCAGCTTACCCACTAGCGATTGGAGTTCTTTAGGTTTACAAAATCTTTTGTCACCCCAAGCGACGAGGAGTTGGATTAATTCGCTAAGTTTATCTGCCGGAAGTTGTGCTGACATAGACACCGAGTCTAGTTCAATTCCTAAGAACACGATACGTGTGGTGGGCCCTTCGCACTTTTCTGGTGACAGAGGAATACCAAGGTTCTGCGCCGCGTGATCGATAGCTTCTAAACGATTAGCACATATGTCAGACCCCGCTGGGCCCAAGGTAAAGTAATCATCTAAATAGTGCAAAAGGTCCAACACGTTCCAATTATGGACTAAAATCCATTCAAACAAGTCGGCGACGCTGTTAAAGATGCCCGGTGCAGAGCGCAGACCGAACGGTAATGTTAAATCAACATAGTACATTCCCTTCCACCGCATGCCCAATAGATATCTATCAGACGGATGAACCGGAATTATACGATAAGCGCTTTTAATGTCCACCTTGCCCATCAACGCCCCCTTTCCTGTTTTCACAATCATGTCGATCGCATCTTTCACTCTACAATAATGCAACGAAAATTCATCTTTATTTATACCGTCGTTAACACTATGCTCAAATGGGTATGAGAGGTCGAGAATAAGACGTCAGCCGTTGGCCTTTTTTGGAATAACCCCGAAACGACTGATATGCAAATCAGCAATTGGAGGGTGGCTAGTCGGTCCAAACACTCGTCCTAATCTGACTTCTTTGGCTAAGTAATTGTCGATTATCGACGCAAGTTCGTAAGTAGACGGACAGTTAGAATTTGCCGCTTTTAGCTTGGACAGTAGTGGTTGAAAACCAAGATGAAAACCATTACGCAAACCATACAAAACATAATCCACTTTCCGGCGATCCGGATGTGCAGTTAAATGTATTTCAAAGTTAATAATGTTAATTGGTGTTACCGTGTGGGCTTTGGGTAAAGTGTCCGTAGATAATAAAGGTGATGACATGACTCCTATGTTGTTTTTGAGTTCAACTGACCGGTGCTCATTGGGCGATAGATCTACGCGTCTGAAAGCGTTCTGTTGGATACCGAGCGCGACTGTTACAGTTGATTTTTCGGTGGGAACCGCCGCATCCGAAGCGATTGCAGTTGTGGCGAAATCTACACGTTTCACGTGGGCTGCTACACGAACCGACATTCCATGATCTGCAGAGCTCGCTGCCCCGTGGATCGCCTCGAGGCTCAAGACGATTGGCGCTCGGTGGTGCGAGGTTTCGACTGCTTGTGTCGTTTGACGTGTGATAACTATACAAATCTGGTCTCAACTGGCTCCAATCCTTTAGATTCGACGCTGCGGCTTCGAGGCGGAACGCGCGATCATAGTTGTACCAACACATGCCACTATAGCGCTTAGCCATACGGACAATGAGTGCCATGTACGCCAGCAAATCGCGCGCTCGGGTGGGACATGAAGAGGAAACCACTGCCGTGTAGCTAGTGAAGCATTCCACCCACGTCAAGATATCTGACACCTCTTGCTTCTTTCGCGCGGTAAGCCTTGTCACAGGCATGATCGAGCCCCCTTCGATAGTAAACGAGGGTGATTCTGTCATTGGGGCCTCTAAATTTTCCGGTAGGAGATCCGACATCTCAATAAACTTGTTATCGATGATCAAAGAAACCACTTTTGGTGGAATTGGGGGACGTCCCGGCCCAAGAATAAAAGCAGAACTAGGCCTTGTAAAATTCAATTTGGGTCCATAGCCTTGTTTAAACCTCCCGTTTCGCCCGTGTTCGTTTGATAGTTCTCCTCTGTCGGCCGCGCTTGGCCTTGTCCCGCTGCACTAGCATTAGAGTTCACAACGCCAACAAAAGAAGGAGCGGTTAACATACCTGACTTGTCGTTGTTGGTCATACCTGCAGCGCCCGTGTGTCCTAACCCCTGCCGTCGTTCAACTCCAACTCCAGGGATGGCGTCGCCAAGACTTTCCAAGGCATTAATGCGTCTAGTTTGAGGGTCGAACGCTTGTTGACCGGGCGTTTGTTTTGACTGCGCTTGGTTGGCTTGTGCCATCGCTTGAGCCACCACATCTGTCAGGCCAGCGCGGAATTCGGGTGACTGAAACGCAAGTGACCATTCGATTGTCGTCCCCGACTCGGTCGTTGTGCCGCTGGTCTCTCCATCCTTATTTATCCCCATGTCTTTCTAATTTAAGATTTTCCTTGCGACTCGTTACTGATAGACTGCTATCAACCTGATGTGCCGCTAAACGTGCAATGACTGAGCTCATGTGGCTCCACCTCATAAGTACTGATGTACTCTCTCCCAGGCCATGCGCGGTTCCTTTGTCGTTAACCTTGGTTATGTCATAACCTCATTAAAATTATTATAATAGTATATTACAAAATTCGTAGTAAATCAACGAAAACAGTCAATAACTTCTTTATAAAACTATTTATATACCTTTGTTATTAAAGCATAAGTCCTTACAAAGCCTTGAAGTATGTAGTTGACAATTTCGTACTGTATCTGCTTTTATTTTCGTTCTGTTTTCTAATGGTATTATAAAGGTAACAGTAAATTGCCATGTGAGAGTTGTTTTACGGCTTTTTAGCTCTTACTACTCTTAAGCCCGCAAAGTACACTGCACTTGGAGTACCGATATGGCTGCCAGTGGCTTCAAAATATATACCGCTGACCGTAAAGGATGAGCAATCCAGTTATAGAGATCAGTGTTCTCAACCCCCAAACTGCCCAAAGAACTATAGCTTTGGCTTTTGTTAGTTAAAAGAATGGAAAAAATAACTCAACATGTTAATTATTAATTAATTCATTCATTCATTAATTCATTAATTCATTAATTTTAATTAATTAGGAAGTAAAAATACAAAAATACACCTATAATTTAAAGTGCCCATTATCTCAAATACAATATTACTAATATGATTTTTATGTAAATTGTATAGTTAAATGTAAAAATATTTTTTGATTTGATCTTTTATTTATTGATATATTGAGATTAGGCCCCGTTTACACTAGTGCAAAAGTATCCGGATTCACATTGTTTTTCATCCTAATGGGAATAAAAAACAATGTGAATCCGGATACTTTTGCTCTAGTGTAAACGGGTGCATACACAATGTTCTGTTGCAGGAGAAATATTACCCAATTTGCACGTTCATCATAATGCTTATTGGCATACTTGAATATTATAATTACGTATTCTAAATTACATATATTTTTTATTAACATTTTTAAGCAAGTTATTATACGAAATATCGTATTTGGGGTCATATGTAGGCACTTTAACAAAAGTTATCTGCAATTATGAAGAAAACGAAATATGACAAAATGTGGTTTTCAAAATGGCTCACAAAAGGTTAAGCGGTAAACTATGGTAAAAAATCTCAGCCAAAAGGAAAAAGCCACATAGATGTATTATAATTGTCGTGCACTTTCAACGTCTCGGCAGTTCTATCTATATCTATATAGATAACCTCTAATTAACAAATAGATTCCATTTTTTTCGTTGTCTATTCAGTTATAGATGCACAGATGACGTCACAACGTGGTAAGAACAAAAAAGTGGCCCACCAGACCCAGTCGAGTGGGTCACTGATGTTCTTTCCACGTTGTGACGTCCTCTGTGCATCTATAACTGAACAGACAACGGAAAAATGGAATCTATTTGTTTTATACAATAAAAAAAATAAGAAAAAACGTTTGATAAGGTTCATTGAATTTTCCCGCCGAATTTTCGGGGCATTGGAAAAGGTGAAACACGCCATCTGACGTGATCCATGATCTATACAAAACGAAGGAATAACATTGGTTCGTGACATTGCAGTGACGATTTTCATTGGTTCACAGGAATAGGAACAAGTGTGATGAAACCCATGCATCTGTCCTGTAATAGATCATGGCTCTCGACCAATGAAAACGTGCAAAACATTTTGGTTATTGTATAATAAGTAATGATGCATGACATGCAGTGGAAGTACTTACTATATCACGCACGAGAAAGCGTATTTTACCACAGTATCTCTGAAATACCAAGAACTGAAGTGAGTTAAAAAACAAGGCAATGGCCGATCGAGCTCGTTAACTAATTTCAAGGTGTACGTTATTAGTGTTTTCAGTTTGAGTTGGTTAAGTTTTTTCGTATGTTTTTGCTGTACAAGCTGTCGTAACTGTTAAACTCCGAGAAAACTCTGAGCTTCAGGCGGGACTCGTGAAACACATGTCAACCTTCCGACTGCCAGCCAGACGCTCTCACCATTGAGCCACTGGAGCTCAGATGGCAGACCGAGGTAGTACTTGCATGTGACACACATATATACGGATTGACTAGTTCCCAGGCATATATATACAGTGGAACCTCGTTAATACGACCACCGTCGGGCCAAAAAAGATGTGGTCGTAAAAACGGGGGAGTATTACACTACTTAGAATGTATTCAGGCCAAAAAAATGTTTTCGTAATAACGAGGTGGTCGTAATAACGAGGTGGTCGTAATAACGAGGTGGTCGTATTAACGAGGTGGTCGTATGGCGGGGTTCCACTGTATTGAAAACAACCTCGGTCTACCGTCTGAGTTCCAGTGCTGTGGCTCAATGGTGAGAGCATCCGTCTAGCATTCGGAAGGTTGTGGGTTCGAGTCCCGTCTGGAGCTCAGAGTTTTCTCTGAGTTTAACTTACGATAGCTTCACTTGTACAGCAAAAACATATGAAAAAAACTTTAATTTCAAAGTGTTTGTTTAGATACCATAGTAAAGAACAATTTTAAGGGTTGATATAGCTGGCCAAGCAATCGGTATTTTAAAGAAAAAATAGATGTTAAAGTTGTGTTAATCGCACTGATTTCTATACCGATCCCTATACAACATAATTTTAGAGATCAGTGGTTAATCGGCTATTACGTTTTTACCGCGGTATCAAAACCGGTAATGGTCATAATCTTCTTTTGGTATTTTTCTTATAAATTATTAAAGTTCTATAAACCGTCTGTCCTATTTGAAATAACTTGCACTTAAAATGTCAAAGTATCATCTTCTGCAGTTTTTCGTTTCCTTGCTTCGTTGTCGAGATATTTCAGGGTTTTTGATGTGCAAATTTAACATTTTGGAGTCACGTGTGCGTGGCGCCACGGAGAAAGTTATATATCGCTGCTATTACTAGTATTATATTTTTCTCACAACATCGAACATTTAGAGTTTTGAGTAATCATGTTTGATAATGGCAAAAATATGTAATAGTCATGCACATGTGACGTCAAAATGTTAAATTTGCATATCAAACAAACTGAAACATCTCAACAACGAAGCAAGGAAACGAAAAAGTTTTTTTTTCTCCAAAAGACAGAACGATTTAGACGGCACTTTATGATTTGAAAAAGATACTGTATGGATATTTTAAGAAATTACATAAATTAAGCAAACGTTCACCACGATTTTTTTAATTAAAAGTGCTAATTATGTGTTTTAGGCGCTATATAGGTGGTATACATGCAGAAGGGGGGTTCTGGCGTGGGTGCATCGGGTGGATCTTTTGATCCACCCATGACGTCTCTATTTATGGTCTTATGTTAATTTATTCATTTCAACGGTGTTATTACTCAATCATGACCTACCCTATCAATCAGTTAATCTGGTATTTAAATAATTTACTTAACTAGATCTACAACTTAACGCCGTTTGATTGTTTCTTTCAAGAAGTTTACTCGGCTAAGTGAAGAAATCGAAAAGTCGTGAGAAGAAAAACGTGTCAAAATACAAAGGAAATATTATATTATAGAGAATGTATTTGCATAGTGTAGTATATTTAACTGATGCTGAGGGTGTTCAGGAGACCTATTAAGATAATAATAGCATTGTTGGTAATATTTGCATACGCCATATGTATTAATGAATAACTCATTAAATACTCATTAGCGAATAAAACAATGCGACATGTTTGGGCATGAGCAACTAGAATGTGACCATAGAGAATAGCAAGTTACGAGGAAGCCACAAGTCGCCCTCGTGGTTATTTAATGCTCGATCTAAAGCCGACTACGGACGACGATCACCGCCTCAAGACCAATGTTCTACCTGGAGAAAATAGCTCCAGCCTGCAGCAACAGCTGGGTAGTTTCATACAAAAGCAATCCTATCAATTACCTCCGATCATTAATGCCATGTACAATACAGAACAAAAAAATGCAAGATATTGTACAAGCGCCACAGTTAACAACTGAAGAAAAGAGCATACTCTACTCCAATCAGTTAGGACGTTTTCTGACGTTTCAAAACCAACTGCAGAATCAGTCTCAACCTCAAAAAACGTCAGAAAATTTAACACCAAAGATAAAGCAAGAAACTGACGATCTTCCGTGGAGTTTCCCTACAGCTCCTGCTACAACTAAAACCTATTTTGTAACACCGCCTCCTACGAACAACCAACAACCACCGCCTCCGTTGAACAACCAACGCTTAAACATAATTTCTTTCATAACTGGGAAAGTTCTTCGGATTGGAAAGAAAGCGACTTGGCAAAGATGACCCCAGATGATAGAGAAGAGTATGAACCTCATCTATTGATGACTAGATCAAAACATTTACCCATGACAAAAGAAGTATCACAATTATCACCAGAAGAAAAGAAAGACTATCGTGCCACTTTTAAAATAAAAACGCCTAAATATAATCTAAGAAGCAGACCTTACTAAAACATTTGATATGTATATGTTTGAACGAAAACCTAAATAAATATTTTAAGCTAAATGATTTTGTGTGTGTATGTTCATTTGCTCCTCCTCCTCCTTCTCCTCCTCCTCTTCTTCCTCCTCTTTCTCCTCCTCCTTCTCCTCCTCTTTCTCCTCCTCCTCCTCTTTCTCCTCCTCCTCTTTCTGCTCCTCCTCCTCCTCGTTCCCCTCCTCCTCCTCTTTCTCCTCCTCTTTCTCCTCCTCCTCCTCCTCCTCCTCCTCTTTCTCCTTCTCCTCTTCCTCCTCCTCGATCCTGACTGTCAAATAGAGATGTTGATCAAAAAGCACAAACCGTTTCTTGAACTTTTATGTACAAATGAACCTATTCAACAGCGAGCTCTGTTGGAGACTGCAAGCCCCGAGCAAATTAGATACATTTGTGATTGTATGTTGAACTATTTAGTCAATGCAATATCAATTATCACCTGCTTTGCTTGAAGACGTTAAGCCTTATAGCGACGATATATTAACTTTGGCTAGTCCCCGAAGTAGTTTTATGAGAAAAAAGCAGATACTGGTTCAAAAAGGTGCAGGTTTTCTTGATGTCTCACTTGGTCCTGTTTCAGAAGGACTCGCAGAAGTAATATAAAGGAACGATATTTTGTAAAGACCATCATTCGAACCCTGAACACGATGGGAGAAAGATTACATGATGATTTTCGTGTTAAAGAAATACTGTCGCACTTTGACTACGGAATCGATGGAGCGAAAGCGTCCTCTTTGCTGAATAGTTTACTCGCGTCCTATGTCAAC
This sequence comes from Paragorgia papillata, assembly GCA_035771165.1. NCBI lineage: Eukaryota > Metazoa > Cnidaria > Anthozoa > Scleralcyonacea > Coralliidae > Paragorgia > Paragorgia papillata. The sequence continues at coordinate 10,046,865 of JAWNZC010000322.1, read as the reverse complement.
TTAACATGGAATCCCAAAGGAGAAATTGTGTATCAAGGAAAAACTATACCAAACACAAAAATAGCCGAATTGGTAGAATACTGCGTATCACCTTACTTCTCAGGAATTCCCGAACCAGCTGGTCTAAATGTATTTGTAAAAGGACTCGCCGACATTAACATTGACAAAAACCTTATCGAAAATGTTCGAGTGTTAACAATGTTGGCGCAGGCAGAAGAAGAAACAGAATCAGAGAGCGAAAACGAAGAAACTTCCTCCGAAGAAGATTCAGAAAACGATAAGGATTACACCGAAATAGAATCAGAAAATTCTATAATTGACGAACCTGTTGACTGCGAACGTTGTTAGTATCCTGTTAATTTTACACATGTAATTGAGTGTCCTAAGTGTTCGTTGAAATATTTTAACAAATGCGTTAATCGAAATCTGATATGCAATGTTTGTGGTACAGAATTCAAGGCTCATGATCCATGCCTTCTTGTTACCGATAGAACACTAAATAATCAAGAGTTTTTGGTGTAAAGATATATTTCTCAATAAAATACTTTAAATTCTATATTACATGTACGCGTGTTGCTAATGACCTTCTCGCCTAGACTTGCCTAATCCCCTTAATGACCCCTAATGAGTTTCTCTTTTGTCTCCTGCACGTGCACTGAGGATAAATATGCAAATATCACTCTTAGTAACAGAAAGCGTAGCAACCAGCTTGAAGAGTTATTCCGTTTATATTTTCTCATGAAATCATTGATCGTTCTTCTACAGCTTCTCGAATTGATTCTTCATTCAAGGATTCGTATACTCTATACACTAGGGTTAGATAAGCGATAATTTGACCAAAACTGTCAACATTCATCTCTTCGTAAATAACACTCAGATTACTCGGCAAGTTATCTCCACTGATTTGGTCACTGATGCTGTCGAATAGTACTCGATGTTCTTCTAGTCAATGTTTAAGGTAATACGACAGAGTGTCTTTATCGATATCAACGTTATTTTTCTTTAATTCGTCGTAAAGAAGCGCGAGTTGTTCTGGCTCCGTTCGTCAAACGTTCGTCATGGGTGACTCAAGCGTTCGTCATGCGTGAGTCACGCGTGAGTCATGCGTGAGTCATACGTGAGTCACGCTGAATATTAATGAGGCGGCATCCCTTTGTACGCCGGAGGGGGAGGGGGGGGGGGGATATATTTGCATAGTGTAGCATATTTAATTATTTTTAATTTATGGGGGTATTCAGGAGATGTAGGGGGTAGTAAGGGGCATTGCCGTCTTATCTTCCTCTTATCTTCCCTTATCTTCTCTTATCTTCCCCTTATCTTCTCCTTATCTTCCCTTTATCTTCCCTATCTAATTCCTTTTATCTTACTTATCTTGCCCTTATCTTCCTTATCATTCCCTTATCTTCCTTATCTTCCCTTTATCTTCTTTATTTTCTCCTTATCTTCCTTATCTTCAAAATACAAGATTTTTAATGAGTTCGTAACGCGCGTTCGTCACGCTGAATATTAAGATAAAGATAAGGTAAGGAAGATAACAGAAGGATAAGGAAGATAAAGAGAAGATAAGGAGAAGATAAAGGGAAGATAAGGGGGAGATAAAGAAGATAAAGGGAAGATAAGGAAGATAAGGAGAAGATAAAGGGAAGATAAGGAAGATAAAGGGAAGATAAAGGGAGGATAAGGAAGATAAAAGAAAGATAAGGAAGATAAGGGGAAGATAAAGGGAAGGGAAGGAAGATAAAGGGAATTAGATAGGGAAGATAAAGGGAAGATAAGGAAGATAAGGGGATGATAAGGAAGAAAAGGGGAAGATAAAGGGAAGATAAGGGAAAGATAACGGGAAGATAAGGAAGATAAAGGGAAGATAAGAGAAGGTAAGAGAAGATAAGGGAAGATAAGAGGAAGATAAGATGGCAATGTCCCTTATCCCCTTATTACCCCCTACATCTCCTGAATACCCCCATAAAAATAATTAAATATGCTACACTATGCAAATATATCCTCTACGCGTACGTGTGCACTCAGCCATCTCATGGCCAAATAATATTTCGTTTATATATCGCCACTTAATATCGTTCTGCGGACGCCTTCTCGAATCAATTCCTCATCAACAATACAAAGTTCTTCTGACGACTTCTCGATTTCTTTACAAACTAGGGTTAAGTTAGGAATGATCCTGCGATGACTTAATATATTATTCAAAGCTTCCATACTATTAGCAGAATTGGAATAAAGCTACGCGACGCTAGCTATTTTCTATGGTCACATTCTAGTTGCCCAAACATGTCTCATTGTTTTATTCGCTAATGAGTTTTTAATGAGTTATTCATTAATACACATGGCTTATGCAAATATTACTAGCAATGCTATTATTATCTTAATACGTCTCCTGAACACCCTCAACATCAATTAAATATACTACACTATACAAATACATCCTCTATAATATAATATTTCGTTTGTATTTTGACACGTTTTTCTTCTCGAATTATTTAAAGTAAATTATTTAAACGCCAGTTTAACTGATTGATAAGGTAGGTCATGATTGAGTAACAACACCGTTGAAATGAATAAATTAATATGAGCCCATAAATAGAGACGTCATGGGTGGATCAAAAGATCCACCCGCGCCAGAATATACTACCTTCTGTATACTACCTATAGCACCTAAAACATATAATTAGTACTTTTAAATAAAAAAATCGCGGCGAAAATTTGCTTAATTTATGTCATTTCTTATGATATCCATGCCAGTATCCATCAGTATCTCAGTAGTATAACTACTGATATATGCATGAACGACCTATATTTATCAAACACTCATACAATTGAAAGAGTGTTTTATCAGATATCCACACATCTAGTAGTTGGTGAAAAATCTCGCTATACATGTTAGTTTTTAACTCTACTTTTCTGTGTTTGGATCAAGCTCCCTGGTTTGGATGTTTTGACGGCTCGCTCCTTGTATATTATGATGATATATATATATTACTTCTCAAATTCATGAATAATTCATGAGCATTTTACTCAATCAGACAGCTCCATTCCGTCACATGAATGGGCTGTGAAACACCGGTAAAGCGCTGCATCAAACACTAGTGTTTCTCCATCAAACTTATCAAACACTAGTGTTTCATTTATGTTAATTAAACAAGAAACACGATACGATTGCAGGTTATGTTTATTAGCACACAATTTCACTACATATTTTCACACTTCATTAATTCGTTGACATACCATTAACATGAACATTTATATTACAATTCGTAAACACTCCAGAACACAATAATTCACCAGTAACCCCCCCGAATTACCAACCTCTAAACTAGCTTTGGAGATTTCGTTACTTGTAGATGAGGAACTCCCACCTAAGCTAACTTTGGCTGCCAGTACGTTAGATACATCAACGGCTTTCGCTTCACTACATTTCTCGTACTTATATAAAGCGTTTGATCTGTGGCCCGTCCTATCCCTAATCAACTGCTCTTCAACACCTCCGTTAAACAAGGTAGATGCACATGTTACTCGCAATGAATGGCTTGTTGGAACCGCATTTTCCATTACCAATTGCTCCTCGTCGACCGTTTTCGGCATTCGGAAACGTGATAATGCCATCTCTCGTTAAAAATAACAGCGACTCCCTCTACTTACGCTATTTGTCTCAAAATAATAAAAACCACAGAATCGCACGCCTTTATACTCTTTGAACAACTACAACATTCCACATCCAAACAAATACAAACCTCACTGACGTTTAACGTTGAAACAGAGCGTATGACAAAACATCCGCAAGTCCCACAACGGTAGCTCATTGGTTCATTCTCTTTCATTTGAGAAGCCATTTCAAAAACTCGTTCTGCGTGTTTGATCACGGTATCAAAACACTCGAAAGCTAATGAATCTCTCGGGGCTTCGCCCCTCGAGATTCATTAGCTTTCTCGTGTTTTGATACCGTGATCAAACACTTGAACTCGTTTTTGAAATAGTACATCAAAACGTTGCGTAATAAACTGTGTATTCAATACATTTTAGTAAAACAGTCAGTATTTAAAAATTAACATTAATTTTCATTTCCATTTCGCATTTTAAAGTACAAAAATAATTTAACATTTTCAACATAAATTTTATTTTTTAATCAAATTTAAACAATATAAGATATGATAGGTTTGTTCGTCAGTCGATTGATAGGTTGTCTTTAAAGTCGTTTTTTAAATCTTACTAGTGGGTTCGTACTTTTCCTTTTGTTGTCCAAGTTCATTGATGACAATTTAGGAAAAATGTAACAGTTGTAAAAAAAAGAGAAATTTTGAAGATAAAAATTATGTTAGACATCTTTTCGAAATTTACGACAATTTTTTTTCTTACAGTACGCCAAATTGTCTTTGTATTTTTATTTTAATTTAGGAAAGTTTGACTGGCTAAGAAAAGATGATATGGATCTAGACGATGCTCGATATCCACTTGAATGGATTGTTTACAACTGCGTACTAGAAGATAATAAAACTAATGTGTCGTTGTGGCGTAAAAACGAAAGAGTTTCAGATCAAACTAAAGTAAAACAATTAAATCAAATGTTTAATGTTACAAATCTAAACTATGACGACCAGGGAGAATATTTTTGTAAAGCGTGTAACAGAAAAGACAAGGTGTTGGGACATCTTGATATCTATCGAAGCAAAGGTAATGCTACTCAAACTTTTGTTAATGTTAATTCGTGTACTTCTGTCAGTTGCTGTTGGCTCTCTTACCATTTTCTATCTGCTCAACTCTAGTTACAAAACGTTAAGCCTTGCATGCAATTGATCTTTGGAAACTTTGCGGCAAACTTTCCTGAAATACAACTGCGACAAAAACAGCAGTCAAGTGGCTGAAATAAAGATTTTGATAGTAAGATAGTTCTGATAAAATTTGTTCATAATTTTCTTTTAGCAAACCAACTGCAAACAAAATTAAACACATTTGTAAATTTTGCTTTCTCTCCGGCTCCACTTCTTAGGGCCTGTTCACATGAGGCGAGTTATCTCGGGGGGGTAGGGTTATCCCTATCCCCCAAGATAACTGTTAGTTAATTTCCATGTTAAAAAAGTAAACCGTTCACATGAGACCGAGATAACTCGGGGGATAGGGATAACTCGGTCGGAGCGATAGGGTAACCCTAGCCCCCGAGTTATCCTTACCTCCATGTGAACGCTTTCACCCGAGTTTTCTCGGGGGGTAGGGTCAACTTAGGCATGCGTATTTATGCTGTTGCTCGGGATAACTCGGGGTGAAGCGTTCACATGAAGCTAGGGTTATCTCGGAGGCCAGGGACAACTCGGTAGTTGCGTTTTATCATGTGAAATAGGGTCAACTTTGACCCTAGCCCCCGAGTTATCCCTACCCCCCGAGATAACCGAACAGCCCCTTAGAGAAAAACTTGCTTGTTTGCATGCTTGCTTTCTTGTCTTCTTGCGTTTTTGCTTGCTTGCCTCACGCTTGCTTGTTTGCTTGCCGCTTGATTGCTGCAAAATATACTGATACTTTATTATGTTAATCAACTCATATACATAATATTCTAATAACCGGATATGAAGTATTATACGAATATGCCACATTACTTCCTTTCTATTGTTTTTCTGAATCAAAAGAAAATTTCAACTATCCGTCTTTAAATGTCTATTCTACCTACATTGTTATTATAGTATGGTTCTGCATGTTAATAAGTTCGCATGCACTACAGTTGCTACTTGTTGTTACCATATTGGTATCGTGTCACTGGTTTTCTAGTTCTTTCCGATATTCGTAAATGTTGTCTCGGCTGCATACGTCGGCTGGTTGTGCTGTAGTTCTGCTTTCCCCTTCATCATCACTCTCTTCTATTATCACTTTCTTGAAATGCGAAATGTTTCTTGCAATAGATTTACCTTCTCTCTCCACCGCCGGTATATAATGCTCTGGATGGAATAGTTACAGACATAACGGTGTCTCTTTCCTTTATTTCCGATTCTTTCGCTCTGTTTCTCTTGTCGTAATGCTCTTTATTATCTTGTTCCTTCTTTTCCAGGTTTCTCTTAGCCAGTGTGTTCTTGTTGATAACTTTCTTGATCTTTAGTTCTGGTAGATATCCTCTGATTTGTCGATTAAAGAGTAGTTCACACGGAGCAACTTTTGTTGTTTGATGAGAGGTTGAACGGTCTGTAGTAAAAACCTTTGTAGTTTTTGTCTCCAGTTCTTTCCTTGAATTTGGGCGGCTTTCAAGACTTTTCCAATTGGTTTGATAAGACTTTCTACGACTGCATTTCCCTGAAGTCATATCTAGTGGCCTTGTTTTCATAGGCGTACGGGCAAAATTTTTCAGGGGGGGCTGAACATAACTTGCCCGAATAAATGACGACGTCATAATTTATTAGGGGGTCCGGGTCATGCTCCCCCGGAAAATTTTTTGAACTCTTGAGTCTCTCAAAAGATATTTCCTGTAATTTAAGGGCACTATTCTGGTATTTTTGGTCGCCGCACTACGCGGGAGCGCTAATTTGGATTTAAGCAACAAGCGCTAATTCGGACTTAAGCAACGCAGATTTTCCAAATTTAGATTGTGTGGATAACTAGAGTTCTCCGGCGGAAAAATTTCAGGAGTAACACGCTGCACAATGGCTGCAGAGAAGAGGGAAGCCGAAATGAAAAACTAAATAATTCTTATTAGCCGAAATTTATTAGGTATAATATCAAATATGCAAGATAGCGTTTGGACAATGCCTATATTGACCAGCTGACGCCTAAACCCTTGATCATGCACATTGCTAAACGAAAAACAACAATATAAAATTCCCGATTTCCCTCGATGGCAATCAGCGATGTCATTAAGTTGCATTACAACATTTGATTAATTTAAGGCAGAATCCTTTTTGCCCGAATGACAAGACCATTTTTGCCCGAATACAGCCAATTTTTCGGCAACTGGGGGGAGGGGGGGGGGGGGGGGGGGGGGGGGGGCGGGTGGGGGGGGGGGGGGAGGGGGGGGGGGGGGGGGCGGGTGGGGGGGGGGGGGGGGGGGGGGGGGGGGGGGGGGGGGGGGGGGGGGGGGGGGGGGGGGGGGGGGGGGGGCTTGCAGCCCAAAAACGACCCATTTGGTAAGTTCATTGGCGTAGTAAGTTGAAAAATAACGTTGTCTAAACTGAGAAAATCAAAGCTAACGTTTATGTAAATCAGGAGGTTTCTTTCTTAGATATAAAACCACGGACATGGTACTGATTTCCTTTGTGTTTTCCTCATGAATTTGAAGTATTTTAAACGTATCGTATCCATTGCATGTTTCTACTTGCCGATGCCCATTGTATTTTTTACCTGTGGCTGCCGTCGCATCCGGCTTTTTTAAATAGTTTTCTTATTGTAAACTGATCCATTTGTGACTTAGCGCAGCTTATTTATAATTTGGCGTAAAAATTGGAAAAGGAACAATTTTTCTTCTATGAAACGCACAAATGCTTTCGAAATATTTATTAACATGTATGTGAAAACAGTTTCAGCACTTTTTTATTAGTTCAAAGGAGCTTGAAATGCCATAAATGAATATAGCCGTGGCATAGTCAGGCAGTTGTTTGTGTAGTTCCAATCACTTCAATGCCTTTTGGAAAATAAAAAATATTTTTAGATGCTCTAACCATGTCTTTTGTCAACATTTTTGATAAAATTTTGACGCCTGCTTTCAGTACCCTGATCGAGCTAAGATCCTGGATTTTGTTTATCTCAATAATTTTTACGAAATGCCATCCTTAATTTTTCTTTGTTCTTCGTTACCTTTTTTTACTAAAAAATTAGAGTTAAACAGTTTTCTATTTCAAATGTTCTATTAGAATTATAACTATATTTTAATCGTTCCGACAAAAGTGTCTATTTCCAGGCCCCCAGTAAAAAAGAGCGCAAAGGGGGGGGGAATTGCATTAACGTTTTCTAATCCGGAAGTATTTACAAAAATCATGTAGAAGCGGGCGAGGGGTTGTTGCGCGTATGTATTTGCGCGTATGTATTTCTAGTAAATGAATTATTACACATATAGTCTTCAGCTGCACGTTCTGGTTGCTGGTTGTGTGTTTTTTTAGGTTACAATTGGGTGTCTGCTCATATATCCATCTCAGACTCTCAGTCTCAATTCGAGCTGGTGGTTTGGATCTTGGGTTGTTGAATATCGATTCAAGTGCTTTATGGTTGGTTATCAGGTCAAACTCTGATCAAATTAAGAACATTCGAAAGTGTTCGATACCCCAGACGAAACTGAGTCCTTCAATTTCTGTTTGGGAGTATCGTTTCTCCACTGGGCTGAGTGCTCTGCTTGCATACGAAAGTACGTATTTTGCAATGTTTACTGTGGTTTCTATTTGGGCTAGGATAGCACTAATTCCATGCGGGGATCTATCTACTATCACTAAACTTTGTTGCTTTGTGTCGAAATATGCCATTACTGGTACACTATGGTCAGCTTCTTCAATTGTTCAAATGCTTTCTGGTGAGTGTGTTTCCATTGGAACACTGTGTTCGTCTTTCATTAGTTCTCCCAACGGTGTCGTGGTTGTTGCGTAATCTGGAAGTGATGTACTCGTGACATTGCATGTGTTCGCCATTCCAAGAAAGCTTCGAACTCAGTCTCCAGCGTTTTTAGGTGCTTTACCAAGTTAGCAATTCTTTTGGGTCTGGTTAGTCCCTTCTGCACTGAATACCAATCCATAGAATGTGACTGATTTATTTCTGTAGGAACTAACGCTTCTCGCCTTTCACTTTCAGGTTTAGCGTTGTCAGGCGTCGTAAGCAGTTCTCTAGAGCATCGTCATGTAACTTCCTTGTTTTACCGTGTACGATAATGTCATTAATAATGTTCTTCACTCCTCTGATGTCGCTGGGTTTTGTTACCATAATTCAATCTCTTGTACTGAGGTCTGAAACAGAAGTTTGAAAATTTCATACACTTTCAGGACCAGCTTGGTACAGAAGTAGAGCTTGTTTTCGCGCGTCATCCTTGATGTCTGCGGAAAGTAAATATTTGTCAAATCTTTCAAGCCATTGAGTCCATCTTGCGCTCGTATTTGTCGGATCATTAATGCGTGGTTCAAAAGCAGGCATCGGTTGAATATTTTTTACTGCCATTTTTTCCGGGTCTTATCCGTGTTTAACGCTCATTTTCATCACATCCTCGTCGCCATTGTAGAATAGACTGATACTTTATTAATTATTATTATTATTATTATTATTATTATTATTATTATTATTATTATTATTATTATTATTATTATTATTATTATTATTATTATTATTATTATTATTATTATTATTATTATTATTATTATTATTATTATTATTATTATTATTATTATTATTATTATTATTATTATTATTATTATTATTATTATTATTATTATTATTATTATTATTATTATTATTATTATTATTATTATTATTATTATTATTATTATTATTATTATTATTATTATTATTATTATTATTATTATTATTATTATTATTATTATTATTATTATTATTATATTATTATTATTATTATTATTATTATTATTATTATTATTATTATTATTATTATTATTATTATTATTATTATTATTATTATTATTATTATTATTATTATTATTATATTATTATTATTATTATTATTATTATTATTATTATTATTATTATTATTATTATTATTATTATTATTATTATTATTATTATTATTATTATTATTATTATTATTATTATTATTATTATATTATTATTATTATTATTATTATTATTATTATTATTATTATTATTATTATTATTATTATTATTATTATTATTATTATTATTATTATTATTATTATTATTATTATTATTATTATTATTATTATTATTATTATTATTATTATTATTATTATTATTATTATTATTATTATTATTATTATTATTATTATTATTATTATTATTATTATTATTATTATTATTATTATTATTATTATTATTATTATTATTATTATTATTATTATTATTATTATTATTATTATTATTATTATTATTATTATTATTATTATTATTATTATTATTATTATTATTATTATTATTATTATTATTATTATTATTATTATTATTATTATTATTATTATTATTATTATTATTATTATTATTATTATTATTATTATTATTATTATTATTATTATTATTATTATTATTATTATTATTATTATTATTATTATTATTATTATTATTATTATTATTATTATTATTATTATTATTATTATTATTATTATTATTATTATTATTATTATTATTATTATTATTATTATTATTATTATTATTATTATTATTATTATTATTATTATTATTATTATTATTATTATTATTATTATTATTATTATTATTATTATTATTATTATTATTATTATTATTATTATTATTATTATTATTATTATTATTATTATTATTATTATTATTATTATTATTATTATTATTATTATTATTATTATTATTATTATTATTATTATTATTATTATTATTATTATTATTATTATTATTATTATTATTATTATTATTATTATTATTATTATTATTATTATTATTATTATTATTATTATTATTATTATTATTATTATTATTATTATTATTATTATTATTATTATTATTATTATTATTATTATTATTATTATTATTATTATTATTATTATTATTATTATTATTATTATTATTATTATTATTATTATTATTATTATTATTATTATTATTATTATTATTATTATTATTATTATTATTATTATTATTATTATTATTATTATTATTATTATTATTATTATTATTATTATTATTATTATTATTATTATTATTATTATTATTATTATTATTATTATTATTATTATTATTATTATTATTATTATTATTATTATTATTATTATTATTATTATTATTATTATTATTATTATTATTTATTATTATTATTATTATTATTATTATTATTATTATTATTATTATTATTATTATTATTATTATTATTATTATTATTATTATTATTATTATTATTATTATTATTATTATTATTATTATTATTATTATTATTATTATTATTATTATTATTATTATTATTATTATTATTATTATTATTATTATTATTATTATTATTATTATTATTATTATTATTATTATTATTATTATTATTATTATTATTATTATTATTATTATTATTATTATTATTATTATTATTATTATTATTATTATTATTATTATTATTATTATTATTATTATTATTATTATTATTATTATTATTATTATTATTATTATTATTATGATGATGTTAATTTAACTCCTTCTCGTCCGGCCTAGAAGTCATCCGCCAAATTTGGCGGATCAAAAACGGATCACTTCGACTTGTTGTGAACCTACGAGGTTTTGACCAAAATTACCCCCCTAGGGCTTAAAATGATCCTGAATGATCCCTTTTTAAAATGAGACCTTTATAACGATATGCCATGAAGTATTACCCGAGTTCTGACCTGACTTCCCTTCTGTTAAAATCCCGCGAGGATCATGGCGTATGGACAAGAACAAAGTGTCTTTTATTTGTCAATATATAAGCGAAACCAACGAAAATTTAGGCTCTAACAACTCCGAAAGTAAGTATAAGCATTTGTTTGTTGTAATTATTTCGTAGATTAGCAATAATTTGGTAAAATTTGACGAAAACCATCTCGGCCGAGCAGGCAAAATAGAAGAAAATTTGCCGAGAGTTGTCGGCGAGTTGTCGGCGTTGTAATGGCAAACAGAAGTAAATATCACTCAAAATAACTTAAAATCTGAATAGCTGACTTAAAAACGATCTTACTGATGTATTTTGGTCGTATGTTCTTGTATAATTCTGTTTTAATTTGTAAATTTCAAAATAAGTTATATGATCGCGCGCGGGCGCACCATGGGGGGTCACAATGGGGGGTCTCAATGGAAAATCGTAAAAAATCAATATAATATTTGCTTTTTATTGTATTGCTTCAATTTTTTCAATTTGAATTTGTGAAATGGTGCTTTTCATTTTACATGATCCAAAGTTTGGTGTAAAGTCATTTCTCGTTAAATATTTAACATTTTTTGGATTATAATAATATTATTAATAATAGTAATTAGCATAAATTAGCATAATTTGCAAAATGGGTTGTCTGACAAGACCCGAAAACCCAAAATTTGAATAGTAGAGGTAAAAACGATTCAAATGATATATTGTGGTATTATTTTTGTGTTATTATGCCATGTTAATTCACAAATTGCCAAGACCACTTGCTGTGACTGGTTTTCGACCCGGACAAGAATGAGTTCAACTCATGTACATAATTATCTAATCACCAGGGGCCGGTTGTATAAAACTCTTAATCACTTTTTAATCACCCGTTTTGTGATTAAAAAGTGATTAAAGTTAACAAGGTGATTAAACCCGTTGTATAAAAAAGTGATTAGCGATAATCATGATTAAAATGTCGTTAAAGTTAATCATGGTCCAAAGTATGATTAACTTTCTTAACTATGATTAAGAAAAAAGTTTAATATGGCGGCCATACTTAGGCACTTCCTTTATGACGCTGAATTTCGACGAAGAAATCGCTTACCTCGAGTATTTAAATCGTTATGTTAATTTCGAAGAGTCAGACGAGTTTCTACGTAGATACCGGTTTGGAAAAGACTCCATACGTTTTATAGCAGCACTAATAGCAGAGAAAATCCAGCCAATATCCCACCGTAACCATTCCATTTCTGCAGATCGAGGAACAGCTCTTGGCTGCTTTTCCTTGTGTTATTAGTTTGGTAGATGGCAACACATGTTCGAGTCCAGGGTCCCATGGCTGTTTACACTGCAAGCCTTGGCCTAATTTTGGCCTGCTTTTCGGCAGTGTAAACACGTCCTGGCTGGCCAGTGGGCAGGCCTTGGACAGAATATCTGGGCTGGCTTCTTTTGTTGGCCTATGCTTTGGCCTTGGCCAGGCTTATGCCAGTGTAAACACGACACATTTACCCATTCCTATGCCCCACCCCCTGACACAAACCAAATACTCTACAGCATATAACCCCTTAACCATTTTTGGACACAAGTTAAAATAAAAATAATGAGTGAAAATTTTGCCAGTGTTTTTGTATGATCCAGTTATGAACCCCAGGTTATGTGAACCCCCTATGAGGGCATAAATGGCCTAGCATGTAAAAGAAAAAATAATAAAGAAAAACAAGCATTTTATTTAAGAAATTATATATAATTTTAATGGGAAAATATAGGTAGGCTAACCAATGTAGTGGCAAAGTGGCCTGGTTCCATTCACGATTCTTTTATATTCCGAACATCAATGGTGGGGAGGACACTTGATGCAGGAGAGCACACCCTGAACACAATGGCGTGTTGCTGGGAGATAGTGGATATGCCTGTCATCCTTACTTGATGACTCCCTATCTCAATCCAGCAACCAGGCAGGAAAGAACTAGATACATTACCAGTGCACAAATACATTATTACAAATACCAATAAAAGTTAAAGCATTGTGGGTAAAATATATGGTATTGTCATGACTGTACTATATAATATAAACTGTATAATGTACAGTGACACACAATGACAATTGACAATGAGTAGTAATGATAAAAATTGATAAAACCCAGACTCAGAATTATACAAATTTTTACAGTATAAAAATATTTGTCCTTGAATTGTTATTTATTGAACATGTACTCATTCCTATAATATACATCGAGAATAATACATGGATGTACGGAAATATGAAATTTATTTTAAGTGCATGAAAAAAAAAGTATATGTTCAAGCTTCCATGCAATGTTCATTATTTAAAAATAAAGCAGTAAATTTCAATGTGTATAACAATAATCAACACATGCAAGAATATGAATATTGTAAAAGCTCCATCAAGCCCCACCCAGGTTTTTTTAATTTTTGACCTTGTAAAGGGGGAGCTTAATAGAGCTCTTACAGTAATCACACAAGTCAGATTGATATGAATAGTGGCAGCTAGATCAAAAAAACCATTTTATTTTATATAATAGATATTTAGATTGCAACAACTGGGAAAGTAAACCAACACTTGGCATGCATGTAGTTTTCTGGTAAGTCATTCCTGCTTAGGCCCTTGATAGTATATGGTCACCAAACCATTCCTTAGTTCATTTTTTGATGTTCCTTTTGCTATACAATTGACAGGGCTTGCTTTGCATCCTTAGTTCCTATGAGATAAATGAAAGCCAAAGTTAAACAAAGTTAAAGAAGTCTAGTTCAAGCATGAAGTTACAAAAAATTATTAATGGTTTATTTTGTATATTAATGTTAATATTAGAGATTATGCAAGTACAGTATCTCATGACTTAAGTGTTCATCTTGCCGTTAGTTACCAAAACAGTTGCCCTGCTGTTTCTTTACAATGACACAGAGCTTCTAAACAAGTTTACTAATAATAACATAAAATCAAAATGCTGTTCTTGTTTAATCAAATCAGTCACCTACCAGTTCACTGCTTGGAAAACTGATCGAAAGCTATCCTTATGTAATATTTAAAACACGACTGCAGTGTGTTATCAGATTTAAAACCATGATAATTATTAATGAGTTTTTTAACTATTTTTATTATCCTTGCCAGGTAGACATTACAATTACCAACATAGACATTAATTACATACTGCAGGCCCAACACACTTAAGACAAAAAAATAGAAGAGCAAAAAAGAATTCTGTCATTCTCATGGCAGCAGAAGGATGCTGTTATTGATGGCCATCCTCTAGGTTGAACCTTCTTGAGAAGACCCAAGCAAATACACAATTACCAGACATTCAGAGCAGCTGGTACAGCACTGAGTCATCCTGTACATACATGTACAGTGCTATTAAAATGTTACTAATTCGTATGCAGTGATTAAAAAACAAGAGAGTGGTATGACAAGAAGGTGATTGTAATCTAAAGCCAAATGAAAGATTTGAGCAAATTACAAGCTATGATGAATGCTTAACAAGAACGAGCATAATTTTAACCACAAAAGCACAAGAACCATATGTATTGATTAGAAAGTAAACAAAGATATTTATAACTCATTCACTCCGTTTTATATTGTTAAAATTGTTGAATTAAAATGATTTCTCTAAACCTACCTTGTTTGTAAACTGCTTGCTTGAATCTTTTTCTTTTTCCCGTCTGTTTCATCACTTCTTTCGCGATTCATCTCATAATTTATATTCAAGTGGTGTCTGAAGCAGCATGTCACATCATCATGGCGGCATTGTCATGACCATTTTCCAGCCAAAATTTAATATCTAACTGTTCCAGTGCACACAATCAGAATCACTGCATATTTCAAAAATAATATCTCCTTTTGCCATGTCATCCGAACTATTTTCCATCCTTAAATCTCAAGAGAACGCCAGTCGCAAGGTTCCAAAACAAGGCCACGGTGTTCCAATAACATCACATGACACCCCCGTTAATTTATGTTAATTATGTTAATCACATTTTAATCGCTCGTTGGGGAGTTAAAAAGTGGTTAGTTAATCACTCGACTAATCACCCTTTATACAACGCAATTTTGCTGGGTGATTAACTAATCATGATTAAGAAGTTAATCACTGGTTAACTCTTAATCATGATTAAAGTTAATCACTTTTTTATACAACCGGCCCCAGGTAGACATTACAATTACCAACATAGACATTAATTACATACTGCAGGCCCAACACACTTAAGACAAAAAAATAGAAGAGCAAAAAAGAATTCTGTCATTCTCATGGCAGCAGAAGGATGCTGTTATTGATGGCCATCCTCTAGGTTGAACCTTCTTGAGAAGACCCAAGCAAATACACAATTACCAGACATTCAGAGCAGCTGGTACAGCACTGAGTCATCCTGTACATACATGTACAGTGCTATTAAAATGTTACTAATTCGTATGCAGTGATTAAAAAACAAGAGAGTGGTATGACAAGAAGGTGATTGTAATCTAAAGCCAAATGAAAGATTTGAGCAAATTACAAGCTATGATGAATGCTTAACAAGAACGAGCATAATTTTAACCACAAAAGCACAAGAACCATATGTATTGATTAGAAAGTAAACAAAGATATTTATAACTCATTCACTCCGTTTTATATTGTTAAAATTGTTGAATTAAAATGATTTCTCTAAACCTACCTTGTTTGTAAACTGCTTGCTTGAATCTTTTTCTTTTTCCCGTCTGTTTCATCACTTCTTTCGCGATTCATCTCATAATTTATATTCAAGTGGTGTCTGAAGCAGCATGTCACATCATCATGGCGGCATTGTCATGACCATTTTCCAGCCAAAATTTAATATCTAACTGTTCCAGTGCACACAATCATACATCAAAAGAATCACTGCATATTTCAAAAATAATATCTCCTTTTACCATGTCATCCGAACTATTTTCCATCCTTAAATCTCAAGAGAACGCCAGTCGCAAGGTTCCAAAACAAGGCCACCGGTGTTCCAATAACATCACATGATACCCCCGTTAATTTATGTTAATTATGTTAATCACATTTTAATCGCTCGTTGGGGAGTTAAAAAGTGGTTAGCTAATCACCCGACTAATCACCCTTTATACAACGCAATTTTGCTGGGTGATTAACTAATCATGATTAAGAAGTTAATCACTGGTTAACTCTTAATCATGATTAAAGTTAATCACTTTTTTATACAACCGGCCCCAGATGTGACGTATTATACAAATATACTACAGTTCCTTGTTTCACTGTCTCCTTTCTTCTTTTCTTTCTGTCTTTCTTGCTTACTTACTTGCTTGCTTCCTGCCTGCCTGCCTGCCTGCCTAGCTACTTACCCATCTATCTACCTATTTTCTGCATGCCTGCTTCTCTACCAACCTTCCTATTAATTAATTAATTAATTAATTAATTAATTAATTAATTAATTAATTAATTAATTAATTAATTAATTAATTAATTTATTTATTTATATATTTATTTATTTATTTACTTATGTATCTAATTTATCTATTTATTTATTTTTTAATTATTTATTTATTTATTTATTTATTCCAATTTGCAATTTAAGGAAAAGCATATCAAACACCAAAAATCAATCCTACCATATTTGGAATCGCTTCCAGCGTTTCCTACGGCAGCAAAGTGACGCTGGAATGCGTAGCAGGCGTATATTATACACTGTCTTGGTTTAAGAATAATGCTACCAGGAGTATTTCAGACAAAAAAAAACTTTATTTGAAGACGTTTACTCAAAAGGATGACGGTGTATACACATGTCGAGTTGGAAGACCTAAGGTTGATTGGAAAGCAGATACGAGTATTTCTCTCAAAGCTGAAGAAGGTAATAAACAGATATGAATCTTTGTGTTCATCCTAAATATATTCTTTATCTCAGTACACGCGGCACAAAATAGCAATTTATGGTTAAATTTGAACATGGGATCATTACTAGCCGTAATTATTTGAGCAGGCGTGTCGGTGATCTGTTTTATTGATGAGGCGGGTTGTTTAACTAAACAAAACAAATTTTTGAATGCATACGGTTTTACATGTTAAATTTATTTTACTTGCACCGCGTGCGTCTTAATCTTCTGCAGAATTGTTATTTAAATTTCAAAAGTAAGAACGTATAACACTTTATTGTCGGTGGGTTTTTTCCTGTGATGAGTAACTGAAATCGTCTAGCATTAGGCAGAGTAAAATTAATAAGATTTGAAAGTCAGATGCCGTTCAGAAAGACTATCTAACAATTAGACAACGAGCCCGGGTTTTCTCCTTCGTACGTTCTCCGACTGATACTCACAATACTGGTGCAGATCCACGGCCAGCAGCGGACTAGCCTGCGTGCAGCCTCTACCCGATTTCGAAACCCGATAGTATATAGTCTGCGAATCGCAGCGAGAAACCTTGTATGGTGACGTGGATTTCCTGAATAATTTCCGGCATGTAATTGAACATTAATATTCCTGATTAACAAATTATTTAATAACACAACTTCTCTAAAATGCGTACTCTGTTTTGTCAAGCTAGAAAAGAAAGCTGATATTAATCTTGTTTCGGGCAAACGAACTCTCGATATAGAAGC
This sequence comes from Paragorgia papillata, assembly GCA_035771165.1. Lineage (NCBI taxonomy): Eukaryota > Metazoa > Cnidaria > Anthozoa > Scleralcyonacea > Coralliidae > Paragorgia > Paragorgia papillata. The sequence continues at coordinate 10,028,801 of JAWNZC010000322.1, read as the reverse complement.
TGAAATTGAAGACCTTGAATTTGTCATACAACCAATTTCAACGCATATTTACCATCCTTGTTTGATTTTGATTAATTGATTACGCAGAGGGTAAACCACTAAAATCGCAAAATTGTTGAGCGACTACAAAAAAATACATGGGAAAGAGGTATGGCTGTTAAGTTGAAACAGCAAAGCTTTCTTGTTGCAACATGAGGACTAGTGGTTCTAAATCTTCGCAACCAATCGAATCAAGACCAGACACCGCGTATCAAAGGGTAAGCGGAGAGAATGCACAACAACAACAACAACAACAACAACAACAACAACAACAACAAAAACAACAACAACAACAACAACAACAACAACAGCTGCAACCGCAGCGACGACGACGATGACGACGACGACAAGCAACTGTGCGACGACCATGTACAGATCTTCCTAGCTGCTCGGTTAAAGATGATGTTTTGCTTCAACGAGATAAAAGAAAAGAAGGCAGAGAAAGCTGTATGTCAACTCCGCGCAAAATATTTTTAACACAATATGCCATCTTGGCGTCGTCGGTATCGCCAGACATTGCACACGGTCAACGTTTAATTAAGGGCTTTTATTTGGTCTACGTGAAGATATTTCACTCTGAAAAACCCACAGACAATATTATGAGCGTTTTCGAAAGGTTCAGCTTCGAGGTTTGAAGTTTGAACTTTGAACGATCGACCACCATTTTCTTGAGAAATTACTGTTAAAAGGATATTACCGAACATAGCGGTCACAGTTACGCCCTGATACAGTTCAATATTCACACGTTTTGTGAACACTGTAGCAGCATGGTTTGGATTCTAGAGAAAGGTCTTGTTTGTAAAGAATGTAAATTTACTTGTCACAAACGATGCTACAAACGATGCTTGAAAATATGAAGTTATTGACATTTTCAGCTTCTGAGTTAAATTAACATTAAACTTGCATAATTAGCCATTAACCAATCACGAGCTGTCCCAAGTCCCAACTTTTGTTGGGAAATCCATGCACGTGACCATACAAGCTTTCTCGCTGCGATTCACAGACTCTATATACAATCGGATTTCGATTTTAGCGCATGCGCGCCTTCATCCTTTTCTTTCGTGGGCAACCTTGGGCAAGCTTCGTTCTGATCTGGTCTCACAAAAATATTCGATTAAAACAATTCAAATGGCAAGTGAAAAGGAAAGTAATTATACTATTGTTGTATCTGTGGCAATATTTTCCCAATATCGTGTGATTTTTTTGCAAAATTTCTCGGCACCGAACAAGACAAGTTGTGACGTAGAAAAATACATTGCTCATTTCTTCGTGTAATGTCTCTGCAGGTGCCCGCCTTGCAAGAGAGCGACAACATTATCCAGAGTGCCCGCTTGGACAAAAGCTCTCTCACTTCGGACCAAATTTGTTCGCTAGTAAACACTCAAGTGGCCGAGTCGATTCAAAAGTTTCTTCCTCAATATTTGGTCAACGAGTCCTTGCAAAGATCAGGACTTACAAAGGGTATGGTCGAGTCCTCAAAGGACGACCAAGACGATGGAGTCTCTGGGGAGACACCAACGAGGCCCCATGCAAGTGGCCGAAAAAAGCATGGTTATTTAAAAACCAAAGGGTTATTTGCTTTTGATGAAGGCTTGGCTGAAAAGCAAGTTCCACTACTCACAGCAGTCTGGCTTATTATGGCGGCTCTAGAAGCACTCGAAATGCCCATAGAAGGGGAGGAAAATGTTGCTGGACCTGAACCTGAGCCAGACGACATAAAAATAATGCTGAAAGATGCCCTAGCTCTTTTGGGCAATGCAGTATTTCGCTTATATTCGTTGTGCCAACGTTGCTTTTCAGAGTATTTACAGCAAAACTGGATGTTCTTTCCCGCGCGACCTTGCAATATTGATAGCAACATTGCAATGTTGACTTGCAAACAGTACACGGCGTCTCCTTGGCAAGTTGCTAAAATTCGCATTTTAAATATCGAACTTCACATAACATGAAGTTTACTTAGAGTTATTTGTTCTGACTTTCAATAGAGACCTCAATGAGGGTGGTACTGTAGGAGCTGACTATGCCCTTCCACATCTAACTCAACAAACCAATGACAGCAGGACGATTAGCACATTTTCAAAAAAAACCTGAAAACAAAAACGAACGACCCATGGATCCTCCAAACAATATCAGGCTACCATATACCATTTATCAAGTGCCATTTTCAAGTACGACCGTACCACGAATAACCGCGAGAACCAGGAAGCAACACAGTCTCATTCAGATTGCCATCGACAAACTTATTGCCAAACAGGCAATACAGAAAGTTACAGACGATCCGAAAGACCAGTTTATCTCAACCCTATTTGTTGTTCAACAAAAGAACAAAATACGTCCAATCTTCAACTTGAAGCCACTGAATGCTTTTGTGGAGTCAACCAAATTCAAAATGGAAGGCCTAATGTTACTACAGTCTACTCTACGGGAGAACGATTACATGATGAAATTGGACCTCAATGACGCTTATTATTCAATTCCAGTAACGAAAGAGCACAGGAAGTATCTGCGCTTCATATTCGACGTAACATACGAATTCCAATGCCTACCGTTCGGCCTCTCTTCAGCTTCATGGACTTTCACCAAAGTCTTGAAACCAGTAATTGCATTGCTGCGGAAACGAGGACTGCGTGTGATCATTTACCTCGACGACTTATTGTTGGTGCATCAGGACCCAGAGGAGCTAATGCGATTGTTCAAGGAAGTATGTCAACTGCTCAGCGACCTGGGATTCATCATCAAGAAGGAAAAATGTCAACGATTCCACTCCAATCTCTTGTCTTTCTTGGTGCACTTCTGAATTCGGTGAACATGACAATGGCAGTACCACTAACAAAATTGCAGGACCTGCAATGTGAAGACCAGTCAATGAAGAAGAAAACAGTGTGCACTTTCCAGGAACTGTCGTCTCTGTTAGGTCGAATGACCAAGTGTCCAAGAAATGAGTGGAAACTGCACCCTTACACTACAGCGCATTGCAACAACTACATATCAAATATCTCCCCAAAGTACAGAATCCTGGCCTTAGTCTAAGGACCTGGCTTCGACTTGTATACGCACATAATTTAGGAGAGGACAACAGTTATAGGCTAATATGACCCCAAGGAACAACTTGGGGTGTGTGCCAAAATCTCTATCCGGGGCGAACAGCCCTAAAATGACCACGGCCTTTTTCACCGGAAGTGCTACTTCCAACATAGTTGTATCTTCTAAACCGTTGGAGCTACAGATTTTTTTTGGTGTTCAAAATGTCCTGAATGGACATGTTTAGGGTGGTCATAGAAGAGTGAAAATTTTCTAATTTGATATTTTACGAGGAAACCGCTAAAAACATACTGGAATTGCCATATATTTATTAACTTAAACTTTCCGAACTTAGAGCAAAGTTAGAACGTTTGTGTTATTTACTGACAATTTGATGAAGGCATTTTTTTAAAAGAAAGCGAGCATTTAATTAATATAAGGCAATTGTGTTTTCAATCATACTATTATCAATGCAATATGATAACTTAGGATGCCGCATCGCGTCGCTGAAATCCCACAATCAAAGCAATCCCACTTGGATGTGTCACGTAAACCATGGTAAGGAACAACAGAGTCCAGGTATGAGGATGACGAACAGTGTTCATTCAGTGATAGGGTTTTGGCAACACTCACCACCCCTTGTAACACTTGATCCCAGCTTCTATACCCTGCAGGGACACCCATTCTTGCGAGTACACTTGCCTTGCGAGTACACTTGCCACACGTGCAGGGATCTGGCAGGCCTTTGGGTCTTGAGATTTCCTGGTTTGCGCATAGCTTTCAGGGCTGCAAGTTTAGTTGATATCTTGCTGATTGTATCGCACCCAGTCAGCGCATGGAGTGCTGGAAGACACTTTGTGAGCTCGTCCCCCAGCAGGCACGTAACAGGCAGACAAAGACATCTGTCCTGACCGGTCACTTAGAATGTCTTGCACAGTGCACATGGAACATCATTGTATCCTGTCGTCAGCTTCCTCGTGTGTGCAGTTGAGCCGAGGGTATGGAGAAGCGCACCCAGCTGATACCATTCATGCCTATGGTGAAATACCAAGGTATAGAGGGTTTGGTGCCTTGGTGATTGGTGGTGAGCCACTCAACATAGAATGCCTGGAAAGCAGTTTTGCTGATGGAAGACGACCAAGACTTTGCTATTGCTTTGACATCTATGGTAACCAAAGCTGGGATGAGATCCAACAAATGTGATGAGACCCACATCGTTTTCGACGCTTACAGAGAGGGCAGCATCAAGAATAGAGAGAGGGGAAGAAGAGGAAAGTCAAATGAAATGGATGTCCTTGATGTAATATCACCGAACCAAAATGTTCCAGTGGTATTAGAGAACTTTTGGTCGTCTTCCATTAGCAAAAATTGCTTTCCATGCATTCTATGTTGAGTGGCTCACCAATAATCACCAAGGCACCAAACCCTCTATACCTTGGTATATCACCACAGGCATAAATGGTATGGTATCAGCTGGGTGTGCTTCTCCATTCCCTTGGCTCAACTGCACACACGAGGAAGCTGATGACAGGATACGATAATGTTCCATGTGCAGGACATTCTAAGTCACCGGTCAGGACCTACATCCTTGACGCTGTCATCAGGTGACACAGATGTCTTTTTGTGCCAGTTATACCACATCACAGTCAATTGGAAAGATCTTGGCCTGCAAGATCTCTGGCTCGTCCGCAACTTAGGATTGAAAAGATCAATATTACCCGTCCATGATAGCTGTACAGCGCTGGGAGACGAGCTCACAAAGTGTCTTCCAGCACTCAATGCGCTGACTGGGTGCAATACAACGAGCAAGATATCACCTAAACTTTCAGCCCTGAAAGCTGTCCGCAAATAAGGAAATTCTTCCCTGATCCTGAATTTCGACTGTCGGCAGCTAACAGAAAACACAATGCAGATGGCGGAGACATTCTTGGTCACGTGTCTCAAACATCAACAGACCTGGAGAAATTTAAGACCTTCGTCTCGCTGCATTTCATAGCAATGATGTCAAGATGGACATTGAGAGTACCACTTGCACCTCAACTAATTCAAGGAAACATATCCATAGATGCTATTACCTATAACAGTTGAGTTATCTTCTCCTAAATTATGTGCATACAAGTCGAGGCCAGATCCTCTACTGCCTAGAAAAAGCAGATCACCTTCACCTCGGAAACCCTAGCCGATCTAGAGTGGTGGACATCTCCAAAGCTGATGCAAGAAAACAGCACTCCAATAGTCGAACCTATGTACAACATCACAATTCGGACAGACGCATCTTGTCTCGGTTGGGATCAGTGTGTCAAGGCACCAGGACTGGGGGACATTGGGGCAAAGACGAGCAACAGGCTCATATCTAACCTGCGATCATACGTTTCTTTTCCGGGGGGAGGAAGGCGAGGGGAGAGAGGAGAGGGGAGGAAAAGAAACGCCTGATACAAAAGCTTGTGTTGTGGCTTTCCGCCCTCTTGTCAGAATCGGACCAATCGACATTCGGCGGAAGTAAAAGAGCACACATTTCCTTGGAATTTTCCCAGGTAAGTAAACAAAAAAGTGACAGATCTGTGCAGAAAATGGGAACCAGACCTGTTTTCTTTGTGAAGAGAACTTAAAAGTGAAATACGGCAGCTCCGTTGGGACAGTTCCGTTGTGCAAGGAAACAAAAAACAAAGAACTAATTTGCAAAATCTCTGGCCATTGTGGTGCTAATGTTCTGGCCTCTAGACTGTATTTGAAAGTGTTGGCTTAACTTTAGTTAACTGTTGATTGTATAGAAGAGATAGCGCTTGAATCGGTGCTTTGTAGGAAGTGTGCCAGGAAGATTATCAACTGCGCTACACTTTATAACGAAAGTAAGGATAGTTTAGCTGATAGTTTATAAGCTTTATAACAATGTATACATAAATTGGTCAGTGAAAGACTAAAATTTAAATATTCAGTCAGGATAATTTTTCCATGCGGTCAATTACATTACAGTACAATAATGTCAATTAGACTGGTGTAGACTACCGTTCTGCCACTAAGCCATTGTTCGTCGCTGCCGTATACAATATTGTATTTGCTAAAGATGATCAGCGATCTCCTTGTCACGTTCTTCCGACTCGCCGATTGTTGCGGCGCTTACCTCAGATACGGCCCTTGACACGTTCGCAACTAATTGCTGCTGTCTTATGTAGTCCAGAAGTCTAACACGAATTGCTTCCTTTCACCTTCGGAAGGAGCTGGTATATCAGTCTTTGCCAAAACCCGTCGGTAAAACCCCCAAAACGTCTTCACGACGAAGGATTATCTGCGGAGACACTCTTCTTGTTTAGACAGCTATAAAATCATTCGTGACTCTTCATGTTTGGACAGCTATAAAATCATTCGTGGACCGGCTTACAGCTATAGAGAAATTATTCGTATCAAGTATCAACTCTCAGCGACCAGTATGTTATCGATGCCAAACAAAACCGGAAGTCCCTCTAATCAATGAACACCAATAAAAACAGCGTATTTCATTATCATTGTATTTTGACCAATCAGAGAAAAATACCAAAATTTGGTATGAATACATGCGGTCCGACAAACATTTGTATCAGGCCCTCATATCAACTTCTTGGAGCTGAAAGCGGCTTACCTAGCCATTCAATCATACCTGAACTCTTGTCAACTGACAGGAGTCGTATTCTACTACAAATGGACAACTCGACGGCTGTAGCTTATATCAACAAACGAGGGGGGACCAAGTCAAACAAGCTTACTCAACAATGGCCCTGGACATATGGAAGTTATGTCAGTCCAAAAAGATAACCCTGTTGGCACAACATCTACCAGGAATACAGAATACAGAAGCGGATACCGAATCACGGCAAATAAACGACAGGATAGAATGGACATCGTGGAGAAACAGTACCAAAAAACGGTATGAATGTCTTTTTTCAGCACCTGTGAGGGATATTCTAGATTTTCTCACTTTCCAGTTCCAAGAAAGAAATCTAGCTTACCGAACAATCGGAGTTTACAAATCATGCATATCCCAGTTTCATGACCAAATTGATAGCCAATCAATTGGAAATCTACCGATAGTAACGAGATTCGTGAAAGGAATTTTCGAATTACGACCACCAAAACCAAAAATTCCTACCACCTGGTCAGTAGGTAGTCTCTTCTTGAAATGGATCCTGTCGAAATGGATCCTGTCGAAAAGTTATCACTTCAGGATTTATCCTTGAAGCCAGTTATGTTACTGGTCTAATATCTGCAGCTCGCGTGCACGAACTGATAGCATTAGACCTGGTTAATGTTATCAAAACAGAATAGCTGGAGATTCATTCTTTCATCACATATCAAGAATTCCAGACCAAATCATCCAGATGACCCCAGAGAACAAAAACTTCTTATTTCCTATAAAGCACATCACAAAGCAATTGGCACTCAGACACTGTCAAGATGGTCATCAGCATCAGTTTTTAAGAACATTGTTATAAACAAACCGAACAAACATTTGCGCATAATGTGTTACATTTACCTAATTCTACATTTTTAGTCAATATTATTGTTTATTATATGTATGACAAAATTACTACATTCTGATTGGTTGAGAGGAGTACAATTATTTTATTAATTGTACTGCAGTACAATTAATTAAAATAGAGAAGGCCCTGGGAACGATGTTGACAATAGAATTCAAAATGGCGGCCAATTCTGCAATGGATAGTTTTCATATTTCCAACGACTTGTGGTACACTATGAACTAAAAATTCCATGTAAATATTTTGAAATGAGTACAGAGAACACCAAGAGTAAAAATGTTTCTTGTCAAGTAATGAAACAAGATGTTTTTAAAGGCGTGAGTGAGTACGAAGCGTACGCCGTACGTGTCGTAATTTTGTCATGCATATAATAAATGAGTAATCATATGATTTTGCTCGTACAATTAAGGATTTACACTACTCGTGATATTTGAAAATTATGCCAAATTGCACTCGCCTAACGGCTAAATATCGCTTGTAGTGTAAATCCTTAATTGTACTCGCTATCATATGATTACCTATATATCTGTTCATGCCAACTTAACTGTGTTGTAGTACGGCTTCGTAATCTGTACGAAGGAGAAATTAAATTTCCCCAGAGGGACTCACCTGACGGGGAGATGTAGTTCTCCGAGGACTTTCGAGGACTGATAGGAGAAATACTGGGTCCCCACCCAGTGGAAAATCCTTTGGCACCCCCACCCTTTGTTCTTCTTACTACAACACCTCGGCTTGCACTCTATCCGAGGATGAAGGCGCGCATGCGCTAAAAACTTAATGTGGGTACCAGTCCGTTGCTGGTCGCACGGATCTGCACCAGTATTGCACCTATCAGTCTTCGAAGGTCCTCGGAGAACTACATCTCCCCGTCAGGTGAGTCCCTCCGGGAAAATTTAATTTCTATGAGCTGATAATTAACGAGACGAAGTCGAAAACGAGGGCGAGTTGTCTAATTGTTTCAGTAGTATCAACCATAAACAACTTTTCTTTAATGTAATTAAAGAAGCATTGTTTCAAATTTTCAAATGCAGTAGTTTACCTTTTGTTTGCAGAAGTCTCCCCATACAAATTGTAGAGTAGTTCGTCAGTTCGATGGCATATGATAAACAATTGCTCACAAAACACGAGATTGTAATTACTTTGCTGCAAATTTGGTGTATAGATATACTCCATAGGCATAAGCGAATTCATTTTCTTATTCGAAAATGTCGAACTGAATAAATTTCCATTACTTTCGACCCAATGTTTTCTACTCGTACAAAAATTTTAGCAGACGCCATGTTTGATTTTCAGCGTAGTTTCCAGATTTTTCTTGAGGCGTGAATATGTCGTGGTTTCTGATTGGTCAGAATAAGAGTATTCCAGTTATAAGAAGATTTATCATTGGATAACGCTTCTATAGTGGTCTATAGACCAATAGGCCACTAGTAGCTCGGCCAATCAGAAAGCTGGGTTTGTAATAGCCCCCTAGTTGGTTGATACTAAAATGTTATAATCTGTGACATCGTAAAATATGTTTTAATAAAACGTCATTTTTTGTTGATATTTTATATAATTGATACATGTGAATACCAACAATATTGTTTTCTTCTCTTTTAGTCAAACCAACTCTTAATAAAGACAACAATCTTCCCATTAAAGCTAACCTAGAATTACAATATGAATTACAATGTGAAATAGAAAAAGCAAATCCCACGGCAAGCTTTATATGGCATAAATGCATCCATGCTTTTCATAACTGCAGCAATAAAAGAAACGAAACAATTGGCTGGTATAGATCTGAACGGAATGGTACCACATCTAAAGACGGAGAAACGAGCACGCTAAATATTACAAGACAAAAATTCCAAAATGTGAGCTATCGATGTACTGCAACCAACACACAAGGTCAAGACAATTTGGTTATGATGGTTTTTAACGAACGTAAGATATGTTTTATGTTTACTTTTTTATTTTGTGATATACAGTGTGGTGACAGTCTATCTAATTTTGATCTTTTCAACACATTGATTTAACTAAAAAAGGAACGCTTTTTTCGCTTCTTAAAACGACCAGCTCTCTTATTTCAAAAATGTTTTTGTTACAATTGGAAGCCTTAGCGTCTCTACAATAATGAAGAATGTCCTTAAAAGTTCGACGATATAGATTATTGTTTTAATTTTGAGCTATATGAAGGTTTTTGTTATATGCAAATACACTGCATGTGACGATGTAAGCTAAGAAAAGCTGAATTGTGGATATCATCAAACTAGATTACACGTCGGGTTTTTTTAAACTTTGCACGTATAATACAGACCACCAAGCTAAAGAGAATAGTTTAAGTTTAGTATAGTTGCCTTAGAAACAAATTAGTTTCCATAATCTAAGAAATAGAGTTGTTTCCTATAAGATTCCTGCTAAATAAGTTCCCAATACATGCCAATAGTGAAGAATGCGATCGAATTATTTATATTTATCAATTATAGACCTGGAGCGAGGGGTATTCCACAAAAAATTACCCCGATTAAAAATGATTACCCCATAACATGCAGCAAAATTTATTACCCCACAACATGCAACAACATTTTTTGTATGATCGATAAAACGCTTTTCTGCATTTAGATTTTTTTATATATCTAAATGTCACATCTATTATTTATACAACTATATGTTAACTGCAAGGTAGTGAATGTTACCTTTTTAATTTCTTACTACTATACGTAAATTATCGAAAGAATTATAAAATAGATTGACGAAGGTTTGTATACTTATGAAAACCTGATCAGTAACTAGCAGCTTGTCAGAAGGTTGAACTACAACCAAAAATTGCATTGTTAAACTTAAATTCTTGTTCACCTTTTCAGATGGCATAAAGTCAATGAAAGCACGAATCTCTGATAAGAAACCTAAATTTGAAACAGCCGGAGACAACATTACCATAATGTGTGAATGCAATGGTTACTTAAGCATGGAATGGATTAAAGAAGGTCATAAATTATCTAGCATCGACACTTCGGAAAAGCAAAACAGATCTATTGTTACAAAAAAAAGACTTGAAATTCTAAATTTCAGTAAAACTGATGAAGGAGTATATGAATGCCACGTAAATTACAGCAAATATAACTGGCGTTATTCTGAAAATATCAATATCACAATGAAAGGTATATTTTACGTTTGTATTTATAAGTTTTGTTTTTCAAACCGGAGAATGTTCTTACTCATTTCCATACACTTAGACGGTTTCGTAATTACATTTCTCTATTTGTGACTGTGACTGAAAAGGCAAAAATGCTTTTCTTTGCACAAACAAGATTATTTCTTCTATTTGTTTTTCCGAGTTCGCGAAAAGGCTCGTTTCTACTTAGGATAATTTTTGGAAAGTTAGTGAAACTCTTTACACTAACAAAGAATGCCCATTGTTCAAAAACAATAGATTAATTACAGATTCTTACAACTTTTTTGGTCTTATTGTAAATTATTTGCATAAATATTAAATGAACTTATAGGCCAACTGTTGGAAAGCTTTAAAATTAATGTTGGAACTTGCCTCGCTAACGTTTTAATTTCTTGCTTTAATTTCAAATCTTGGCATGTCGTCTGTTTATATACTATAGCGCATGCTTGCTCAAAAACTAAAAGCTATTGCTCTCAAGCATGCATTGCACTTTTTTTGTGCTTAGCAAATAAATATTAAACGTGGTGTTTTCACAAACTTATCTTGAATTTTTTGGTCTTTTTATAATTTTTTTGCACAAATATTAAATGAACTTATAGGCCAACTATGGAAAGCTTTTAAGTTAATGTTGGAATTTGCTGCATTATATATATAGCCTGCTTGCAGCCGGTAATTTGCGGGGTTTACAAATTCCGGGCTGCAAGCAGGCTACTGCGTTAAAATTTAATTTAATTTAATTTCTACTTGGTATGTTATCTGTTTATACACATGCATTGTATATGGACTACGTGCATGCTTACTCAAAAACTAAAATCTATCGCTCTCAAGCATGTATTACACATTTTTGTGCTGTCTTAACCTTCCAAATCCAAAAATAGTTCAAGTTGGGTAATAAGGGTGCAAGAAGTGAATATATATTGATAATTATATAATAATTACATTCTAATCGCCATGATATTTTTTGTAGTCAAACCAAAGATAAGAGCCGACACTCACAATAGTGAACCCATACCGTATAAAAACGGGATGACGTTGAAATGTAAGTTATTAAACGAACCGGTTCCCAAGGCAAACATAACGTGGAAACGATGTATTTGTGAGAGTGATTGTTCTTGCGCACTAGCGAGTAAGTGGTTGGAGTTACCGCGAAATAGTACAACTACAGAAACTAACAAACTAGAAAGCACGTTGACAATTCAAGAACAGACCTTCGACAACGTGCGATACCGATGTATGGCAAAAAGTGTAGCTGGGACGGACAAGTTTCTATGGAGGGTAGAAAAAGGTTGGTTGAAATTTATGAATCTGTTTTTGAGTACTAGACCCATGCATGCATGTATGCACCCGGTTTGAAATAAAACTCTATTAAATTATTCTATGGCGGAAACTTGTGGGGTCTAAGCTATTTTTCTTGAAACACGTATAACAATCAAATGAACAAACTCTTTTTATGCTAAAATGCATAAATAAAATATCCATAATATTCAGTCTGCATATGAACTATAACATGCAACGATGTTTTCTTGTATGATTGAAAAAATCTTCTATGCATGTAGATTTTTTTTTATATATGCATGTCACATCTATTATTTATACGGCTATATAGCTATAGATTAACTGCAAGGAAGTGAATGCTGCCTTTTAATTTGTTACTACTATTCGTAAATTGTCGAAAGAATTATAAAGTAAATTAAGTAGGATTTGGATACATGCAAGGAGTGAGAATTAAAGTTGTACCTATATGAAAACCTCAGTAACTATAGCAGCTTGTCCGAAGGTTGAACCACAAAAAATTGCATCATTTGTACCGCTTTGATACACGTAGTTTAAAAAAAAAGGTTCTCCGACAAATTTGGAGCGTACCGAGATCTGCACACTTTCGCTTGTTTAGAAAGGACATTTTCTAAGTCTAACCTGGCAGTGACCTTTGTCAGGTGAAGCAGTCTTTCTCAGCATGATGTAATTTTGGAGTTTTTAACAAGAGGTTTTCAAAATTAACCGCGGACGTGCAAATATCCATCGATAGTGAAAGAAAATAAGAAATGTTTTACAACATCCTGACATGCATGCAGTCTATTAGGCTTGCACTGATTACAGATTTAATTAGAATTACTATATCGCAAGTGAAGTGCTTCCTCAAATGGGACGAAAATCATAGGCCCTTGCCGCAGGGAACTCTGCATGTGGCTAAAGGGATACTCACCTTGCCCGTTCCACCAGAGTTTGACCACTGCACCTGATTTTTTTACTCCTCTTCCCATGCAGAAGTCTGGAAAATTTTGATAAAATCGTTTTTAAGACATTTGTCGTTACCAGCGGCTAAAACATATAATTCGTTGATCTTGTTGGTATATTAAATAACATATACTATTTTATATCGATATTATGGTTATTAAATTCTGTTCTAGTAATCTTATACGAAAGTTAATTGTACTTCTAATTAAGAAGTCAATGCCATGCACTACTAAATGTTTTAGGCATTTATTTTTATAGTATTTTATTTTATTTTTATCAAATCTATTTTTATCTCTTTATACCCAGGCAGAGCATCAACGCTAAAAGACAACAAAACTTACCTGACGATCATTCTATTCATTAGCATTCTGACGCTAGTAATTCTTATGATTATTGCCGTGGTTCTTTATAAAAGAAAAAAACTATACGGAGGGTTCTACATTTTTAAAATCCCACCTGTACTTGACTACATCGAAAGATTAGACGAAGAAAAGACATTAATGGAGCAGTCTAAAAAATTGCCTTATATATCAGATTGGGAGTATCCAAGAAAACGAGTTCACATTGGTAAGCTAGTACAATAAAACTTGGTGTAATGTTCATATTAATGCTTATCCTGCGTGCAGACGCTCCGTCCCAGGTCCTATCCAAATAACTGGGGTTAACAATGTCTATGCGTAGGCAAGGCTAATTAATGCTTAAATTGTACTTTTTTAAAACAATGAAAAGTGTAGCATTTGAGCCTGATTGCAGAAGGTATATATACTGTATAATTAGTAATATAATTACACTCTTTCAAACAATCAGAATTTAGTAACTTTGTCACGTTTATTATAGACTCTTTTAATACGTGCATGCATGCAGAGTTAGTCATTTTCCGCCATTGACGTCACTTTCAGCCTTTTTAATTCTATTGAAAATATACAAAAGCTAAGACAATAAATGAAATTGAGAAAGAAAAATTTAAAAGAAATTGACGTCAAAGGGTGAAAATTACGAACCGAGTGCAAATACTTTCCCGTACAAACCGAGCAAACGAGGTTAATAAGGAATTTATTATATGGCTATTGGTTCATTCTATTTTTAAGTTTCGAGCGTTGTTTTTGTCTTCGGAGTATGCTGTTTACCTTACCTGTTAGTTTTTCGTGTCGCTACTTGGCCTTCTTGTTTACACCAGTTCGGCCTTTATTTGTCGTGTTTTTAGATAAACAGCTTTAAAGAAAACCAGCAGCAATGTTCTAGCACATTTTATTGTTCAGAATATTTGAATAAAGATAACCAGTTCTCTTTTATTTGTATTCAAAAAAACTCAGACATGTTCTCGCCAAAATTTGCAGGGCCGAGAAAAAAGCGTATTGACCCGGACACAGACCGGAGGTCAATATCGTAAAATCCCGACCTCTCAGGAACAATCAGCGTGCGTCGTTTTGCGCACGGACCGGAAATCAAACCCAGCCATATAATAATTAGCCTGATTATCAGACAGTATGGTGTTCGCTCACTCCACCTCCCCGTCTGATGGACTTCACGGGGTTTCATGTTCTGTGACGTATTATCCTTTGTATTGCAGCAGCCAATCGCAATGCATTTGTTTCACTTTTCGGGCTCCTTGCATACATAATTAGTTCTCAAAAACTAAAACCTTCACTCTGATTGGTTAAAGGATAATACGTCACAGAACATGAAACCCCGTGAAGTCCATCATACGGGGAGGTGGAGTGAGCGAACACCATACCGTCTGATAATCAGACTATATAATAATGGGTAATTAAACTGCTCATTGCATGGAATTATAACAGGTAATTAAGGGTTATTGAACAGACTGAGGTCAATTAGTTGTTTTATAAACCGAGGGCGTAAAAATGTTCTTGTTAGCCGACAAAGGAGGTTTTCTCTTGAGATATTTAATAATTTGACGTAAGAGTGCTTTGTATAGGTTATATATAGCACCGATTTTGGGGATATTCGTGATATATATCCCGAGCTAGGTAGATCAAAGAAAACCGACTTTGTCGGCTAATCAGTAATCATATTAACCCAATCTCTTTTGTTTGTTATATGGAAATGTATGGGATATCGATCGCTATAAAGAACAAAAAAAGTTGGCACTGCTATTAAATCAAAATAATTAGTTCCTCTTTCGTTGTCTTCCCTTTCCTACTGCCAGAAACAGCATCATGAATGCTATATATGGGCTTCTTATAAAATTCCGTTAACAATTCGTTCCATAATATTATTTTCTTTGTCTTTATATAACTAAGCTTTTTTATGTAATAACATACAAGCAACAGAGTTTTACCGATAAAGCACGTACTGTAAGTGTTTTGAATAGCTTCAAAAACGACCTACTTCGTAAGTTCATTGGCATATAGTAATTTTAAAAAACAACGTGAGAGAATTTTTTTAACAGTTCAACTGATTTTCTTTGTGTTTTCTTCATAAATTAATAATGAATTTTTTTATCTCCTGTAGAACGCAATTTAGGACACGGTGCATTTGGTCAAGTATTCCTTGCTCAGGTGGTGGGTATATCAGCGTTTCATCCAAGAAAACTCCTGCAAGAGAAGTCGAAACAAAGACGTTTTTCAGTGTTTATACACAGGAAACGAAACTCGTACTTATATTGTACGACAACCTCAAATGTCGCAGTGAAAATGCTTAACGGTAAATATTGTTTTTAGATAACATAATTGATAATCCTCACTAGATATTTAAGATTGTCTACAATGCTATCTCTGCAGTTGCATAAAGTGGGCTTACTGTACATCGATATATGTTGTTGATGTTTCTGAAAGTTCCCAGGCTAATTTTATTGTTAGCAGAAAGGGTGTGGTTGCGTAAAGGAGAATAAATAAATAAATCATCACCTTACTGTACTTGCCCTATATATTTCCTTTGCAATGCGTGTTTACACATTACCACCTGAAATATTTGAGTTACTACTTACCAATGTACACAGAAACAAAGGGAAAATGAGAGCACTACAACTATCTAATAAAAACAATATTTCTTTATCAAACTGTACTGGCTAGAATTTTAGGCCAATGTTCGTGCAGTAAAGACTTAGAGCAAAGTTTTCCTAGTACCTTGTTTACGATGTGTATTTTGTATTGTTGCCAAAAAAAAACAAGCGATAGTAAAGATAATAACTTCTTTTTTTCTTTACAGAAAACTGGAATGAAAGTGATCTTTCTGATCTGCTGACTGAGTTGAAAATACTTATCCATGTTGGCCAACATAAGAACATTGTAAACATTCTTGGCGCGTGTACAAAAGGTTATGAAGACTTTGAAACACCTATGTTAGTTTAGATATGTAATTTAATGAAGTACCATTTATCTAATTCACTCCTGAGTCCCTTTCCATGTCTATATATATATATATATATATACTAAATATTTCATATATCTACTATATACTGTATTGTCAAAGGAAAACCCGGTTTGCAGGAGTGGGCTAATACAAAATTATGACCACTGGTATATGATATATGTATAGGAAATAATATATACTGTTTGAGAAGAATAATGAAAGTCGCACGTGTGGTTTGCAACATATACACCTATATTTGCTGAAGGGTAAATGTGTAGCAAATGTAATATTTACTCAAATTTACTGCAGGGTAAACGCGGTGAATACCGTATTTATACTCAGTAATACAGTGTTTAGAAAATATGTAGCAAGAACTGTATACCCAATGTGAACAGGCCTTCCAAGAGATCCTCCAAACCATGACAAGCAACACCGCCTTACAACCATTCAACCCGGAACTGAAAACCATCCATATTACCGATGCAGGACCAGAAGGGATTGCAGCCAGCATTTTCCAGGAATCATCGGATGGAACATGGATACCAGTTGACCATGCCAGCCGAGCACCTACTTTGTGTGAACAAAACTATTCCCAGACATAAAAAGAATCACTTACCCAGTCCTGGGGAATGAACACCCACCGCTACTACCTCCTTGGTATCCCATTTGAATCGTACACCGACCACCAGCCACCTATTCCTATCTACAATGGTATCGCCTTAAAGTCCAAGGTTTCCAGTGCACCATGAAGTACATGCCAGGCAAGACCAATCCCTGTGACTACCAATCCCGCCACCCAATGCCCCTCAGCCATTACACAGACCAAGAGCTTGACGACATGGTTATTGACCAAGGAGATGAACTGTGCATTAGCAAGATAGTCACAGATGACTTACCTGATGCAGTCACCCTGAAGATGGTACAACAAGCCACGCAGCAAGACCCAGTTATGCAAAAACTGATCGCATGCATCAACAAGGGTCATATTACAGAGGATAAGGATCTACGAGACTACCGACAGGTGTTCCAGGAACGTTCATACTGCAATGGAGTAATTCTACGAGGAGACAAGCTACTCATCCCAGATGCTGAAGTAACCCCAGGCACCTGAAGCATTCGAACCCAAGTGGTAGATACAGCACACGAGGGCCACCAGGGAGCTGTCAAATGTAAACAATTACTCATAGCAAAAATCTGGTTCCTACATCTGGACAAAATGGTGGAGACCCGAGTCAACACTTGCCTAGGCTGCCAAGCAACAACATATAAGCCATCCCGAGATCTACTGAAGCCGACATCACTCCCAGAACGACTCTGGCAGCACATGGATATGGACTTGTGGGGACCACTGCCTAATGGAGACCACTTGCTAGTGATCATAGATGAATACTCTCGGTACCCAGAGGTGGAATTTGTTCGAAATACTAGTGCCCAAGCTGTCATACCCACCTAGACAGGGTTTTCTCCACCCATGGTTTCCCAGAAATGGTAAAAACAGATGGAGGGCCTCCACTCAACGGCCATGAGTACCACCAGTACATGCAATGGGCAGGTGTTCGCACCAAAGTGGTCAGCCAAGAAGACCCAGAAGCAAATGGCTTGGCTGAAAATTTTATGAAGGCAATGAACAAGACGTGGCACATCGCTCACATCGAAGGAAAGAACCACAAACAAGAAGTCTACAAGTTCCTGCGACATTATCGCGCCACACCACATAGCTCTACCGGTAGAGCACCAGCAGAAGTACTCTTCAATCGCAAATTCCAAGTGCGACTCCCTCAGAAACACGAACCAACACAAGACCTACAGATTCGACACCAAGACCAAATGGAGAAAGCCAAACAGAAGCAGTACTAGGATGCCAAGAAAAACACAAAGCCACACAACATCAAGATAGGAGATCGAGTGCTTCTACTCCAAAAGCAAACCAAAACAAACCCAAGATACGACCCAGACCCATGCAAAGTCATCTCCATCAAGGGCACCCAAATCACAACAGCCAGAGGATCCAAGATCAGACAAAGGGATGCCCAACGCTTCAGAGTCATCACCACTCCAATAGTCCCCAAGCAGTATGGTGCTCGATGATATCCACTAAACCTACACAAAGATGACATATTCACCTACGACAGCAAACCTACAGCACCACAACCCGCACCACCACAACTTGCACCACCATAACCAGTTGCCAGACCACAGCAGTAACACCAACATCAATACCCAAATGGGCACCTGGATCCCAACATCAACCTCGACCTACCACGACAACAGCGAAACAGACACCCACCCACCCACACGATACAACCCACAAAGCGGACTGTAGACTGGCCTAAACCTGATTAACGAGAAGAAAAAGAGAGAAACTGAAAGAACAAAAAAAAAATTGTTATACACAGTTAAAACAAAACAAAGCAAGAGAGTTAAAGTTGAGTTAAAGTTTAAAAAAATGTATATAATTATACATATATAGTTAACTTAATCTTAGGAAAGGCAGAGGAAAGATGTGGTGTCCAAAGAAGGACATAAAGGGACATAAAGGAACTTGCGAGACGGTGGGAAAGAAGGGAACGAGAGAGAAAAGAAGGATGTCAGGAGAGCGAGAGAGAGCGAGAGTGTTTGAGAGATTAAAGAAATAAAATACATAAAAACCCAAGACTGCGGGCTGTTAGACACTCAAGACAAGGACCATTACACCCTTCAGCGGATTTGAGTAAATATTGCATTTGCTATACATTTACCTAGTCACAAAATTGTCGTAAATCGGCCATAATTTCGTGCAGTGATATTCACAATTCCACTTTTGCTGTGCACTTGTATGAATTGATTTTTCCAAACATAAGTGTTATTGACTGTTAATTCTTGGAGAGCAAGTGTTATTTCCTCTTAAGGGTGAAATCCAACCCTTCATTTTTTTTTCTTCATTTCATTAAACTGAAACCACTGAAAAAATTTCGACGTTGTTGAAAATGCCTTTGATAATAAGTGTTATGTGTGACGTCACAAGTAAAATTGTACCAAAGTTGTCATCAGATACGTTTTGTAGACACTTCTTTTTGTCACTTAAAAATAGGATAATGAATATTTTTAAAATTTAAATAACAATATAAATATCAAGCTATATAGATATTAAAAAAAACTTAGCTTTTTCTACTTTTTAAAGATCTAAAAATAGTTATACAATACCCTGGTTGCTATGCGTGTTTTCATTGGTTGTTGGCCATGATCTATTAGAGGACAGACACATGATCACGTCAGAAACACGTCAGCTGACTTGCTTATTTCTTACTTCATGCCCCAAAATCCGGCAAGAGTTTAGATAAAAACCTTTTAAATTTTTATTGTATAAAACAAATAGATTCCATTTTTTTGTTGTCTGTTCAGTTATTGATGTACAGAGGACGTCACAACGTGGTAAGAACATCAGTGACCCACTCGACTGCGTCTCGTGGGCCACTTTTTTGTTCTTACCACGTTGTGACGTCATCTGTGCATCTATAACTGAACAGACAACGGCAAAATGGAATCTATTTGTTAATTGGAATATATCGCAATGAAATAGATATAAAAATATATCATGGAAGTAGCTAAATTATTACTATTTTAGGTACGAGGGTGAACGTATGGATAATAATGGAATATTGTCCGTATGGCAATCTTTCGGAATTTCTGAGAGACCGCAGGATAATTTATGAAAAGGAATGGTCGGAGTTTACTGAAGATCACAATCACACATTAAGTATTTCAGATTTGGCAGCAGTAGCCCTTCAAGTGGCAAGTGGAATGGAGTTTTTAATTTCCCGGAAGGTAAAGACAGAGATAAATGTTGACCACAATTTGGCAAATGAAACTGCGTTTTTGCAAAAACGAAAGGCATTTGTAATAATATAAATTTATCAACCACCTAAAATTTAATATTCCTGTTGGAGTTTTTATACACCGGCATATTTTTAAAGATGGCCGCAAATTTATATATTATATTTTGTATGCGTTTAAACTAGCCTGTCCATCTTCGTTCTTATTTATCAATTTCTTCAATTTAAATAAATTCTCCCGTGACGTATCCTTTGAGGCTCGTTATACGTTTAATACCGTTTTTTAACTGCCAACAACAAATCTTCAACATTATCATTTCGGACATTTCCTTGTCCCATACGCTAACTGATTGAAACGTAAAGTTTTCTTGCATAATTTAGCATTGGTTTTCATGTACAATATTGAAACAATTAATATATTTTCACTCATTTGATATGTAAAAATGACAAAAAGTTGAAAGAAACATTCATTTTAAAATGTAGTTTACATCACGAAATCTTATCAATAGCAAACGTAATTTTGAAATGTGTTTTGTTTGCAGATATTTCGTTTTAAAGAACACAGATAAACAATTTAACGATCTTACCATTAATAATTTCCATTCTATAACCATTGTGTAGCCGTTTTGTTTTCTGCAGAGCTTATTGCTTCGCGTAAATATTCAATTTCCTCTGTTATTTGCCCACTCCATTTATAATTTCGGCGCCATTGTTGCTTAACAGAACAACCGCTGGCTCTACTGATCATTGATCGTGACATACTATGCATTTTGTGATTGGTCAATTTAGTTAAAAGAAGGCTTGTCATTGGCTTATCGCCAGAGGTTTCTATTTAACAATTAGTCACCGAAGTCGAGGTGACTATCGGTGATTAGTATAATTTCAAAAAAAAAGAGGCTTTCCAGCTTTCTGATTGGTCCGCTCAGCTTGGTGACTATTGCATCACAAGAAAAAGAAGTTTTGGAAAAGAGACTGGTACTTATTCAACACTGCACTGACTTTTTTCGTTTCAGTCTCCCCCTCGGAGTTGTCATTTTGAAGTATGAGATTTTATAATTTGTCGATTCATTGAACTGTTGATTTTTTTTTCAAAATGGGGTCTGTAGTTTTTGAGACAAACAAAAGACCATAATACTGAAAACATTTATCACTGAGATGTTGTACATATCAAATATCGTAAAAACAAAACTTCATGAAGGTAAGGAAGTATATTTTCTATAATTCTTCGTATTTTTTGTATGTTTTGGCTAGATTTTGGTCGTAGCGATGTGGCGAAAACTTCGTCATGAGTGAAGATGATTGAACATGAATAATTAAGTGCAAAAAAGCCGTAACACAGGATCCAAAACACCAGAATAAAAGTCTTTTTAGCATATATTTGAATGTATGTACAAGTTCAATTCCAAAGTAGGATGTTGTTCACTCTTTTTTTGAAAATATTTACTGACAAAGACTGTGGCTTGCTAACATCATCTGTGAATAAACAGTATCACCACTGTTAAAATGAAAGCAGTTGTTTAAAGGTTTTTGTTTCAACGTGATTGGTTTTTTATCAACCTCTGAAATTATACTAACTGAACAATTAGTCACCTCAGTCTCAGTGACTATTTAACAATTAGTCACCTCAGTCTCGGTGACTTCAGACGTTGATAAAAAACCAATCACGTTGAAACAAAAACTTTTAAACAACTGCTTTCATTTTAACAGTGGTGATACTGTTTATTTACAGACGATGTTAGCAAGCCACAGTCTTTGTCAGTAAATAATTTCAAAAAAAGAGTAAACAACATCCTACTTTGGAATTGAACTTGTACATACATTCAAATATATGCTAAAAAGACTTTTATTCTGGTGTTTTGGATCCTGTGTTACGGCTTTTTTGCACTTAATTCATGTTCAATATGTTCTTCACTCATGACGAAGTTTTCGCCACATCGCTACGACCAAAATCTAGCCAAAACATACACAAAAATACGAAGAATTATAGAAAATATACTT
The DNA here is from genome assembly GCA_035771165.1 of Paragorgia papillata. Lineage (NCBI taxonomy): Eukaryota > Metazoa > Cnidaria > Anthozoa > Scleralcyonacea > Coralliidae > Paragorgia > Paragorgia papillata. The sequence continues at coordinate 10,006,719 of JAWNZC010000322.1, read as the reverse complement.
CCTTACCTTTATAAAGTTTTGTTTTAACGATATTTGATATGTACAACATCTCAGTGATAAATGTTTTCAGTATTATGCTCTTTTGTTTGTCTCAAAAACTACAGACCCCATTTTGAAAAAAAATATTAAAAGTTCAATGAATCAACAAATTCTAAAATCTCATACTTCAAAATGACAACTCCGAGGGGGAGACTGAAACGAGTAAAGTCAGTCCAGTGTTGAATAAGTACCAGTCTCTTTTCCAAAACTACTTTTGAAGAACAATTTCTTGTGATGCAATAGTCACCGCGCTAGGCGGTGACTATCACCTCAGATTCACCGCTGAGCGGACCAATCAGAAAGCTGGAAAGCTCTTTTCCACTATGAAATTATACTAATTAACAATTAGTCACCTCAGTCTCGGTGACTATCGTTGTATTTCGTTTTAACAGTAGCCATGGTGATTCTGTTTATTCACAGACGATGTTAACATCCTACTTGGAATTGAACTTGTACATACATTCAAATATATGCTAAAAAGACTTTTATTCTGGTGTTTTGGATCCTGTGTTACGGCTTTTTTGCACTTAATTCATGTTCAATATGTTCTTCACTCATGACGAATTTTTCGAAAACATCGCTACGACGAAAACCTAGCCAAAATATACAAAAAATACGAAGAATTATATAAAATATACTTCCTTACCTTTATAAAGTTTTGTTTTTACGATATTTGATATGTACAACATCTCAGTGATAAATGTTTTCAGTATTATGCTCTTTTGTTTGTCTCAAAAACTATAGACCCCATTTTGAAAAAAAAATCAACAGTTCAATGAATCGATAAATTCTAAAATCTCATACTTCAAAATGATAACTCCGAGGGGGAGACTGAAACGAGTGAAGTCAGTGCAGTGTTGAATAAGTACCAGTCTCTTTTCCAAGACTACTTTTGGAGAACAATTTCTTGTAATGCAATAGTCACCGCGCTAGGCCGTGACTATTCCCTCAGATTCACCGCTGAGCGGACCAATCAGAAAGCTGGAAAGCCTCTTTTCCACTATGAAATTATACTAATTAACAATTAGTCACCGATCGAAGTCGAGGTAAATATAAACGATAATCACTGAGACTGAGGTGACTAATTGTTTTAGTAAAATTTCACGCCTGAGAAGAATAACCAAGAAATTTAAAACAGACGTCTTTAACTGTCGTAGTTTCGTCATGTAAATTTAAATAATGCTCATTGTTCAACTTCACGCTTTGACAGCTGTCTAAGACTTCAATTCCACATAGTGATTAAAACTGACCCAAACTTGAAATAATTTTATGACTAAACACTTTCTCACCTTCAAATAGTTCCAACTTAGAGCTTTTCTGTGTATACAGTCTCTATCTGTTGAGTTTTTTGACGATTTGTTAGGTTTAAAAGAATAGTCGCTGTAGTCGCCATTTTGAAAAATAATTACCGACACAATTTCTAGTAATAGTTACCTCGCGCGAGGTAACTATCGCGAAATAGGCAGTTCAGCTCGACCAATCATGGAGAGGACGAGAAATGCCGTAGTTACTTCTAAAATTTTACTAACAGCGGATAGCCTCCTGCGATAGCCAATGAAATTCAAGGATTTGTAATAGAAATTGTAAATTTATACTAAATCTATATATTAGGCCACTAGTCGTACTGTATTATGTATAATGCATAAATACTACAAACTATATCCACTAGTACTATTGACCTTCTGTTTTTCGTGAATTATTAAATTTTGATATTATAATTTAGTGCATCCACTGTGACTTAGCCGCAAGAAATGTTTTGATTGGTGAAGATTTTATTCCAAAGATTGCTGATTTTGGCCTTTCTCGCAACATGTACAAAGACGATCAATACTTCAAAAGACATCCCGTACGTATCTTTTTCTCTTAAGCGTTAATAGCATTAGAGTTCAAGCGTTATATTTCCATAAATGTTCTCCAGTTGAATTTCTATTTACCAATTAAAACATGACGCCATTTTTGAAACGATTCTTGCCATAGAACTCAATGAATTACTTGAGGCACAAATCTTAAATTTTTAATAGTATTTAAGTTCAGTGTATTATTATATTTTTATTATATACTACACGCGTAAAATTCTCACACTCAAGTTACAGCATTGTTGCCTGAACAATGCTGCATGTAACAACGTTGTTATCATGTGTGAACGACCTTGATGAATTAACAATATTGTTCATCATTGTTTCATCATGTTGTTACAGCTTCATGAAACAACAGCAGTTGTCCACGCATGTTGAAACAACCGAAGGATGTGTTGATACACCAGTCATGTTCACAATTGTTGTAACATTGTTGTTCAGCCTTGTTACTTCATCATGCTGTTACAACATGTTGTATCATGTGCAAACAACGTTGTTGGCTATAAATTTAAAATGTACTGTTAGAACAACTTGTTCATGACTGTTGATTTATCCGTGAACAAGTTGTTCAAACTAAAAGTGAACAACTTGTTGACAACTTGTTCACGGGTGCAGCACAACATTGTTCACACCTGTTAACAACCGTGAACAACTTGTGCGTTTTAAGCGTGTATATGGCACCATGGCTTTGCTCATTTTAATATTCAGCAAGACGTTTTCAATCCAGTGAAATCTATAAAGTTCAGTCTTCCATACTGTAAATTCAAAAGAGTCGTTTTGACTCCAAGGGGTCATTTCAGCTCTCTTAGTCTAGGGGTCGTTTCGACTATTTCAAGGAGTAATTTTGATCTCAAGAGGAGTTTTGACCCTAATATGCATGGAGTCAAAACGATTCTTTGCCGGAGTCTCTGAACTCACTCTTAGGACTTACTCTTCGTGGGATCATCTTACTCTTTTCCGAAGTCGCGATACTCTTTGGTAGAGTCGATTCACCATTTCACCAAAAAAATCGTGTCACTCTTTGGTGGAGTGAACAGCATTACCTATGTTTTTTGTTTATGCATGACACGCATAAATCAAATCATTCGGAGGGAAGACTTCTGACCCAGACTTCTGAAGTCATACACAAAAATTTAACGTTTAGTACTCTTGCACAGGGTTTGCTTCCAATAAAATGGCTGTCAATTGAGGCTTTGGGAGATCGAATATTTTCAGAGAAATCGGATGTGTAAGTATTTTCTATCACTTGTATATTATTTTCAAAGTTTAAGGAAATGTTAACTTTCAATAGGATTATTTAACAAACCAGACACAGCCACAGTGGTAAAGGGCGGTTCGTTATTTGGCGTCCAATACGTCGCCTTTAAAATATCGCTAATTACTATTGATTCCGCACCAATGAACAAACTAACAAACGTATACTCGCAATATAAAGCTGTCTTAGATCTAGCTCGTCCAGGGACTGAAATCTTTTTTTTTACTGTTTTCTTATATTGATTTTATTTATATTATATTTTTTTAATGAGTTTGTCACAGTATTATACAATTATACAATAAATGATTACAATGATATCACCATAAATACAAATAATTAACAAGATACAAGCAAAAAACCCAAAAAAACAAACAACAAAAAACAAAAAAAAACACTGAATGTGACAGGAGAAAGGAACAGGACTCACGCCCGAATTGACACCCAACCCTTTAATTATATAAGAATAATAATAATGTGAACATTATAAAGAAACATATCTATAACTTAACACGCAACTATTTTAAGACTTAAACTAGTGAACTAAGGCATAACTTGAGAGAAAATTGCAACTCATTAAGTGCATCCAGGAGGGATGTAGGTAGATAATTTAGTGTGGTACATTTTATGAAGATTAGACTTAAATAAAGAAACTGTTTCACAGGTTTTCAGATGATGTGGAAGAGTGTTCCACAGTTCGGCTGACCTAATAAAAAAATATTTCCTAAAGTAATCCTGCTTGTGTTTTATGTAATATTTAAAACACGTGATGCGAATGTTTTGAATGGCTTCAAAAACGATTCGTTATTGGATGTTATGTTCATTAGTATTCTTTATATAAAATTGTATGTTCATTAGTATTCTTTATATAAAATTGTATGTTCATTAGTAATCTTTCTGACGTCAAGACGTTTTATCAGGTATAAAACCACGGACATGGAACTGATTTCCTTTTGTGTTTTCCTCATGAATTATTAATTAGTTTTTTGAAAATTAGATTAAAGTTGTTATCGTCATAATTATGTAATTTGTATCCTGTTTTAAAAGTGCATAAATAATTGTTAATGTTAATAGAAATAAGTCTTTTCCTCGATTTGAATACTAGTATTAAATCAGAGATCTCTCTACGAAATTCTAGTGGAAGGAGATTTGTTTTGACCAATCTGGCAGTGTAAGATAATTCCTGGGGATAGTTCAGAATAAACTTAGTTGCCCGCCGTTGAACATTTTCAATTAATGAGCGATGTTTGATGGCGTATGGTGACCACAAGTTACTTTTAAAGTGATTCAGTTGATTTTCAGTAATAAATTAACATTTGTTATCATTTAAAGTTTCCTGGTTGACTTTCCATAAAAAATCCCAAACTGGCGTCACATAGACTACCGGATAGTAAAATATAAATTTGAAATCAACTGGGTTTGTTTTTTTCAATAAAGCATTATGGCAAGAATTAGTGTTAAGCCCTAATCAAACGAGAACGCAAGTCATCGCAAGTTGGCAGTCACGCTATCTCAGCCAGCCGCTCTGAATAATTTCCCGAAAATACATGTACCGTGACAAAGTTAAAACTTGTTTAAAACACTCATGAAACCTTAATTTTGTTAATTTGGGTGTTCGAACGACCGCCACAGAAATTCTGACTGCCAACTTGCGATGACTTGGGTTCTCGTTTGATTAGGGCTTTAGAGTTAGGATTATGGCTAGGGTTATGATTGGATCAGTGTTAGAAGAATTATAGAAGTTTAATCGCATTTACAATACAAGATTTTTATATGGAAATTTAGCAAATTTATTTGGTTATGCTCTTGTTTATCATTTTCCGGCATTGTTAACTCATTTTATTTATTTATATATTTATTTATTTGGTCATTATCATCATTTACACATTTTAATTTGATCTATTTATGTATTTATTTGTTTATTTATTTATTTATTTATTTATTTATTTATTTATGTATTTATTTATTGATTGATTGATTGATTTATTTATTATTGATTTATTTATTTATTTACTATTTTCATTGTTTTACTCATATTAAGTTTTTTATTTATTTATTAATCATCTTCACTGTTTACATATACTAATTCTAATTTTTTTGTTTATTATCTTCATTGTTTACTCATATTAATTTCCTTTTTTTGTTTATCATTTTAATTTTAATTATTTTTTTTATATTACTTACTCATATTAGTTTTATATATTTACTTGTTTATTATTTTTATTGTTTACTAATATTACTAATTTTATTTTATTTTTTTGTTTATTATTTTCATTGTTAACGTTTACTTACATTATTGATTTTATTGATTTATTTGTTTATCATCTTCATTGTTTACTCACATTAATTTTATCTATTTCTATTTTTTTTCTTTGTTTATCATCTTTATTTTCCACTCACATTAATTATATTTTTTTCTTTGTTCCTTATCTTAACTTTGTTGTTTACCCGTATGAATTTAGTTTCCTTCGGTGTTCATCATTTTCATCGTTTACTCATAATTTATTTCTTTCATTTATTATATACATCAGATGGTCATTTGGGATTTTGCTTTGGGAAATCTTTACTCTTGGTAAGTTTAAAAAGTTAAGAAAGATCTTTAATATCTTTCTATATATAGTTAGTGAAGTGAAGTTTCAATCTTGCTGAAGTAGTATAATTATCAAACAAGAGTTTTAGTCTTTTAAAAATTTTAAAAAGAAGTTATTTTTAATTAAAAAGGTTTAAAAAACAACCTTTTTCGATTTATTTGACCATCTTCAGATCTGAACTGAGGAAAGCATATAATTTTTTTATTTTAATACTTATAAAAGGTCACTGGCAATTTTGATTTCTAGTCAAGGTTAAGTTAATCTCTCGGGATATAGAATAAGGTGATAGACATTAAATTTTTTTTCTATTGTTGTTTAAAATTTAATTTGCCGCAATTAGAATTGCTTCCAATCTTTTATATTCCAGATGAGGAAGATTGTTTTTTAATTATTTTAAATTATTTTATTATTTTAAAGATTGTGTTGTGTTGTGTTGTGTTGCGTTGCGTTGTGTTGCGTTGTGTTGTGTTGTGTTGTGTTGCGTTGTGTTGTGTTGTGTTGCGTTGTGTTGTGTTGTATATTTTTGTTTTTGTTGTAATTTCTTTCACATGTGAAAACCCAATTTATACATGAAATGGTACACAAAAATGTTGTGGTAATATAATTGTTCTTGTATTGTTTTAGGAGGATCACCCTATCCAGGTTTACATTCAACTGAAGTTTACGAATTTCTGTGCGAAGGCGGCCGAATGGACTCGCCTGTTCATTGTCCAAGCGAAATGTACGTGATGTAGATTAGTTAAATAATTCCTTGAAAAAAATTTGCTAATATATATATGCTTTTTTGGCAATTCTTAAATTCCATACACTGTCAAAATTATTTTAAGATGAGAATAAGAGTTTGAGATGAATGAGGATTTTTATACTTACTTAATACCCTGTAGTTCGGGCAAAAATTATTCACAATGAAGTTGTTGTCAGTTGCATGCGCGTTCTTGGAAAGCTTACAGATTCAGCTAACAAAACATTTCATTGTTAAATCATAATCAGATCGACAAGCGAGTTGACCGTTTTGTTTTGCCACAATTAAGTCCGTTGAGACAACTGATTGGAACAACAAACCGCTAGCGAACGGGTACACTTAAACGATATTTTACTAATAGAAAATTGTTTTATTAATCAGATGACGTAAACGATATTTCTCACAAGTGAAAAAATCGTTTATAGTCAATGAGAATCTCGGAAATTTTAAACTTACGATCTACTGTTAATATAATCTTAGTATTTATCAAGGATTTGAAACTCGTGTCTCACCCACTGTGTGTTTTTATGTTTGTAGATATGAGTTAATGTTGGTCTCATGGGACGCCGATCCTTGTAACAGGCCTGATTTCAAAACTGCGAAACAAATGTTGACGAAAATTCTAATGGACAAGGTACTGTAAACAAGTGTTACCTAACATATAGCGGTAAATAAGTTTCTGTTTCTCCTAATTTGTGTTGGCTTTTGGTAGATGTAAGTTGTTGCTTGTCTTTGTATACGTGTTTATGTATATATATATGTATATGTTGCTATTTGTGCTTAGTTTAAAGTCGTAATCTATTAGGCCATTAATACACTTGTTAATACTAGTACGTATTTAATATAGATAAGTTTTGTGGACTCACCACGTAAAATATTTATTTGCTAAGCTTTCGGCCTGTTGACTCAGACCTTCATCAGAGCAATAACAATAAGCTGTTGGCTCAGTCATTTATAAACTAAGCAACTAATCAATTAAATCACGTAAGAATACAATGGCGTATCACGTTTATTTTATTAATTAGAAACACAAAATCAAGAATGTTCTCCGAATAGGCCACACCTGCACGTGCTGTTTAATGGCTGTCCCTCCTGAGATAGTGTGATGTTTTGCAATCTCAATAGATTCCTTTGTTCTTCGCGTGAAGTATTGCTTGTTCGACTCTTCCCACTTAACACGATGGTCATACATCCAAGCGGCAAGCGTGTTTGGCAGCAGCAGATTTATCACGTTGGGCTTTTATTGAACATGTCTTGTGCTCCTTCAGGCGAGTTGAGATATTCTTTCCCGTTTCCCCGATGTATATACCAAGCCACATTCACACGGAGTGCAATACACTCCAGGCTTAGATAAGCTTTCTACCTCATCTTTATGTGTGAAAAGTACCTTGAACAATTTGTGTTGACTACTGTGAAATACCTTCATACCAGCACAATTTAGAATCCTTTAAATCTTGTGGGATGCTGGTCCAATGTACGGAAGAGAAACTGCAGGCGCTTCTTCCTGGGGATGAGTATTCCGCTCTGGATGTACCGAAGGTGTCATAGAAGCTTCTATGACACTTTCGGAAGAACCACCCCAAAGAAGAACCACTTCAGTTTCTCTTCCGTACATCGGACCAGCATCCCACAAGATTTAAAAGATTCTAAATCGTGCTGGTATGAAGTTATTTCACGGTAGTCAACAAAATTGTTCAAGGCACTTTTCACACATAAAGATGAAGTGGATAGCTTATCAAGGCCTGTACGGTGTATCGCATTCCGTGTGAACGTGGCTTAGTATACATTGGGGAAACGGGAACTCAGAACTCGCCTGAAGGAGCACAAGACATGTTGCGTAAAAGCCCAACATGATAAATCTGTATTTGTTGCCAAACTTCTGGGAATTATGACCATCGTGATAAGTAGGCCGGCGGCTGTGGGTCAAAAACTAGCCTAGAAATGAAGTTTTGCTGGACACATTTAAAGAATAAGATTTCTTTAGTGAAAATGCATTTAAATGCGATGCAGATGCCAAAAGATTTACATAGCACTAGTATCTTTAATTCGGCACTCCAGTGTGGGCATAAAAAGATGGTAAATTTCTTTAAAAAATGTGGAGTAAAATTTGGAGAGCAAGCAAAAATTAGATTTTCCGCCACACTCCTAAGCATTCAATGAATCATCCAGATACTTAAAAATTAAGCGTAGTATCAAAATGCCACTTCAATCAATAGTATATCAAAGCAAAAGAACAACTAAACGCTTATTTTGTAGTACAATGACCTTCTGAGGTGCCTAAAAACTGGACAATTAAAATAGTTGTGGCAGAAATAAAGAAATAATTAGGAACGTTTCTTGTTTTTCTCCTGGACGTTTAATTTTAACTTGATTTCCACAGTTTGTCGATTACCATTTTAAGAGAAAAGCTATCATCCTTTAATGGACAGACTTGAGTGCTGAATTTAAGGTACTAGGGCAAAAGAAATATTTTAGACCATTCTCTTAAAGATGGTCTCTCAATAGAAGCTTTGCTGGTAGAAAAATAAACGAGTTACAATGAACCATTTAGAGATACAAAATAGATACAAAATGCTTAGTCAGCATTTTTCAAAAAATTTGGTCAGCGATATTTCCGTAACGAATGACTGAGAGTAATCAGTCCAATTGAGTTTTTTTGTCCACTTAGCTAGATCTATCTGGCTGAAATGTTTAACTTGCACATTTCCAAAATTTATATTTTTTCCAACTACATATGACGTCATTATTTAGCATACCCCCCTTTTTGACCAAACTGTTTGTTAACTCCGGGGCCAATTAGTTAATTTCACATCTGCATCGCATTTAATTGCATTTCCACTAAAGAAATCTTATTCTTTAAATGTGTCCAGCCAAACTTAAGAAAATCGAGGCACAGCCACCGACCTATATGTCTGAAACGTGAAATTCAGCAGTTTGATTGGTTCCTGAGCGGTGCGGAATCTGCCGTTCCGGACCGCTGACGGTGAAAATTTTATAAACAAAACGAAAGTCATGTTAGTACATGCGACAAGATGGAAGTAATTTCAGAGGTACCCATTAATGAAACATCGTTCAGGTATGTCGTTAGAAATTTTGTTAAGCTTTCATTTGTTGCATAGTTCAAGTTTCCATGATACTTCTCACAAGTATTATAGAATTTCATATTTATTTTTTTTAATCAGTCAATTACTTAACGTACAACCTTGAGCAATATGTCAAACAAAAGCAATTGAAAAGTGCTATTTGGGGGTAGAAAGTTCAGGATTCTAGCTAAGCGGAAAGTACTTCAAAAAATGGGAAAACATCTGCCATTTTGGTATAGTTCGCATGCAAGTGTCCCCAATTAGCTGTATATATAGCTAAATACATTGACACTCAAATAAAGTTATTCAAGAAAGATGGTGGCGAATACGAACACTTTGTCGAGTTTTCAAAGAACGTTTACAATATACATTTATAAAAAGGAACGTTTGCATGAACGTATACCTCGCTTGTTCAGTCTGTACTAGTGAAATACCGGACCACGGATCTCGGCTCGCTGCGCTTGCTCGGTCCATACTAAAAACGTCGGTCCGGTATTTCACTAGTACAGACCTCACGCTTGGTCAATGAGTAGTTAAGTATTACTCAGCCAAAACAGCTTCAACACTTTAAACTAATAATCGTCTAATATAGATATCAATCTAAGTCCTTATCAAACTGGTTTGACAAAAACCTATACTCACACTTAATTACGACAAGACAAAATTTCTTATCTTCGCCAACGAAAGACAACATCACGATCCAAACCCGTAAAATCAAACAAGAACATTGGTTTAACCCTTTATTAGCCAGGTTTCTGGGAGCTCTCCCCTTGACGAGTAAAATCGTTTGGCGTTAGCGAGAGTAAAATTAATAAGTTGCTAAAAGGCAACTGCGCATGTGGCCAGTAAAGGGTTAAATATCTTGGCATAAGTCTGAGCGAAGATCTCTCATGGCATGATCATATATATATAGATAACCTACCCTCGATCAATACAATGCAATGGAATGCAGCTTGTGGGGTCGTCGTGTGTACCAGAAGACCAGAAGAAAGAAACTTGGACTACCAGAGTCTTGGCCTACTACGACGAATAAAAACATTATTTACCATTGAAGGAACGATGTACTCTATACACTTCTTTAACACTACAACTTCTAGACTACGCTGACGTCATTTGCATGGGGAGACAAGAATAACTCTGTTTTCATGAACTCTATTCAAATATTAGAAAATAAAGCTGGCAAAACCATACTGGATGCTCCTCAACTTTTCTCAGCAACTGAAGCCTTCGGAATTCCAAAATGGACACTTTTGACAATTCAAAAACACCGATGTATTTTTATTTTTAAGTGTATTAATATTGCCTATTAAATAGATCACGACTTTAAACTAAACACAAACAGCAACTTTCATACATACAACACAAGGGCAAGCAACAATTTACATCTACCAAAAGCCAACACAAATTGGGGGAAGCAGAAACTTATTTACCATGCATGCATGCTTCAAAAGACTTCAACAACTTAGACAATAAAACGAAAACTATACGGACTCGCTACTAAGATTTAAAAGACTCCTTAAGGTGGCTCGATATACGAAAAAGCTGTAAATAGTTAGATTTTCTCCTCTAATTCCTTCGTTTCCTTTCGTTCTGATTCCTTGCACAGCCCTAGTGCTACTCTTGAGTATTGAAAAGTATTAGACAGCCCACAGTTTTCAGGATGGGTGAAATATATTTTTAGTGAGTTCAGAAATTCTAATTTGCATTAAAATTGTATATTACAATAAAATGTAATTTGTCCTGCAGATACACAAAGACTGCATGCAAGTGTAAAACGTTCAATTATCAGCACTGATACTAAACAATGAGGTACAAATGTACACTGCAAAATATTTTATAGAAAAACATATGATTTTTTTATAACTTTTTCCTATCTAGCCACCTTAATAGACAAGTTATCAATAACTGATTAATTGACCACGACTATAACCGATCGATCCATCACCGAACGAACGGACTAACCCTCCGTCAACTTATTATGTATATTGTTTTAAATTTAGTTAAAATTTGTTATAATTATATGTTATGTTATTGTTGTATTGTATCTTAACCCTTTCACCGCCAGACCTTTTCCAGTGACGAGTAAAATCGTCTGGCGTTAGCCAGAGTGAAATACAAAAGGGCCACCACAGCGGTGAAAGGGTTAATATATGTATGGTTAGATATACTGCCGAAACAGAGAACGTAGGAATCTAACGTTTCGAGCGAAGGCCCTTCGAGCACTATATTTCGATTGTTGTTTCTACACTGCCTACGCAGCACGCTACTTTTATTAATATATGTATCACAGGACCACACTGAAAATGGGTATTCTGTAGAAAAATCGTTAAAAAACAAAAAAAGAAAACAACAAAAAAAACCATATTTTTGTCACCTAGACCAGATTAACTGAACTGAATGTAACTATTTACGCACTTTATGATTTTAACTTTTGTAGAATCGACCATGGTTATTTCAACTTGAAGCCGTTAATGACACAGAAGCGTCGTCAGAGAATCAAACGACCATGCTATGATCTTCAACAAAATGAAAATATAATTACTTACCTGGAAGTCTTGGTTGCTATACAGTCACAGAGTTTTAATAAGCTTCAACCTAACAATATATAATATAACTGATAACAATATTTATTAATAAGCTTCAACATAATATAATATATAACATACCATAACAATATTTAAAAACAATATTTAAAAAGTTTCAGAATTAATAGTATAGTCTTTATTATTTTATAGGGAAATTTGTATAGCGATAAGAAAAAACTAGGAAAAGGGTGTGTAAAAAACCCCGAAGAAAATGCTGCTATTTAATGCATGGTAACAGTTAGATGGCTTGTGAAGTTTTAAGAGTAGTATTTGCAAATAACATAATACATAAGACTGCTAAATAATGTTTCAACGTTGTAATGGTAGTAATACACAAACTTGGACTACATTAGTGCGCGTTCATGAAAGTTGACAAGTCTTGCTCCTGGATGAGTTTTTAATTAGAGGCAAGAAATTAACACGCGCGAATTTGTCGGAAATGAGTATGCTAAGGTGAATCTTTAAATTAATTTATACCAGTTCGGCGCTTATTAGTTCCATATTTTAGTCTTTAAAAAACGCCAGACGATTTCGTTGACTTCTGGGGAAACCCTCTGACATAATGGGTTAAAACTATTTATTATATGGAGAAGAGTATTTTACTTGCTTAGCAATTCTCGCACTCGTAGAATCCATATTCACTACATCCGGGAACCGAGTGGCGTATTTCTCGTATGTAACGCTCGCGAGTGACATATCGACAAGTCAAAATGTACTCGCCTTTCGCCGTAAGTTTCGAATCAAGTAAATTTGAGCCAGTAACTCTCTTAATTCCATTTTTCACGTAAAATTACGTATTCGAAGAAGCTGTTGTATTTTTCATTTGTATTTTCTAAAGGTTTTAAATCAAGCGGTTGTAGTTTTTGCATTAAACCCAGTTTATCAACATCACGCCAACGCATAATTTCATTGTCCATATCGTGGCAAGAGCAATATTTCACTCGTTCGCTGCGCTCACTCGTGAGATATTGTCTTGCCACTCGAACATAAAATCCATATCTTCTCGCAACCGTGTAATATCCCCTTTATATTTCCAGTAGGCCTACAAATCAGTTTTTCATTCTGTGTATTGCCATATATACGGTTTTATTCTCTTCGAATTCTGAGAAATCTTTTTTTAGGCTATATTTTAGGCTATATTTCTAAAGGCGCTGTTACGCGGGTCAATTTATTTATTCCGAATGACCAAAGATGTGAAAAGAGTAACGTCATAACCCCGTGGGGAGTAGGGGGTGGTAGTACGGTTGGATAAATCTCGCTCTATGGCAGAGCGTAGTTTCCAACCTTGTTTGATTATTTATAAACGGGGTCGAACGCCGCTACAAGTCCCACTTCACTGAAGGTAGACAACATGAGAGATGAACTGTCAAAAGTAAGTTTATTTGAATGATTTACGGAACTATAAGTTAAAATACGGCAACATTTTCCAAGTTTATAGTGTGAGGTTGGGTCACCTGTGCTACAGTGACCACTCTGGGTTTCAGTCAACCCACAGTTAATAAAATGAGATGGTTTGGCTAGTTGCACCACGTGACAAATTCATGTTATTGTCATACGACATTTGCATCACGTGACGAGTATAGTGCATTAAAGAAATACCAAATGGTTTTCCGTGTTTGGATACTTTGATCCAAACACGCGGGAAATTGCGAGACTGGAGAAAAGCGTAACAAAACACGAGCCGCAGGCGAGTGTTTTTAGCTTTTCGAAAGTCGAGCAATTTCCCAAGTGTTTGGATAAGAGTCTCCAAACACGGAAAAAACCATTTGGTATTTCTTTTATAAAATAATCACAAGTGAATATGATATACTGTCCGACATTTTCAAAAAATCGTTTTGGCGGGAATTTTCCGTGTTTGGATACTCTGATCCAAACACGGCAATTGACCAATCAGGGCTCGCGTAGTATACATGTTATTTTATAAAGCGAAATCTTTGACTGCATTGTTTACATGCGGTGCTAGAAAGTTAGTAACCTGCGATCATGCGTTTCTTTTCTGGGGAGGGGAGAGGGAGGAAAAGGGGAGGGGGAAAAAGAAACGCCTGATACAAATGTTGGTTGAGTGGCTTTCCACCCCTTGACACACCCTTTAAATTGAGCCAATCAAAATATGCCGGAAGTAAGAAATCCCCATGTACATTTCATGTTAAATGTTAATATGGCATCAAAAGAATTAAGCCAGTGTTTTCTCTGTAAAGAGAACCTAAAAGTGAAGTACGGCTCTTGTGTTGGGACAGTTTCGTTGTTTAAGGTAACAAAAAACAAAGAACTTACAGAAAAAGTCTCGAGCAATTGTGGTGCAATTGTTCTAGCAGATTTACTTGAAAGTATTGGATTAACCGTTGTTGGGGTTGAGCGTACAAGTGTGCCAGGAAGGTAACCAATTGCACTACACTTTATCACGATATTAATGATGGTTTACCTGGAAATAATACTACCTGTAGGCACAATAAAGATCAAGGAGAGACGAAAATGGGCAACACCAATGGTCGTAAACGATCATTTCAGTTATCTCCTAGCGGACTAACACCTGGCCGTCAAGAGGGAAAATTAATATTGAATAATATCTCTTTAATTTTAATATTATTTTATTGTCCCACATCCATTATTCATGAGGGATTATTAGACCTAATCATCACTCTTTAAAACAGCTTTCATAAGGTACACTATAAACAAAAACTCAGCCAGCATACTCTTAATTAATACCTTTAGTCATTAATTTAAAAGAAATATGTTCAAAATTAATTATTTATAATATCCTACAATCTTATGTACAGTGTATTTCAGGCATGAAAGTACAAAGCATGCAGATATTCAGATTATAACAAAACCTGTCTTAGAAGATACTACTGGAAGATGATGGTTTTCGCCTCACAAGATGCTACAAATTGGTCTATTTGCTTACAAATTCAGGCATACTAAATATGCTTAAAATGCACTTAGACATGTTACATTGTTATAAAACAAAACAAACTCCGAAAAGTAGCATCTTGTTAAAACTCAAGATTTGAGAAAATAAACAAGACGAGACAGTAATATTACTCGATTACTGTCTCGTCTTGTTTATTTTCTCAAATCTTGAGTTTTTGCAAGATGCTACTTTTCGGAGTTTGTTTTGTTTTATATTTTTAAAGTTTGTCGACTGGAAAAGGTGTTATATAATATTATTATAGTATAATAATTATACACTGAGTGGCGTAGCCAATGGGGGGGGGGGGGGGGGGGGGGGGGGGGGGGGGGGGGTGAGGGGGTGTTCACCCCCCAAATGGTCTCTAAGACCATTCTCGTGAAAAGTTTAAATCTGTGGAGAAACTAGGGGGGGGGGGGGTGTGTGTGTGTGTGTGTGTGAGGTTTACAGTTGTTTTAAGGCCAAGTGAGTAGAGTAGTAATGTGTTATATATATAGCAGGCATATGCATATGCTATAAATTACAATTATACTAAAGGTCTAATATACAAAATGCCTCCAACTTGTTTTTATTCTGCTAAACTAAACTAATCTTATTTATACTGGATTAGAGGTCCAGTAAGGGCCATCCCTCATTGGTCCAGTGTTTCTACAGGAGGAAACCGGAGTACCCGGAGGAAACCTGTGAAGTTTGGTAGAGTCAAACTGGAAGCACTCTTCTCACATGCAGCCAAGGTGAAATTTTAATCAGATAACTGCTGAGAGCAGGAATTGAACCTGGGTCGCAGCATGGTCGCAGGCACGTGCACTAACCACTGTGCCACCAACATCCCCAGGCTAAAATGCCTCCAACTTATTTTAATTACTACTTCGCCATAGTTTGTAGTTGTTATTATTTAGTGCTGCGCCCGCGACACTATGTGTCTCCTATTCTGTTTGTAGTCTGTGTAGGTTCCGCTTTTGTCCATCATCTCTTGTCTTGTGCTGTCTCGTGTTTCTGTATCATTTGGCTATATTAAATTGTCGTAGTTATTCGCTCTCTGTGTTGACTCGTCTTTCAATATTGACGTGGTGGCAGCGTCTCGGAGTATAAAGAACCCGTAAAGTACTAAAAGGTGTACACTAAAGATACAGACGAATATTCAACGCGTAAATTTCCAGTAGAGCGTTTTCGACAAACAAAATGGCCGGCGTTCGAGCACCGAAGCAGTGGTCGCTCACAACAACTGAGACTATTACTTCCATAGAAGCTTGGGAGAATAACTTAAAGTACATCCTATCTTTGGATCCTAATTTCGCCTCTTTCCTCACGGATGAAGCCACTTTGTTAAAGAAAACAAATGCCTCTCCTCTCCGTGGATTTACCGACGACGACAATGAAGTTCCCGCCATTCGACGCTGGACTGCAGCTCAAAAGGTAGCCTGGTACCCTGGCCAAATTTCAAAAGAAATATGGGCCAGGTAACCACTAATTTCATTCTCGCGTCACAGTCAGGGCTAAATCCACTTATGACGATTGCAGTTTTACTCATATCCAATAAAAACGCGCGAAAATTCAACCAAGAGGAAAACAGAAGTCTTACCTGGCCCATATTCTTTGATTGGGCCAGGGTACCAGGCTACTCAAAAGGTAACTCATCTTGAAATGGTGCTTGGCCAGGTCGCTAATTACGCTCCTGTTATTTCTCGTAATACTATTGTACGGAATTCAACTTCTGTCAACGGCGTATGGCAGTCTATTCGACAACATTATGACCTACAATCTACAGGATCTCGTTTCTTGGATCTGGCGAATATCAAGCTTAAATCAGACCAAAGGCCTGAAGATCTCTTCCAAGGCCTGATGACATTTATAGAAGATAATTTGTTGACGAAGGCTAGTGGAATAACCCATCATGCATGGTCTAGCTCCTGATGTCGATGAAGAACTATCTCCTTCGCTCGAAAATGTTGTCGTTTTTACATGGCTCCAGCTTCTCCATCCAGCACTTCCTCGACTCGTCAAACAAAGGTATGGTACAGAACTCCGTAGCCGTACGCTTGCTTCCGTTAAGCCCGAGATATCTCAAGCTCTAGATTCTTTGTTAGATGAGTTACATACCAGTGAAGAGGCCAAAGTCATGCGTACTGCCCCTATGAACTTTGGCAAATACACTCGTGCAGCTAGTCGTCCTTCTTCCTTTGAGACCCCCTACCCGCCAAAACACGGGCTAACGCCACACGATTTTACTCGTCTTCAAGCAGCGACCTACCAAGTCCTGTCCTCTGTGTTCTCAAGCTGGTCGTCCAGACTGTCGTTCCCATTTCTTAAGTACCTGCAAATACTTGCCTGAAAACGACCGCCAGTTTATGTCCAGAGTACGCCAAGTTGCGGATATTGAGGATGTTCCAGACTACGAAAATGAACTTTCGTGTGAAGACATCTCAATCTCCTCTCCCCAGGCTCGTTGTGAATGTGATCATTCAGTCAACCACAATACAGCTCGGCGTGTGAATGTTACCAAGTCACCTTATCTTCATGCTTTCTTCAACCACCATCCTCTTCGCCTTACCATCGACACCGGTGCAGAGACAAACATGATGAAGGCTTCTCTTGCCACGTACATAGGAGCCAAGATATCCAAGAGTTCACAGCTGGCATTACAAGCCGATGGTTTTACCCCTCTTTCCATCATTGGTGAAACTCGCCTATCGTTGTCTCGCAATGGCAAAAGTCTCATCCTTGAAGCCCTTGTGGTGGAAGATCTTGATGTTGACATCCTGGCTGGAACTCCATTCATGGCCTCCAATGATATAGCTGTTCGACCAGCCAAGCAGGAAATTATAATTGCTGGTTCAGATGTAGTGTCTTATGGACCTACTGATTCCCCTTCCAAATACCATGCTGTCAGATGCTGTCATGTTTTGCGTGCTCCTCCTGCCAACACCGCCATCTGGCCTGGCGGCTTCCTGGAGATCGAAGTCCCAACTGACTTACCATCTGATGCCCAACTCGCTGTTGAACCTCGTGTCGATTCATCCTCATGTCGATCAGTCAAGTCCTCGCATGTGTGGCCCCAGCCCAACATTCTTGACACCGTTGGTGGAAAGCTGAGACTGGTCAATTCCTCTCATGAGCCTATCCTCATCAAAAAGAACGACCATCTTTGCCAGGCTCGTCTGGTCACGGATGCCTCGTCTACTGAGATTCCTGCGCCTAGCTCCAGATCCCCTGGTACTTCGTCATCACCATCTCCCACTATGAGTATATATCACTCCGAGCCAGTTTGCGTGGATTCTGATGGTATATTGTCGCCCAACGAGAAAGCCAGCTGTCTTGCCCTATTAAAGGAATTCGATCATATCTTTGACCCGACTATACCAGGATATAACGGTGCAGTGGGTCCACTCCAGGGTGTGGTGAACTTTGGCCCAGTTCAACCCCCTCAGCGCTAGGGCCGCATGCCTCAGTATGGTCCCGATCAACTAGAGCAGCTGCAGACCAAGTTCGATGAGCTCGAGGCAATAGGAGTGTTCCAGCGTCCGGAAGACCTAAATGTTGTTGCTGAGTACCTGAATCCTTCTTTCCTTGTAAAGAAAAGAAGTGGTGGCTTCCGACTTGTCACCGCCTTCACCGATGTAGGCCGGTACAGTAAACCTCAGCCGTCCTTAATGTCTGATGTCGACTCTACCCTCCGTAAGATTGCCTGTTGGCGTTACATCATCGTGTCCGATTTATCCCAGTCATTCTACCAGATTCCGCTCTCCAAGAGTTCCCTGAAATACTGCGGCATAGCAACTCCCTTCAAAGGTGTCCGCGTCTACACCAGGTGCGCTATGGGAATGCCTGGCTCAGAGACTGCTCTAGAAGAGCTAATGTGCCGCGTTCTTGGTGATCTCCTTCAAGATGGATGTGTCGCCAAGATAGCCGATGACCTTTACTGCGGTGGCAACACCCCTGAAGAGCTTCTTGCCAACTGGAGAAAAGTCTTGGTTGCTCTAGACAAATACGATCTCCGTCTGTCTGCCAAGAAGACCATCATCTCTCCCGTTTCCACCACCATCCTTGGTTGGATATGGTCACATGGCTCTATTCGTGCTTCCCCTCATCGTACAGCAACTCTGTCCGCCTGCGCTCCTCCGAAGACCATCCGCGATCTCCGTGCCTTTATAGGCTCCTACAAGATGCTCGGTCGCGTTATCGAAGGTTCATTGCCCCTTTGGAGAGCATCACCGCTGGAAGCCAGTCAAACAACACCGTGGTTTGGTCCGAGAATCTTTTAGCCTCCTTCTATTTGGCCCAGAAGGCTCTCTCTTCCACCAAATCCATTGTGATTCCGAAGCCCGATGACCAACTTTGGATTGTAACTGATGGTTCTGTGAAGATGAATGGTCTTGGTGTTACACTCTACGCTCGCCGCGACAAGAAATTGCTTCTCGCCGGTTTTTTCAGTGCAAAGCCCAGAAAACATCAGGTCACCTGGCTTCCTTGCGAAGTGGAGGCATTGTTTGTTGCCTCTGCCATCAAACACTTTGCACCTTACATCATCCAATCTAAGTTCCAAACCTGTCTCCTCGCCGACAGCAAACCGTGCGTCCAATCCTTCGAAAAGTTTTGTCGTGGCCAGTTTTCGTCAAGCCCCCGCGTTACTACTTTACTCTCCAATGTCAGCCGATACCAGATCTCCCTCCGCCACCTTGCTGGTTCCGCTAACTTGCCCTCTGACTTTGCGAGTCGCAACGCTCCACCCTGCGATGATCCTCGTTGTCAGATCTGCGCCTTCATCTCGAAAGCTGAAGATTCTGTTGTCTGTCCCATTTCTGTCCAGGACGTGCTCTCCGGTTCCGTCACACTCCCTTTCACCACTCGCTCTGCGTGGTTGCAAACTCAGCAAGAGTGTCCAAACTTGCAGCGTGTCCACTCTCACCTTAAGCAGGGCACTCGTTCATCCAAGAAGTCAACCAATATTAACTATCTCAACGTTAACTCTCTTTCTAGGGACGGTTTAGTTGTAGTCAGGAAAGATGAGCCATTCTGCCCTTCTCCTGAGTGCATCGTCATTCCTCGTCCTTTTTAAATCTACTGTCTGTCCTCCATGTCAAGCTCAACCACCCTTCTCGCCACGAGCTGAAGCAAGTCGTCCTCCGCTATTTTTACACCTTAGACCTCGACAAGGCCCTGGATCAGTGCACACAATCATGCCACCTGTGCGCTTCCCTGAGGAAGATTCCTTCTTGTTTAGTTGAACAATCCACATCCGATCCTCCTGCTGCAGTTGGTAACTCCTTTGCCGCTGACGTCATAAAAGGGAACCGACAACTCATCCTGGTAGTTCGTGAGACAACCTCTTCCTTCACTACATCCTGCATCATACAAGATGAGCGCCGTGATACTCTTCGTGCTGGTCTTATCCGTCTCTGCCTCGAGTTGTGTCCAATTTCTGGTCCTCGCGCGGTAATTAGGGTAGATCCCGCCCCCGGGTTTGCCTCTCTGGCCAACGACGAAGAACTCCGTCGAGATTGGTCGCGTGAAGAATGCAAATAAGAACCCTGTAGCTGAGAAGTGTATTGCCGAGCTTGGCGATGAGCTTCTTCGCATCTGCCCAGAAGGAGGTTCTGTCACTCCTCTTACGTTAGCC
Source organism: Paragorgia papillata (assembly GCA_035771165.1). NCBI lineage: Eukaryota > Metazoa > Cnidaria > Anthozoa > Scleralcyonacea > Coralliidae > Paragorgia > Paragorgia papillata. The sequence continues at coordinate 9,986,046 of JAWNZC010000322.1, read as the reverse complement.
ATCGCTACTGCTAACCTGAATACTCCTCGTATTCGTGACAGAGGTTTATCTGCGCGAGAGATGTGGTACCAACGTGACCAGTTCACGAACTCTCAACTTCCTCTTTCCGACCTCCACCTGATCAGACAACAGCACTTACAACGTCTTCATAACCACCCTGCCAGTGAGAAGTCCAAAGCCACCAGTGGTCGACTTCCTTCGTTCCCTGTGGTGCAAGTCGGCGACTTGGTATACATCGCCTCAGATGGTTCAAAAACTCACGCCCACGACAGGTACCTGGTTGTTTCCATCGGTTGCCCGTGGTGTAACGTAGGTAAGTTTACCGGCTCCCAACTCCGATCCACATCATATCGCGTGAAGTTAGCCGAGTGTTTTCGTGTCTATGACAAGTCAGCTTCTTCGTTCCCACCCATACGTCACCACCATCGCTCTGACGATTCCACTTCTGTTGAGGAGTATGTTCGTCCAGCGGCATCTGTCCAGGCTCCCCAACCTCCTCTTCCTCCTCAAGTCCCAGAAGAGCTATCCCAACCACCAAACCATGATGATACTAGCCCACTGCACACAACTTCTACTCCCTATTTGCTTGGTCCTGTAATCGAAGACCTCCAAGCTGACCCAGAGTCTATCCCCTCTTCTGACTGCGACGAACACACAAGCCTGGTGACCGACTCTTGCCAGTTCCCTGACATTTCCTCTGCAGCCAAAGAGCCAGATACTGTCCCTCGTCGTTCCAGTCGTCAACGTAGACCTCCCGCTCACTTACAGGACTTTGTTCGTTAGTTATACCTTAGGAGCCCAAGTGCTTATTAACCTCCTTTTGATTGTTCTCATTTAAGTTTAGCTGTTACTCTAGTTCGGACAGTTGCCTCTCTCGGGAGAGCAGAAACAGAAAAGAGACAGAAAAGAGCAGCCACGCCATAGTTTGTACACAGAAGGTTTGTAGTTGTTATTATTTAGTGCTGCGCCCGCGACACTATGTGTCTCCTATTCTGTTTGTACTCTGTGTAGGTTCCGCTTTTGTCCATCATCTCTTGTCTTGTGTTGTCTGGTGTTTCTGTATCGTTTGGCTATATTAAATTGTCGTAGTTATTCGCTCTCTGTGTTGACTCGTCTTTCAATATTGGCGCTCTGGGTTTATAACAACAAGGGTCTGGTTGTTGGAAACTCTTTCTTCGCGAAGAAAGACGATCATCTCATCACATACCAGTCAGGCAGCAACAGGAGTCAGATCGACTACATCTTGCTCAGAAAACGTGATTTCAAACTGGTGAAGGATGTCAAGGTAATCGCAGGTGAAGAATGCGCGCTACAGCATAGGCTTTTAGTATGTGACTTAAGGCTGTTGTACAGTGAACCTCGTTCCCAACCGTTTGTACCCAAGCGGAGGATTTGGAAGCTGAATGACCCTGACTGCAAAGTGGAGTTCTCCAGGTTGTTTGATAAAAAGGTTAGCAGTGCTGAGACAGGGGTGGAGCCGGAAGAAATCTGGAAAGTACTGAAAAGTAGTCTTCTATCTGCGACCGAGGAAGTTTGTGGTTGGACGAAGAAAAGACCTCTACGAAAACAAACCTGGTGGTGGAGTGATGATGTTAGTGCCGCTGTGTCCTTGAAAAGGAAACTTTGGAAAGCCTGGAAGATGGGTGGCAGCAAAGAGGAGTACACTGAGGCAAAGAGATCAGCTAAGCGAGCGGTATACAAAGCCAAGAAGGCAGCCGAGGACAGAGAGTTTCGTGACCTGAAAGACAGCAAAGACAACATATATCGCATCGCTAAGCAGATGAAAAAGCAGAATCAGGATGTAATCGGGGAAAAGTGTGTAAAGGATGATAATGGCACCATGTCGTTTGATGATCAGTCCAAGAAAGCAGCCTGGAAACAGCATTACGAGCGCCTGCTAAACGTTGAGTTTGAGTGGAGCTAGCCGTAACGACCTATCTGCAGTGGAATCTGTGCTTGGTCCTCCAGTACAGGTTTCCACTGAGATGGTGACAACAGCCATCAGAAAGATGAAGACCGGGAAGGCAGCCGGTCCTTCAGGTGTTGTGGTCGAGATGCTAAAAGCGGCAGGTGAAAGTGGTGTTAATCTAGTGACTGTGCTGGTTCATGCCATTATCAGTAGCGGCAAGGTACAGTACCTGAGGAATGGGACGAAAGTTATATCATCAATTTTTACAAGGGTAAAGGTGAAGCTCTGGAAAGGGGTAACTATCGTGGTCTGAAACTCCTGGATCAGGTCATGAAAGCACTGGAAAGAATACTGGAGAAGATGATTCGTGAGATGGTCAGCATCGACGAGATGCAGTTTGGTTTCATGCCCGGGCGAGGGACAACAGATGCGATCTTCATTCTACGCCAGCTGCAAGAAAAACACCTAGCTAAGAAAAAGAACCTTTACTTTGCATTCGTGGACCTGGAGAAGGCTTTTGACAGGGTTCCCCGTGATGTGCTGTGGTGGGCGATGCGCAAGCTTGGAGTTGAAGAATGGATCGTGAGGTTTGTGCAGTCTATGTACCGGAATGCGAAAAGCAGGGTTCGCGTGGGTTCGTCGTACAGTGATCCATTCGATGTCAAAGTCGGCGTGCACCAGGGCTCCATATTGAGCCCCCTGCTTTTTATCATCGTGCTTCAGGCTTTGTCTCGAGAGTTCCGCACCAGCTGCCCTTGGGAACTTCTCTATGCTGATGATCTTGTAATTACGGCTGTGTCGTTAGAGGAGCTGACTGAGAAACTCAAAACCTGGAAGAGCAACATGGAATCGAAAGGTCTCCGAATCAATATGGGTAAAACCAAGATCATGTGCAGTGGCCTGGAAATGAACAATCTGAAAGACTCTGGCAAATATCCGTGTGGTGTATGTAGGCAAGGTGTTGGTAGTAACTCCATCTTTTGTGAAGGTTGTCAACATTGGATACACAGGAGGTGCTGCAACATTCGTGGCAGGTTAAAGCAAGATGCAGAGTTTAGGTGCGACAGATGTAGGGGCATTGCCCGACCAATCGAAGGCTGTCCCCTCAAATATGTTGAAGTGGAAGGACAAAGGCTTGAAGTGGTGGACACGTTTTTCTATCTCGGCGATACTATATGTGCAAGTGGTGGATGTGCAGCAAGCACCGCTGCCCGCTCCAGAAGTGCGTGGGGAAAGTTCAGAGAGCTGCTTCCAATATTAACCTGTCGCGTCCTGTGTCTTCTCACTCGAGGCAAAGTGTACAACGCTTATGTGCGCAGTGCGATGCTTCACGCCAGTGAGTGCTGGCCACTTAGGAAGGAAGACATGAACTGTCTGGAACGAAACGAGCGTGCGATGATCAGGTGGATCTGTGGAGTCAAAGTGGCCGACCGGGTCAGCACAATTAACCACCCTATACAAACGTCTTGGGATTCCTAGTTTGGATAAAGTGGTGCGAAGCAATCGTCTGAGATGGTTTGGGCACGTAGAACGCAGCGACGGTTGGATCAAGAGGTGCTCTACACTTGAGGTGGATGGTAGAACAAGTAGAGGGCGCCCAAGGAAGACATGGCGAGATACCATTAAGGAAGATCTGCGAGCCTGGGACCTGACCAGTGATATGGCTAGTGACAGATGCAAGTGGCGGAGTAGTGTTAGTGCAGCCGCGGCCCGCAGGTAGCTGCTTAAGTCCAACCCCCAGGATTGGGGAAAAGAAGACTTTAAATCGTAGAGTAGTAGTAGTAGTAGTAAAATTATGTAATTTATGGCTTTCAGATTACAGTACTCTTAAATATTTGGCTCAAAATGCAGGAAATAGTGTTTCAGAGACCCTAGAAATCCAAAGTTTCCAGGGGGCATGCCCCCAGACCCCCCTAGGAGATCAAGGTTCTTGCACCCCCAAACCCAACACCCTGGCTAGGCCACTGATTATACACTTCAACACTTGTAGTTGTAAGTTGTAATCTTTATTTAAACAAGACGCCTGCTCAAGTGTTCGCTACTGATTCCTGCCAATATGGGCGTAGCCTTCGCACATCTTGAAAAGCTGAGTGTTTGTTAAAAAGTACAAAACTCTCAGAAGCAATCATTAAGCAGTGTATATAGTTATGTAGAACCGTTCTGAAACTGTGTAATTTTACAGTTAGAGGTAACTCTGATTGTCGATTTGCGAGTATTTCACGACGGTACAGCACTCGATACAAATTCTCTCTATATGGCCTTAGTAACCGAAACTCGTTCAAGAAAAACTAAATGTCCGGCAATCGGTTCCAGTATCAGCACGGCCTTAAACGTGGGCACGGGCACTCAGTCCGAACGCCGCCTTAATGATATATCAGGCAGGTTTACTTTCTTTATATAGACGGAATGAGACAAATTAAGGCAAATCATCACGCTTCCCATGTAAACAGTTTCTTTATAGGAGCTGTTTACATGAGCCTACCCTGGGTGCCAGAGGTTTTTCGACGCTCGTGGGGGATAACGGGGACACACGAATAAATTGAATAAATTCGTACTGTTGTTTTGCCGAGCGATAAAATAATTTCGTGTCTGACACGAGTGAGCTCAGTTTGCCGGGAAAGCTGGCTCATGTAATGCAAAGTTTTACCTTTATTTCAAGGTTACTATATGAATTAAAACATTCTCATAATGTAAAAGAAGCTTTGTTGATCGAAGCCATCACCCATTCAACGACAGTATTTGAGTGACATAAACTTATATTATATGAAACATTTGGGTTGCCTGTGGTATTCGAGCCCGCAGTCGCATTTGGTCAGTTCGTGCTGATATAAGGCTCGTCTGGTGACCTCCATTTTGTATTTTACTTTATACTTCGTTAGCTCTACATGTTTGTCATACATGTAGTTTTATGTTTGGGTTTTAAGTTGAATAAAGCCTATTTAGTGTTGTCTATTTAATCAAGCCTACTTATATGGTTCCAACAATTTATTCAACTTAAATCAATGGAAACGCTACTCAAACCAGCTCGACTCGTCTTGGATCCTAATTCGCCCTCGGCTGCTAAAGAATGGAAGCATTGGTATAAAATCTTCACTAACTTCATTTCTGAATGTGGTGAAAGGGCTCCTGATAAATTCAGGACTCTTGTTAACTATGCATCTCATGATATTTATGATTATATTGAGGACTGTACTGACTATGATTCAGCACTGGAGGTATTAAATCAATTGTTCATCAAAACACCAAACGAAATATTTGCTCGACACTTGCTTGCAACAAGACGACAGAAATCTGGTGAAACTCTTACAGAGTTCCTTCAAGAGCTTCGAAAAGTCAGCAAGAATTGTTATCTCAAGGATGTTACTGCTGAGCAATATCGTGAGGAATTGGTTCGTGATTCTTTTATTAATGGCCTACTATCTCCATTAATCCGCCAACGACTTCTAGAGAACAGTCAATTAGATTTGAAAACTGCCTTTGACCAAGCCAATGTCTTAGAGCACAGAAGAACGCTGAAACATATGCTATGCCTAGCATTCCTACAGCTGCAGCAGCGGCCTTTCCCTCAGCAAAACAGACCGTTGAAGTTCCTGACTCTCCTCTTGCTGCAACATTTACATCGAAGAAGTGCTATTTCTGTGGTAATTCCATTCACAGTAGAAGAAATTGTCCAGCACAAAACTCTCTGTGTGACAACTGTGGTAAAAAGGGACATTATGCTAAAGTATGTAAGTCGAAAGCCACTATAAGCACTACTGCTTCAATGTTTTCACCTGCACTTTGTTCAATCGTTGCTGCATGTCCAGAGAGTCTGATGCAAGCCTCTGTGAAGGTCTCAGTCTGTGGGAATGTTTTGACAGCACTCCTTGATTCTGGAAGTTCTGACAGCTTCATAAGTGAAAGCATGGCCAAACAACTGCATTTCAATATCCATCCGTCGACACAAAATATATCTATGGCCCTCACCTCTCTCAAGACGCATGTTATTGGTCACTGTTTTGTGGACATCAATCTTAATCAACATGTCCACTCATCTATTCGTTCAAGACTTCCAAAAGGAGCACAAGAGTGTCACAATCGAATTTGGTGGTACTAAAGCAGAGTTGATAATTCCAAAGTTTACACCATTCTGTGGCCTCTCTGCAGCCTCACTTGATGAACCATCTCTATTTGCAAATCTTCTTCCCGGCTGTAAACCTATTGCAAGTAAATCAAGGCGTTTCAGTAAGGAGGATCAGGATTTTATACAACAAGAGATCACTAAGCTTCACTTGGAAGGGATTATTGAGCCCAGCTCATCGCCTTGGAGAGGACAAGTTGTTGTCGTCAAGGATCCATCAAACCGGCATAAGAAGCGCGCGGCTCTGCATAGACTATTCGCAGACCATCAATCAGTACACCGAGCTACCCCCTTCTACGGATCGACGACATGGTCAACAACCTTGCAGGCTATAAAGTTTACTCGACGTTTGATCTTAAAAGTGCTTATCATCAGGTGCCGATAAAAGAGACTGATCGGAAATACACTGGATTTGAAGCTAATGGAAGACTCTACCACTTCTGTCGCATACCTTTTGGAGTTACAAATGGTGTTGCTGTTTTTCAGAGGGCAATGGACAGGTTCGTTGAAGAGGAAGAACTCAGAGATACATTTCCATATCTGGATAATATAACAGTAGCTGGGCGTGATCAAAAGGAACATGATGAAAATGTTCAGAAATTTCATGAAGCAGTCCAGCACAGGAATCTTACTCTTAACGAAAGCAAATCTGTGGAATCCAAGGCATCTATCAATATACTTGGATACGGTGTTGGTAATGGTGTTGGTAATGGTGTAATTACTCTTGACCAGGAAAGACTCCGCACCCTCCAAGAGTTCCCTCCTCCAGAAAATGCCCGCTCCCTCCGTATGGTGGTCGGCATGTTTGCTTACTACGCAAAGTGGATACCAAACTTCTCTGACAAGATAAAGCCTTTGACGCAGACTACAACCTTCCCATTGGATGCAACTGCCCTAGCTGCGTTCAACATGCTCAAGAAGGAACTCGAGAAAGCAACTCTTCACTCCATAGATGAAAGCCTCCCCTTTGTGGTCGAATGTGACGCCTCAGAAGTTGCTCTCTCTGCTACATTAAGCCAGGGTGGTCGGCCTGTTGCCTTCATGTCCAGAACGCTCCAAAGCAGTGAATTACACTATCCCACAGTTGAAAAGGAGGCAATGGCTATCATAGAAGCAGTCCGTAAGTGGCGGCATTTTCTTGCTGGTCGTCACTTTACACTTAAGACTGATCAACGCTCAGTGACCTCCATGTTCGACAGCAGGAAACGTACAAAGATTAAGAACAACAAGATTCAAGACTGGCGACTTGAGTTGGCTTCTTTCAGCTATACGGTGAGGTATCGACCAGGCAAGGATAACGTTGCCCCAGATTAATTTACACGTGCATTCACTGCTTCCATGTCGATGACCAATCTCATCGAAATCCATGCAGCGCTGCGTCATCCAGGTGTGACTCGATTGCTACACTTTGTGAGATCTAAAAATCTTCCATACTCTACTGAAGAAGTCAAGAAAGTATGCTCATCATGTAGAATTTGTGCAGAACTCAAGCCTAAGTTTTATCGTCCACAGCCCGGAGTCCTCATCAAGGCCACGCAGCCCATGGAGCGACTTAGCATCGATTTCAAGAGGTCTCTATCTACTGCATCTCGCAACGCATACATACTCACTGTGGTGGATGAGTATTCGCGTTTTCCGTTTGCATTTCCATGTCTAAATATGCATTCATTGACGGTCATCAAGTGCCTTGACCAGATATTTACTCTCTGTCGCATGCCTAACTACATTCATTCACTCAGACCTTTCTTTCACGAGAACTCAAGGAGTATCTATCGCAACGGGGAATAGCAACGAGCAAAACTACACCTTACCATCCAATCGGAAATGGTCAGGTTGAACGATACAATGTATCATCTGGAAGGCTGTTCGTCTTGCTCTTAAGTCAGCGAATCTGCCTGACTCACAATGGGAACTCGTGCTTCCAGATGCTCTCCACTCCATAAGGTCACTTCTCTCTACTTCCACTAATACGACTCCACACGAGAGGTTCTTCAATTTTCAGCGTCGCTCATCACATGGTGCATCATTGCCATCATGGCTGTATTCTCCGGGGCCAATTCTGTTACGCCGGTTTGTTCGAACAAGTAAGAATGATCCACTTGTGGACCAAGTAGAACTAACAGATGTCAACCCAACCTATGCACGTGTGAGATACATGGATGGTAGAGAATCAACTGTTTCTCTCCGTGATCTGGCTCCGGCCATGTCCGTCCACTCCCATGCAGAACGGAACGCCGGAGGTCCTTCCAAATCCTATCAGTAACAGTGTTGAAGATGAAGAGTCCACTGTGACACCGACTTCTCTTTCTGATCCAAGCAAGATCTAATGACCCAGGTGCCTGAACTTCATCCAACGACTCAATTAAGACGTTCCACTCGAGAAGTGAAACCACCATCTCGTTATGGTTGGTAGAACCCTGCGAACTGTAACTTTAACTGTTAGTTAGAGCTTCTAGGAAGGAAGAATGACATAAACTTATATTATATGAAACATTTGGGTTGTCTGTGGTATTCGAGCCCGCAGTCGCATTTGGTCAGTTCGTGCTGATATAAGGCTGGTTATAAATCCATGTCCTATATTCACGAATTTATTGGTTAGGATTAGGGTGTGTGTTGGGGTCAGGCTTTCATGAAGTACCTGGGTTATTTAGGACATGGAATTATTACCATAAGGCTCGTCTGGTGACCTCTATTTTGTATTTTACTTTATACTTCGTTAGCTCTACATGTTTGTCATACTTGTAGTTTTATGTTTGGGTTTTAAGTTGAATAAAGCCTATTTAGTGTTGTCTATTTAATCAAGCCTACTTATGGTTCCGACATTGAGTATACACTGGTTGACACAGCTGAACTGAGCGAATCGAAGGAAAGCACGCGTGTTACGACAGTTACGTGTAATCGGAATCTGGTACTGGAATCGATTGCCGGACCTTCAGTTTTTCTTGAACGAGTTCCGGTTACCGGACCTATAGCCACTTCGTAATTTATAAACGATCTAGACAAAACTACAAAACCTATAGTGCTGGATTCGACAGATTCAAGCGATGGTTCCGATATAGAATTCATGTAAATCGTACAGAAAATCACATTTCCAAATGTAATACGACACCTTCATGATAGGCGACTTGACGACTAACATATCTAAATATATTTATTATTCGGTGCCTACCACCTGTGTTTCGTCGTTGTTGAACCAAGCAGCAAAGCGTTTAATACTAGGTAAACAGTACGTATATATATGTTCTTTGATATTCTGGGGCTCTTTCTTGTATCCAAGGCTTCCTAGCAATCCTATAGGTACTGATGTCAAGTGTGAACACGGCATTTTCTCGCGTCTGTAATAAATTCGTCTATTCTGTTTTCATGGACAAACCTTGTTAGCAACATAAACGGGGTAAATACCCTAACCATCTAAGGAAGTGCCTAACCAAAGTTTTTAAGGTTTGAATTGATACTTTAGGTCACTAGGATTAATTTAAGCTCAGACGACATTTTTGAAAATTGTTGGTTGTCACGTGATCGATGACGTCATCAAACAGCCTAAAATTTTACAATATCGGCCATAACTTTTGATCTATATGTCGCCATGACAGGAAATCTATATATTTGAATAGAGCGTAAGAAGACTTTTCGATTGATGTATTACTTATTTTAATTTGACGTCATCTTTTGCGGGATTCAGCTTTTTATGACGACAAACGTCACTTTACTCGATTTGAATGATTACTGCTTGTTGACCTCGTACATGTCATAAGGAACCATATCCGCAAAGTACGTACGCACGTTTTCGCAATTTTCGGATGTATAATATAGGGTAATTCTTACTGAATATACGATAATAATAAACTAAATATTCATGATTCATGGCATCCATTCATCTCCAGAGTCCCCACTTGAAAGAAAGTCTGAAACCTCCCAGTCGCTCTCCTTTCCATTGCTATCCGCGAACGAAGTATCTTCGTCTTCAATCAGCAAAGGCTCTCCAGCAGCTTCTTGATTTACAGCCATCTCATCGTCTGCTTGGTAATTAAGATTACTATTACTGGTCTCATCTCTGTTCCTCAACATCATCGGTCTCCTTACTCTGCTCCTCTTACGCCTCCCTCTTTGCGGTTCTAGTTCATCTTCGGCATCTGTATCCTCGTCATCTGCTTTGTTTTTAGTACTTGTCTTTTTGCGCCTCTTGCTACTCAACGATGTTGGTAAGTTTCTGCTTCTCGTACCATTTCCATCCATAATTGCGCTGAAGGGTATGATTTCATTATTGATTTCAGTGCACCGACGCCAGAAGTAATCTTGATAGTGGACTTGCTTTATGACTTATACAACAGAATCAGGATCAGGTGGGAGACACATCGACGAATTCACTTTCATTTCTTTGTACAAATGAATTCTGGTTTGAAAATATGTTTCTTTCTGTGCACAGCTTCGTACGAAGAAACTCTTTTGCACTTTACACAATTTCCTCTGTGATAGACTGGTCTTTACCAAGATCCATGAGAAAGTCGGCTTTAATTGCCGTGTTCAGGAGCTTTTTTATGACCTTTACTTTCCCCACCTTCAGTGGCGTAGCCAGGGGGGGCGAGGGCGGGGGGCGGTCGCCCCCCCTAATGTTCTCCAAGACCGTTCTCGTGAAAAGTTTAAATCCGTTGAGAATCTTGTAGGGGGGTTATATTGATTTAAGGCCAAGTGAGTAGACTAGTAATGTGTTATATATATTGCGGGCATACATATGCTATACTTAGATTACAATACTATACGACTTGTTTATAAATAAATCCAAATATATTCTGACGTCGTATTCTACGTTCTGGTTTGATTTCAACAAAATTATGCATGTAATTTATGGCTTTCAGATTACTCTTAAATACTTGCCTCAAAATGCAGGAAACAGTGTTTCAGAGACCCTAGAAATCCAAAATTTTCCAGGGGGCAAGCCCCAGACCCCTAGGAGATTGAGGTTCTTGCCCCCCCAAACTCAAGACCCTGGCTACGCCACTGCCCACCTTAAACAGGTATGATGTTGTGTCGCATGCGCAACCTGTCATAGCATGCACCGCTGGAAGAGAGAGACATATCGTTGGGTCTATATACGTTGATAAGCTAACTTTGTGAGTTTCACTGGAAAACGTCGTGGCAAGACCTTGCGAGGGATAAATATAACCGGTGCTAGAAGACGGTGGCGGAAGTGGATTCCTTGCCCATAACCTGTTAAAGTATAAGTTTAACAGTGTAGAAAACGCGTGACGCTTTTGAATGGACTACATGATGCATAAAGTTTAAGAAAAACAACTGAGAGTTCAATCTACAGTGTGTATCAAAAAAATTCGAACCCTTAGAAAATGAATTAGCATTCTTTTCAAACAACCTATTGTAGTAGTTTGAAAGCCCTAAAAGCGCTGCGTTATAAATTAATCAGCACATAAGTTAAACGAAGCGAAAAAGCTTTTAAATACTTTCACCATGCATACACTTCAAGTTATCTTAATTTCCCAGGTGTAAAAGACCGTGTGTTTTACGCATCTGTGGGTTCAGCGAAGTGCTTACCCAGGTGAAAATCTTGTCAAGATCTTACAAGATCTTGTAAGATCTTGTAAGATCTTGTAAGATCTTGTAAGATCTTGTAAGATCTTGTAAGATCTTAAATAAGATCTTATAAGAAATTTCTTATAAGATCTTATAAGATCTTGTAAGATCTTGTAAGATCTTGTAAGATCTTGTAAGATCTTGTAAGATCTTGTAAGATCTTAAATAAGATCTTATAAGAAATTTCTTATAAGATCTTATAAGATCTTACAAAGATATTGTAAGATCTTATAAGATCTTGAAAGATCTTGTAAGATCTTAAATAAGATCTTATAAGAAAATTCTTATAAGATCTTATAAGATCTTACAAAATTTTATAAGATCTTGTAAGATCTTGTAAGATCTTGTACGATCTTGTAAGATCTTAAATAAGATCTTATAAGAAAATTCTTATAAGATCTTATAAGATCTTACAAAGATCTTGTAAGATCTTATAAGATCTTGAAAGGTCTTGTAAGATCTTAAATAAGATCTTATAAGAAAATTCTTATAAGATCTTATAAGATCTTACAAAATTTTATAAGATCTTGTAAGATCTTGTAAGATCTTGTACGATCTTGTAAGATCTTAAATAAGATCTTATAAGAAAATTCTTGTAAGATCTTATAAGATCTTACAAAATCTTATAAGATCTTATAAGATATTGTAAGCTGATCTTGTAAAATCTTGTAAGATCTTAAATAAGATCTTATAAGAAATTTCTTATAAGATATTATTTAAGATCTTGAACCAAATTTTGCATAAAGCTCACTAGATCTTTCAAGATCTTGTGTATTATCTTGTAAAAGCTTATAAGATATTTTGTATGATATATCCCTTAAGAAAATGTTCTATAGAATCCTATAGAATATTCTGTTGGAAATCTAAATCCAATGGAATAATCCAATGGATTTTTTTTTCAACAGAATATTCTGTTGGATATTCTGTATGACACTAAAGTGTCAATAGAATATTCTATTGGATTTTCTATAGCATATTGGTTTTTCTTCCACAAAGTATTATATTAGATTTTCTATATGAGGCCAATAGAACATTCTATTGAATATTCTATAGAATATTCTATTCATTCGATTTTTTATTCATCTCTAAGTTATAACTCTGAAGTTAAAACATTGAGCTTCAAATGCTTTTCCAAGTTTACCATTTGTCATATTTTGCTTATAAGTGTTTCTTTTGATCTACCGTATATTGCTCAAGCAATATTTCCACCAAACTTTAACTATACGTTTCTTATCTTCAAAATTCCTGTGCTAAAGATATTTTGTGCAGCATGCTACACACTATTTGATTAGACATAAAACTTGACAAATGACCTAAATATACTAGCCCATAAAGTTGAATTAAAAAGTATTGATTTGTAAAACTCGATGTATGGCTTTCGACTTTCGAGTGACTATGGGCGAATACAACCTGCAAATTTACATAAACGTTTTGTGCTACCTTAAGACCACGCGAGGCTAACGCGGGATTATTATCCCATGATGACCCGGGAACCCGGTGACGCGTTCATTTTCGAATTGGAAGTTCGTTGGCGATCGTTGTTTGCCTTTTGCTTTGTAATTTGTTGCTTCTGTTTTATAAATGGTTCTTCGCTAGATCGACGTATACAGACGATGGATGCGATCACATTATTGAAGGTAAGTCATAGATTCTTTAATCAGCAATTTTGTATACTGATTTGTATAAATTTGAAATAGTCGGCAAGGTATACTCGGGGTATTTTATATTTATTCGCTACGGAATAGAAATGTTCTTAATTGTCGGAATACAAACGATTTGCGGTTTGATTCTTACAAAATATGTTTATTTTCGTTGTTTATAAGTATTACAATTAAAGGATTTATGGTTTGTTTTGGGGATTGACAAATTGTTTTGTGTTGATCAACAACGGCGGCAATTTTGAATATATATAATATATATACCCTGCATACTATAGGTAATTCATTTACAAAAAGTCGACCATTTGATTCCCTTTTTGATGAACACAACTGTTATGTTTCAATATTTAATTTAAGAAAAGGCTTTACTGTGTTAACAACATAGCTTGAAAACTAGATATTCCTAGACTGCAATGTTCTCAGTGTTGGAATCTGCGGCAATGTATTGCTATAAACCAGACTACAAAGAATATTAAACATGTTTCAAAGAATATTAAAATTTACCAGTAAACATGGACTGGACTGGCCCCGTAACTGGTTGTGACAACTGGGATCAAGGCAAACTGGGCTAGCTTGCTTGTCATGTAATTGAAATGTTGAAAAGACATACAATTTATATAGGATGGCTAGCCTGGTCCATGTAATCACCCCCTTAGTTTGCTGATGTTCAGAGTTAATTAAACAAATGTTCAGAATCTCGCAAGTTTTATTCTATTTCACATCAATCTTTTGTTAATATCTCCATTTGTTATTATAGATGTACTAACTCCGTGCCAAATATGGGTCGGACAAAGTTAATAAATATCACCAGCAAGTTATGGATGTATGTAACCAAAAATGTAGGGATGCAAAATGTAGAATGGATGCTGCAGAAAGCAAAAACTTATAAAGACTATAAATTTTGAATGAATGAATTTTGTCATTACAGTACTAATTAGCTTGGCAATTAAATAATGTCAATCGTAAATACTTTAAATAGTTAATTACAGTTTATTTTCAACAACCTTATTTGAGAGTAATATTATGTCTCTTTTCACCAATTACCAAAGAGCTAGATCAATAACTGGACACGCAAGTGTGTTGGGGTTGACTGTTCACCATACATGTAGAGTGATAATCATAAAATCATATAAAGCAAAATAATGGACAAAAACAAACTAATTATTTACACTTGTGTATGACCCCATCTCTACCATTACCAGATCTAATGTAACAATATAATTATACAATGTAACATGTAACAAATTTTGTTAAAGTGCTTATGAAACGAAAATTAAGTTTGTCTTATTTGAAAGTACTTTTAAAATGACAGAGTAACATATTTTGCTGCTTTTTGTTTCCTTGCTTTGTTTTTAGGATATCATAGTTTGTTTTATAAGTGAAACTACTGTAACCAGTGACGTCACAACGCGTGCATAATGACTTACAGGGAAAGGTTATATATCTTTTCTATTATCAGGTGTGTGTGTTTCCCTTCCAACAACAAAAATAATTACATTTTCAACTAATTCCGTTTAATAATAGGAAAGATCTATACAGTATATATAAACCTTTCCCAGTAAGTCATGCGCATTGTGATGTCACTGGTTAGTTTCACATACAATAAAACAAACTGAGATACCTCAAGAAAGAAGCAAGCAAGCAAACAAAAAACAGCAAAAGATGTTACTCTGTCATTTCAAAGTACTTTCAAATAAGACAAACTTAATTTTCGTTTCATAAGCACTTTAAATCAAATTAATCATGCTCTTATTAAAGCCCTTCAAATGATATATCAGGGAAGATATTGTCAGATTCAACAAGAACTTGTGTTATTTTGTATGTTTCTGCAACAGTCAAGATAGTAAGATTTTGTACAATCTTGTAAGATCTTGTAAGACCTGGTAGGATCTTGTAGGATCTTGTAAGATCTTGTAAGATTCAGCAAGATCTTGTAAGATCTTGTAAGATCTTGTAGGATCTTGTAGGATCTTGTAGGATCTTGTAAGATCTTGTAAGATCTTGTAGGATCTTGTAAGATCTTGTAAGATTCAGCAAGATCTTGTAAGATCTTGTAAGATCTTGCAAGATCTTGTAAGATCTTATAAGATCTTGTAAGATCTTGTAGGATCTTGTAAGATCTTGTAAGATTCAGCAATATCTTGTAAGATCTTGTAAGATCTTGTAAGATCTTGTAAGATCTTGTAAGATCTTCTAAGATCTTCTAAGATCTTGTAGGATCTTGTAGGATCTTGTAAGATCTTGTAAGATCTTGTAGGATCTTGTAAGATCTTGTAAGATTCAGCAAGATCTTGTAAGATCTTGTAAGATCTTATAAGATCTTGTAAGATCTTGTAGGATCTTGTAAGATCTTGTAAGATTCAGCAAGATCTTGTAAGATCTTGTAAGATCTTGTAAGATCTTGTAAGATCTTGTAAGATCTTGTAGGATCTTGTAAGATCTTGTAAGATTCAGCAAGATTCAGCAAGATCTTGTAAGATCTTGTAAGATCTTGTAGGATCTTGTAAGATTCAACAAGATCTTCTACAAGCTTGTCTAAAATCTTGTAAGAATTTAAGCTATCTTGTAAGATCTTGTAAGATCTTGTAAGATCTTGATAAGATCTTGCAAGATCTTGCAAGATCTTGCAAGATCTTGCAAGAACTTGCCAAGATCTTGCAAGATCTTACATAAGATCTTATAAGATCTTGCCAAGATCTTGGCAAGATCTTATGTAAGATTTTCACCTGGGTAGGGCTTTCAAACTACTACAATAGGTTGTTTGAAAAGAATGCTAATTCCTTTTCTAAGGGTTCGAAAAAAAAATTCGATACACACTGTATATGTTTAGTACATCGGAGAGCGTCTGGATAAATAACTACCTGTCAAGATGATGGATGATGTTCTCTTATTTTCGCTCGTTAACCTGAATTAATATTAACATTATTTGCATATGAAACAAATCTTATTTTCTCAAGAACGAAGTAAGGTATGGAAAAGAGAAACTCTACTTGACCCGCGACCTTCGGTTTACTAGTCCGATGCTCTACCTACTGAGCTACACGACAAGTTGGGAGCTGGTGGTCGAATGATGGTACTTACAGTAGGCTATTTGATATTTCGAAACAGACTAGTATCTTCAATATCTAGACAATAGTCTTCATACTGCCTCTGGATTCCTTTCTTGCGAAGATTGTCAACAAATACTTTCGAGGTGTATTCTCCACCATTATCTGAACGCAAGATCTTGATATTCTTTCCACATTCACATTCGTAACCATTGCTTCATACTCCTTAAATTTCTCAAAGACTTGATCTTTATGTTTCATGAAGTAGACTGCTGTGAATCTGGATTTATCATCAATGAATGTTACGAAGTAACAATTTCCTCCATGACTCTTCGTTTGTATATATGGGACCACAAACATCGCTATGAACAATCCCTAGGATTTCAGTTGCTCGAGTTGCTTGTTCTTTAGGAAATGGAATCCTTTTTTGCTTGCACAACGATCGCAAAACGTTGATTCTTGTGAAGACTTGAATTTCAAACCTTGGACAAGTTCCTCGTCTCGTAGCTTCCTCAGGTTCTTTAAGCCCAAATGTCCATATCTTTGGTGCCATTAATGTTCTGAGCTCTCTCCGGTGACAGCGTTGACATTATGTGACTTTTCCTTCATTTCAAGGACATCAAGAACAAAGAGGTTATCACTCACTTTACCAGAACCCACCAGATTTCCATTCTTGTCTATGATGACACACTTTTGCTGATCAAACGACATAGAATGTCCTTTCTTGGCGATGGCACTAACAGAAAACAGATTTTTGGCTAGGTCTGGCACAAACAAAACATCTTGTAATTTAGCTGGCTTGTAATTCTCGCCAACTTTGACTTGCAACCAAACTGACCCTTTTCCAAGTGCTTCTATTACTCGGTTGTCTCCTAAGCGTACTTTCTCTGGAGTAGCAAATTCGACATAATCTTCCATTGAATCCTTTTGATGAGACATGTGCTGTGAAGCGCCTGAATCTATTCTATATACCACGTCGAACTGTTGTTGGCACATTTCGAACTCCAAAATAAAGTGTGTTGTTCCACGGTAACAGTAGATTTAGTCGCACAAGACGCATTGGCTTGAGTTCCTTTCTTTTCTTCAGGTTGGACTTTCTTCGGTTTCCGGTAATCTCTAGCCCAATGTCCTAGTAACCCACAATTGTAACATTTCCCTTTCTTCTTACCTTTAGGCTTTTCGTGTTGTTTACCTTTCGATGTGAGAAGAGCTTTCTCTGTATTGTCAACAGGAAGAGAAATTTCTTTACGCTTGTGTTCTTCATGAAGTAATCTTGCAGTGACGAATTCCAGTTTTAAATCCAGTTTTAAATCGCGAGACTCCAAAGCCATGATTAAATTATTATACGAATCAGGAAGACTAGCTACATAACAACGTTGCAACTTGATCATCTTCGGAAATTGGAGCGCCTACAGCTTCAGGTTGTTCTGCCAAAGCTTTCAACTTGTTAATATGCTCCGTCATAGTATCGTTCTCAACCATTGTCATTGTAAAATACCTCTTACGCAGAAATAACTTATCCGCTAACGATTTTACCTCGTAGTGGCTTACCAGTTTACACCAGCCACCAGGCTTCCTTTGAAGTGTTCGCAGATCGAACCAACGCTAGTTGTTCATCTCGCAGAGATAAACAAATCGTCGCTAGCGCTTTACGGGCACGTCGTTGAAATTGTCGTCGTTGAGTTTCAGTAGTTTCTTCCTCGGCAGGTTCTACCTCAACGCCACTCACGATGCCCCAAAGATCCTTGTCTTCAAGAACCATTTGCATTTTGAATTTCCACAAGTGAAAATTCGTTCCATTGAACTTCTCGATGCGAGACAACGCCGTTTCTTCGTTTGAAGCCATGTCAACATTCTCAGGTTACTTTCGCAAATAAGTGTCGTACATCCAAGTTGCCCAAACTTAGCTCTGGGCCCATAACCTGTTAAAGTATAAGTTTAACAGTGTAGAAAACGCGTGACGCTTTTGAATGGACTACACGATGCATAAAGTTTAATAGAAACAACTGAGAGTTCAATCTACAGTATATGCCTAGACATCGGAGAGCGTCTGGATAAATAACTACCTGTCAAGATGATTGATGATGTTCTCTTATTTTCGCTCGTTAACCTGAATTAATATTAAGATTATTTGCATATGAAACAAATCTTATTTTCTCAAGAACGAAGTAAGGTATGAAAAAGAGAAACTCTACTTGACCCGCGACTTTCGGTTTACCAGTCCGATGCTCTACCTACTGAGCTACACGTCAAGTTGGGAGCTGGTGGTCGAATGATTTTACTTAGGCTATTTGATATTTCGAAACAGACTAGTATCTTCAATATCTAGACAATATAGTCTTCATAGATGAAGACTATTAATAATATCGAATAATTATTATGAATATATATATATACAATATATAATATATAATTATATATATATATATATATATATATATATATATATATATATATATATATATATATATATATATATCAGTAGATAGGGTGCAGCTATAGCACAGCTGAGTCAGCATTTTTCAGGAGCTCTTACCCCTAGATTTTAGTTACCAGGCTGGCCGTGTGAGCCCTGTGCGCGCGCATGTAGGCCGGAAATCATGTTATTCATATAAACCGGTTTAACAAGTGAGAATGTTATCGGAAACAAAAATAGCTTATTTTCAAAAACAATTTATAATTCGTGTCACTGAACAAGTTCTAGTCACATTCTAAACCATCGCTTCTGGAAGAGACATGTCTAACATTTCCACTGACATTGGAGAAGAGGAGAAATTTCTGGCTCATCGTCAAAAGTTGATTGAAGACAAGCTGCTAAAGTGCTATGCTGAAGAAATATCCTCAGAGATTTTTACCTTGGTATTGGAGAACTGTGAGGGTTGCCGTATAAGTCACGGGTCTCAAAGACAACACGACTGTCTTATGATGGAGGCTGATCAAAAGATCTGGTTGTATTTTGACAGTGGGTTGGAGAGGGTGTGTGACGCGAGAATTGTCGAAGCTTTCGCGGGCAGCTTACAAAGCATCAAGCCGATGGTAAATGGACTTGAATTGCTGAAGTATACGTGCAGGGATTGGAGAATGATGTTCTGTATAAATCAGAGACAGCTTCTTAAACGTGAAACTTTAAAACGTGTGTAATAATATAGGCGAGTGTGAAACATAATATTGATCACGATACAGAGGTTTTTATTGTTTTAAAATATGTATGTTATCGGCTACGATACGGATAACACGGTGGACATGATTTGTTTATTTATTTAAATTCTCAGGCAACAGTGTAATTTGTATAATTTTAATGAAAAATTTTAAAAACCTAATGTATTACTTTGCTTACTTCATATTGCTGTTGCTTGTGGTAACATTTGTATACGGGTTTGGAGGAAATTTTTTTCAAATGGCGACTTGCTATAGCACACCACAAAATGACATGGTCAAGCGAAATAAAAATCATAACAGACAGAAAATGTTTCGGATTGGTATCAGTTTTGGTCGTAATGATTTAAATTTGGAAGGTCATCTGCAGATGGGGTACAACAGCAAAACTATTAAAAACTATGGATGTATTGAGAACAGTACCAGTGTTGTAAAAACAAACACTTTATCTGACGTTGCGCCTTCTGAAACGGTGGCGGCGCCACAAAGATTGGACGTTGATACTGCTGATACAGAGAAATGAACTAAAGTAAAACTCTCATAATGAAAAGATGTTTTTTCTTTTCTTCATTATGAAGCAAAGTGTGACTGAGACAACATAGAATGAATGAAATTGACGAGTATTTGTCAAGTGTGTATTTTAACCCGAAACGTTCTGGTGGTTTTGGAGGTGTGGATCGTTTGTATCGTGATGTAAAAGAAGAAGGCCAACACAAACTGAGTCGCAAACAGATTTTAGAATGGTTAATGAAACAGGACGCTTACACTCTACACAAGCCAGTTCGGCGCAATTTTAAGAGAAACCGTGTTTTAGTTGGAGATATTGATGAACAGTGGCAAATGGATTTAGCAGACATGCAGTCAATGCAAAAATTTAACGATGGTTACCGTTATTTGCTTGTTTGTATTGACGTGTTTTCCAAGTATGCGTGGGTGATTCCACTCAAGTCGAAAACTGGTCTTGCGCTTGTTTACGCTTTTAAAGTAATTTTGTCATCAGGGAGAAAACCAGAGAAAATTTTGACTGATCGGGGAACGGAGTACTTTAACAAACATTTTCAAACGCTGATGAACAACGAAGAGATTCATTTGTATAATACGTTTAACGAGACAAAGGCTTCAATCGTCGAACGCTTAATTCGTACATTAAAGACCAAAATGTGGCGTTACTTCACGGCGAAGAAAACCATGAGATACATTGACATGTTATCTGATTTAGTTTATGCTTACAATCATACAGTTCATCGTAGTATAAAAACAAAACCCTCTCTTGTAAATAATGCAATCGAAGATAAAGTATGGCATACGTTGTACGACAGCGACATAGATGATTTACAACCTGTACACTACAATTTAAAATAGGAGATCAGGTCAGAATTAGTAAAATTAAACGTAAGTTTGAAAAGGGATATTTGCCAAATGTTTCAAAAGAAATATTTACAATAAGCAAGACAATATCACGACGACCTCCTGTCTACAAGATTAAAGATTTCGATGGTGAAGAGCTCCAAGGAACATTCTACGAGAAAGAACTTCATCAGGTCATCAAACATGACGATACTTATGAAATAGAGAAGATTCTAAAGAAACGAGGAAAAGGAAAAAATGTACAATATTTTGTAAAATGGTTAGGTTATCCAAACAAATTTAATTCATGGGTTACTGCTTCTCAAATAAATCGTTTTTAAACCTTTGAATGTGTCGTGTTCTTTTATTATCCCTTGTATGATCATGATGAACGGAACACATTTTTACCTGACGCTTCTTAGCAATGCATCTCTCTCTACATTTTCCAATAACACTACAACCAGTTATCGTGTGAAATTACCTCAGACAGTTGATCTTAACGGCAACTGGGAAGTCGGTCTATACTCGATGACTTATCCCCACACATGGTATAATCTTCAACGTGGTGACAATCACTTGTACTACAGTGATGATGCTGTTATTTTTATGGTTACTTTTGTGGACTATGGGTTTTATAATTCCATGACAGATTTTATTAAATCTGTAAATAAAGCCTTGTCAAAAGACACAAAAGGGAATATTTCAATGAAGTTTGATATTCGAACTGAAAAAGTGACAGTTCACTTAAAAAATGGGTACGCGTTTGCTATGAAAGGTAAAATGTCAATTCTTCTTGGATTCGGTGGAAAGGAAGTAAAGCTTGTCAAGACGACGGCGAGTCCTTATGTCAGTGACATTAATGGTGCCCTGAATTGTATTTATGTGTATTGTGATATTGTTCAGCCACAAATAGTTGGAGATACCAATGCAAAATTGTTAAGATCAGTGTCTGTTGAAGGAAAATTGGGGGAAGTAATTACGAGAACCTACAATAATATACAATATACATACCCGTTCAGACAAAAACATTTAAAGACATTGAGATACTTTTAAGAGATGACACTGGTCTCGCTATGCCATTTGAACGTGGTAAGGTGTTGACGACACTTCACTTTAGACTGCAAAACTCATCCTATTTTATGTAAAAAATGAATCGTACTAATCGGTACGTTCGTTATTATTTGGATCAGCAACAACATGGAAACGGGATGCCTGTTTTTATTGGCAGTCCGTGGCAGATGGGACATGGACAAATGGGTTATGGCTTAGGAGGACTCTTTCGCAGTGTGGCCAGAGCAGTTATGCCTCTTGTCAAAACTAGAGCAAAGACCTTGGGAAATATCGCGTTGAATACAGGGGCAAGTTTATTAGGAGATGTTCTTTCTGGTAAAAACGTGAAAGAGTCAGCAAAATCACGATTGAACGAAGCAGCAAATGTTGTGAAGAAAAAAGCTGTTAATAAGCTTAAGACTTTGAGTCAAACCGGAAATGGAAAGCGCTCAAATGTTAAGAAAAAAGGTAAAAAGAGAAAGACTTCATCTCCTACCATCAGAACCAGACTAGTCGAGAAACGGAAAACAGCTCACGTAGAAGACATATTTGGCTATTTATGGATTTCGTACATTCAAAATCGGCAGAGTGCACAAAAAGTGAACTTGATCTATTTTCAGTACCCTCCAACACAAATCAGCCTGGAGAAAGGACATTGGATAGATCATCAACCTGTTTCCAGTAAATCAGATAATGGCCCCATCACGTTCCTTTCGCCTGGCACCGAAGACTATGTCGATTTGTCTAAAACAATTTTGGTGATTAGAGCTAAAGTGACAAAAGCAGATGGTGCAGATCTAGATGCAGATATGAAAGTCGGACCGGTCAACAATTTTATGCATAGTTTGTTTAAACAAGTAGACGTATTTCTGAAAGAAAAGCAAGTCACTCAAGCTACTGGAACTTATGCTTACCGCTCTTATCTTGAAACACTTTTGAACTATGGTCCATCGGCAAAACAATCGCAACTTACAGCATCGCTCTTTTACAAAGATACAGCTGGGAAAATGGACATAGCAGACCCAACCCTAGCACGCAGGCGCCGCAGCCAATCAAGGTCTCAACAGTAGATATGAATTTAGCAAGACGAGTGGAATTGTAGAAATGGCCGGTCCAATATTATGTGATGTATTTTTCTCTGATCGTCTCTTACTAAGCTATGTCGATCTGAAAGTTGTCATGAATCGCACTAACAATGAGTTCTGTCTGATGTCGTCCGTGGTCGATGCTGATTTTAGAGTTAAGCTGGTCGATGCTTACCTAAAAGTTCGCAAGGTGAAAGTCAACCCAAGTGTTTCATTAGCTCACGAAGTCGCGCTAAAGAAGGGTCCAGCAATTTACCCCATCCAGCGTGTTGAGTGCAAGAGTTTTATTATTCCAGCGGGAAATCCGTCGTTACAGAAAGACAATGTATTCAGTGGTTTTGTGCCAAGATCGTTTGTCTTTGGTTTAGTCGAAAGTGCTGCTTTTAATGGCGGTTTTAAGAAAAACCCATTTAACTTTCAACATTTTAACATGTCTTCACTTGGAATAACAGTAAATGGAGAAGCCATACCTTTCAAACCTATTCAGCTTTCCTTCGGCGCAAACAAGAGGTTTATCGAAGCATTCTGCACCCAGTTTTCTGGAACAGGAAAAATGTATTACAATACCGGTAACGGTATATCCCGAGAAGAATTTGACAAAGGTTATGCGGTGTACGCATTCGATTTAACACCTGACATGTGTGGGTCATCTCCTCATTTTAACCTCGTCAAAAAGGGAACTTGTCAGTTGACATTCAGTTCTCCGCCGCGCCAGCAGAAGCTGTTAGCCTTGTTTGTTATGGAGAATTTGAAAACATAATTCAAATTGATTCAGAGAGGAATGTGATTTACGATTACGTAAGCTAAATGAACACCCACCAGATTGCTCGTGCACTTGAATTAGATCCTATCACAAGAAAAACGTTTTGCGATGTCTTTTCATCCGACAAGCTACCCAAAGTTATAGAACGTTTTCCGTGTGGATTCGTGGCAAACACAGACCCAAGCAACGAACCTGGAACACACTGGGTGGCCTTCTACTTTCTATCAGAACACGAGGGACAGTTCTTTGATAGCTATACGGTGACCCTCCTGGCTATTATAACGAGACATTTAGACATTATTTAGACCATCATGCTGTCGAGTGGAACTTTAACACGCGTGCATTACAAAGTATTTGGACAGATGTTTGTGGACAATATTGTTTGTTTTACCTAAGTCATAGAGCACGCGGACACTGTTTAAGTACTATTGTGCATATGTTTGATAACAATAAGATGTCAAACGATGATAAAGTGTTTAGATTTGTCGATAAACATTTTTATAAGTCGAAAAAAATGTCAGGCGAAAATCAGTCTAGTAAGAAGTTAGTTGAAAAAATTAAGAAACCAATAAACACTTGTAATTCTTAAAATTTTTTTTTAGAAATAAAACTTTATTCGTTCAATATTGACTTGTTCTCTCTATCTTGACTCAAGCACACTTGACCACTCGTTTCTTTTTTCCTAAACGACCTGCTCCCACGCCAAACGACAAAAAAGACTGATAATTGTGTAATTTGAAAACAATTTATTAATTATCATAAAACGTTTACATAAAGATTAATATTTATGCCAGCGTGTTTTTGGCGTTTCCTTTGATTTAATTGTTTTGGCATGCGTCTGTCTCTTTGGGGGCGTTAATAAATATCTGGAAGGACTCCCGTGCAGTGGACTTGTGTAAAGAAGTTCTTCATCTTCTGACGAGGATTCAATTTGTGCCTGTCTCCATCTTTCATCATTTCTCACAAGATCTTTAGGCATATTAATCTTTGATAACACTCTAAAGAATTCCTTTGAACCAGCGGGATTGAAATTTTTTCTCCTTCTCTCGCAGCGTCGCTTAGTAGATCTGAAATATTTGACCCTTGAATATCCTTGCCATCTAACTTGACTTGACCGGTGTCATCCCATGAAATTGCGTTAGGATATGCTTTTAATCTGTTCAAAATAGATACAGCTCTCTCACGCATAGTTTTAGGTATAGAATCAACAATAACCGAGTCGCTTAATGTTTCTCTTGAAGTTCCTTCTTTTTCTTCAGCCGACTTGTTAGCATCTGGATTTGTATTATTAACATTAACGGTGGGAAAGTCGTTGTTCTTTTGATGTTTCAGGTTCAGATATCGTTCTACATCAGCGTAATATAATTTTTGCTTTTCGTCGTCGGGGATATCTGTACGTCTAAGAACATTATCCATATTCTCGTCGATGTTCATAAGATTTGTAACGAGAGGTGTTGTTTCTTGTTTCTGTTTCTGTTTCTGTTTCTGTTTCTGTTTCTGTTTACGTTCAAGTCTGTGAAGTGCGTCTTCTGGCACAAGAACCATGCGCTTGAAATGACTCATTTCGTAAATAAACTGCTTAGTACACTCAACACAGGCGGTAATAAGGCTGTTAAAAGATTTCCTCCTTTTTGAATAAGAAGATCTTTTTTCTTTTTTCGAGACACTTTCTTATTTGCTAGAACACGGAGATGCTTCTTGTAACGCGAAAGTTTTTGCTTTTGACTAGGTGTCAGTGGGATGACACCTTTTAACAAATTCAACGAACACTCGCAGATACATAAAACTAAGTCTGCTGGTCCATGCTCCACAATGATTTTTCGAACTTTTGGTTTGCTTTTTGCAAGAACTTGCAAGTACGGTAGATTGTCTCTCATCCGCTTAGACATAGTGAAATGAGGAGAACTAAGATGCGGACCTGATTTAAGTACGTTTCACATAAACAACCTGTCGTTCATTCGGTAAGATATTTGACCGTAATCGAAGGTTTTCAGGTGTCAGTTGGTGAAGATCCATCAGGAGGTATCCGTAGGGTTTACTGGTTGCGTCGTAAAACGACTCTAGCAAGTAGTTTACATGCTTTGGGTACATTTGTCGAGCCAGAGTTGCGATACCTAGTGAATCCCTTGGATTTTTAAAGACTATCATATAATGAGCATTCAGACTAATAGTTCGGGATTGTTTGCCAGGTGGGAAAAGGTTCTGAGTCAAATACATGACAGATGCACCTCGATGATGGGACCCACGTGTGAACAACTCCGACATTCGTTTATCATTTGAGCATTCGGACATAAGATCGTCGACAATAACTAAGGAGTTTTTATCGTCACCCAACATGTCGTGTAAGTTGTCTGGCAATCCTTCGACAAAACTAATGCCTGGTATTGTTTGGGACATGTCATCAAATACAGATTGATATTCACCGTAGCAATTGATTATTCTTGATGGTGTAGGGTCAAAAAGATGATGAAGCATTGCTCGAACCAAAAACGATTTGCCAGATTGACTTTGACCACAAATATAAAAATTTGCAGGAGTTTTGAAACGTACATCCATACTTGAAGAGAACAAGTTCTGTAATGAGTGCGCGCTGCAAGCACTTCAGACAATATAAACACTTTTTTGAAAATAATTTTTTAATGATACTATTTCGTTATATTCACAAAATCGACATTAATCAAGAGTTTCATGGCGAACTAAAGTCTGATGGTAATTCGTTATCCCATTGCATTACGAAATTGAGAATGTCTTGTTCGGTCCATCCAGACATAAGTTCGGGACACAAGTATTCTTCACAGAGTTTCGTTTGAACAAGAAAACAATCGACATCAAGCAAATCCAAGCGACGGATGAGAGCTGCTTGCTCCTGTACATCGTTAAATACAAACATTTCTTCTAAGAATTCCAGCTCTTCTTCCGTTTTACAATCATTGATTAATATCGTCAAATCCATCGTCTATACAGGGAAACACCGAGTAAATTAACAAGTCAACCTAGTACATGCATCTAAATATTGCATTACAGCATTGTTTGAAATATGTTCAAAGCAAAATTAAAGTGACTATTTTATGTTTTGTCTTTTCTTCTGTCTCGAGTTTCAGTAAAGTTCCTGGTAGTGAGAATTGAAAAACACTATCTGTGTTGAAAAAATCAACTATACAAATGCCAAGTTTTCAAGACCGACTTTGACAGAAAATATAACAAATTTGCAAGAGTATTAAATTGAGGAAAAAACAGTTAGATAATCGCACGCTGCATGCAAACACTTCAACTATAAACACTTCTTTTTTTTTTTGAAAGAAAAAATTTAATTATACTTAGTTATATTTACAAAATCAACATTAAAATAACTTTTTTGAAAGAACGTTCCTTTCTTCCCCGTCATATTCAATCAGAAGTCCAAAATATTTACATGAGTGACGATACTATATAGGTCTTAAATTAAGTCATTATCAAAACGTCTATAAAAAGACGTTCGTCTTCGTCGGACATATCTACGTCATTCAGAAATTCTCTGTCAGAATCGTTTTCCGACTCATAGTCATTGTCCGATTCGTCGTCCGTCTCCATCAAATCAACGCCCTCTCCATCAGTCTCTTCCGTTTCCATCAAATCAATAATAGCACCTTCATCCGTTGGATGATTATCGTCAATTTCCATCACAACAGCTTGCTCAGAAGGGTGGACAAGAGTAAACAGTATGCTATCAAGGACCAATACTGATCATGACGACATTGGTAGAGTGACAACAGGACTGGTAGTGGATGAAGACCAGTGGTAGCCGTATGGAATGGTGTCAGCCCCGTGGTCCAGTATAATTCTCTTATCATACACAACTTGATAAGTCTTTGTTTCACGCTTATTTACAATTCTCCTAGTCCACTTTTCTCTAGTTATTTTACAATCATTTACTATCTTTTTAGTAACAGGTTTATCTACATAATTACAAATAATTTCTTTTAACGAATCAAAATTTAAAACTTGACTATTCTTAAAATTTAAAGTAAATCCTCGTATTTTACAATGTTTCTTTCCATTATTTACACTATAAGCGTAATTTTTTGCTCCACCGCAAACAAACTGAGTAATATGGGTGCCCGGACCATATTTAGCAGTAACCTCATTAGTTAAATCTCCTAAATAATCACCTAATGGCGGCTTAGGACCACGCGGTTTAGAAACATAAATACAACTATCTGTATCTAAGTATAAAACATTCTCTCCAAGCAAATCTAATAAATTATAAAGTTCTAATCGAGCCCATGCAGTTGTAAAAATTCCTATAAAAATATTAGTCATTTTGTTTTCGGTTTGATATTCATGCTTACGTTTAAAGACAACTTCTACTAAGTCATCATTTAAAATACATAAATCGTGCACGTCTGTGTCAGCACCATTAAGTCGTTTATAAAATAACAAAGGATCACTAATAAAATCAGTCATTAATCTGTCTGTACGTTGCGCGAACTTCCCCCATAAAGAATTTAAGCAAAGCTTTGCAAGTGCCCGTAACCCTGGATTTTTCACAATTTTTTCTTTTCTTAAACATATTCCTTCATGTTTAAAATAATCGTCAATGTATTTCGCCTGGTCTTCGGGTGTCTTCACCCAATCCGGATACCCCAAGATTTCTTGTTTTAGTCTTAAAAAATAATTGACATATTCACTAAATAAATCATCAGAGGTCTCAGCAAAATGCCAGACCTCATGAATTTATAAAATTTTGTAACCTTTCTCGACCGCCTTCGACACTTCGATAGTGGTAAAAGTACCCCAGAAAGAACGCTGCTCTTCCGAATGCCGGCATTCTTTAGAGTCTGTCATGACACATTGCTTACACAAAGGGAAAAATAATTTACCTTTTACTCTGACAGGTAAAACTGGATGATATAAATTAGATGGTGCCAAAACTTTACATTTTACAAGACCGAAATAATTGGAAATGTCATCAAAGTTTTCACGAATGATTGTGGGATGACCAATTGGGTATTTTTTTGTTTTGTTGACAAAAGGATAAAGTGATGTAAAGTCGACATACTCGATAGTTTCGTCTTGTTTTGCTTCACGAAATAACTTTATCCCATTTACCCTTCCTCCAAAAAAAGAAGGTCGAGGCCGGAGGTCTGTGACAATGTCAAAAGTGTCCAGAAATTGTTGCATTTCGTCTGTTTCTCCAAGTTTCCTAAAGTCATGTTCCCATATTGTTTTCACGTTATAACCTAATTCCTGTAGTCGTTGTTCTCGTTGTATTGTGTCGTCGTACACATCTTCCATCTTTCTTTCTTTATAAAATGGGTGGTCCCCTCTAACATCAAAACATAACGGGCACCCATGATACACACAGCCGTAGTATTCGTAGATAGTGTTGGTTTGTTCACAAAAACCGTCAACGTAATAGGTCTTACCCAACTCCGTGTCAACAATCATCGTTTCACCATCGTTACTAATAGCGTGCCTAATAATTGAGTTTGTTTGAAAAGCTACAAATTCTAACCATTCAATTGAACTTTCTGAATAAGGTTTATTACCTCCATGGTACATGTTCCTTGGTACAATACCTATAGTACCTTTCTTCAAATATTTTGAACGATAAACAGCCATAACAGAAGCTGCAATCGTGCAGTAACAAAAAGGATCAACTCCTGTTTCACTCAAAAATTGATTTCTAAATTGCATGCATGCAACATAAACATAAAATAGTAACATCTTGAGAACAGTACGTGTAAATTTCTATTTGAAAATCAAAAATATAATTACTTTGAGACAAATTATTATGCCAGGTAATGAGGTCATTCCGAATCTCTTCTGATTTTGTGTCCGGGCTATAATCCTCAATACCTGGCATTGGACCAATATAATTTTGGTTTTCAACAGTATTTAATTTAAATGGAAAGTCACCTTTGAAATACATGGATAAATCTAAACCAAACGTCTTAGGAAATTTTGAAAGAGGCATTTGCAGAAAGTTAAGCGAGTCAACAAGCCGAATCTGATAATCGTTTAATAGAAGTTGCATAATCTTTTGTCCTGAATGAATTACGTTCATGTCGGCAGTCGGTCTGTTTTGTATTAGCCACCTCTGAATAAGAACTGCGTCAAAACCTTTAGCGTTATGTGCGATTGCTGTAAAACCTTTGTGTTCCATCGAAAATAAAAACTCACAAAATTCGTTTAGTGCATCGTACCCCTTAAACACAAATTCAGCCCCGTCACCGTACTGTGCCACAGCAAAATTCACAATATGTTCAGCAGTCGAAAAGTCCGTCTCAAAGTCGTAAAATATTAGTTTGTCATTAGGCGTTTTTGGCTGTTCAGGTTGCATGTAGCACAAATGACCAGACAATACAAACATTTTACAAATATCACATTTATACTCCCCACATACATGTTCGTCTTGCCGTTTTCTATCAACAGTAACTGAACACTTTTGACATCGAAACGATATGTCGCATTTTGAAGGAAGATCAACGCCTTTAGACTTACGAGTTTTTTTGTGAAAATCGTAGCATTGGACCGAACGACAAATTTTGAAGCATTCCGTACAAGTACGTTTTTCAGACGGAACCCAAAGACATTCTTTGCGTAAGCAAGTGAGACAGGAATCCTCACACGGATGTTTAAGATAATTTGAATAAAAAGACTTACATTTTTCGCAATAAAAACGTTTTCCGTGGAAAGCTGGGAGTTTCTTCGGATTTATAACATTATAGTGGTCACCGTGTTTGTACAAAACAAGTTTCTTATCTCGCCGGGGTCCTTCGTAAATGCTATTATTTCTAGCGTTAAAATCAATAACGATAATCTGATAATCCGTCAAGACCCCCTGGAATTTCGACACCTTGTCGATAGCCTCTGTGAAGAGGTCTGACAACTCGTTCATTGTGTCTCTAACTTGGAGGGTTCCTTCTTCAGGCAGAGACTCCATGGTGGCACGATATACACATGATGTGGCGCCAAACTTCTTCACGAATCGCTCGGAAACCTTCTCCAAATTAAACTTTACTTCACGAGGTTCTGTCTCGTCCTGACTCCGCCGAAGCAAAGCATCGCGCTTATTCAGGTACTTCAAGCCCTGCTCCACCAGCTTCGAGGACTTTTTCTGCCAAGACAGAACCTTGACCATGTTCGGTCGTCTTCTCCTCATCTGTCGCTCTACTTTTTTCAAAAGTCGTCTCGACTTCTCGTTCTTCTTAAGAGCCTTCGCATATAAGCCCCCAATACGAGAAGCGACATCATTAGCAGAATCCATATCGATAAGAAAGA
This sequence comes from Paragorgia papillata, assembly GCA_035771165.1. Taxonomy (NCBI): domain Eukaryota; kingdom Metazoa; phylum Cnidaria; class Anthozoa; order Scleralcyonacea; family Coralliidae; genus Paragorgia; species Paragorgia papillata. The sequence continues at coordinate 9,955,062 of JAWNZC010000322.1, read as the reverse complement.
ATTGAGTTTTAAAAATGATTTCGAAAACTGAAAGACACAATCGTTCAACGAGTGATTGAAAG